>VZRR01000838.1:398072-498890 GCA_013398015.1 Oreocharis arfaki
TAATATGAATATATACTCAGAATGTATACTCCTTTCTGAGGATAACTTGCCAAATGGTACTGGAAAACAGACCAGCCACTCTCTTCATACAGAATCACAGAATCAACTGGGTTGGAAAAGACTTCTGACATCAATTCCAACCTATGACTGAACGCCACCATGTCAACAAGACCACGGCACTGAGTGCCACAGCCAGTCTTCCCTTAAACACCTACAGGGGCCGTGACTGCCACCTTCCTGGAGAATCCATTCTAATGGCTNCCTTTCTGAGGATAACTTGCCAAATGGTACTGGAAAACAGACCAGCCACTCTCTTCATACAGAATCACAGAATCAATTGGGTTGGAAAAGACTTCCGACATCAATTCCAACCTATGACTGAACGCCACCATGTCAACAAGACCACGGCACTGAGTGCCACAGCCAGTCTTCCCTTAAACACCTACAGGGGCCGTGACTGCCACCTTCCTGGAGAATCCATTCTAATGGCTAATCACCTTTCAGTGAAGAAATTCTTCCTAATGTCCAACCTAAACCTCCCCTGGTGCAGTCTATGTAGAACAACATTTAAACATTTCTGGCTAAAAACGGCAGGTGTCTATCAGCTGTAAGCAAAACGAGCACAGCATACAGCGATTTTTTTTAATCTGTGTTGCCATACAGCGTCTACTATGTGGAAAAATGGGTAAGAACGGAAGAAACAACTTTCTACAGGCTTTCCACAGAAGCCTTCATTCCATGGCCTAAGCATACAGATTATTCCAACTAGTTTCACAGAACTAATAATTCTGAGAATAAACTGAATAATATTGTTTTATTTGGAACTGCAAAGGAGTTAAATGAGAAACACTTATCCTCTAACTCAAAAGATAAAATCTTACTTCCAATTGAAAAAGGAACTTGACTGTGAGGGAGGCACTGATGTAATTCTCATTCAAGGAGCAAAGTATGGAATAATCATGTTTTAATAAGCAGACCTGCACCATCTATTGGTCTGTCATTTTTCTAAATACCAAGGAGGCTGAACTTAGTTTACATAAGATGGTATGAAACAAGGCGTAGTTTGTGCAGAGAAGACGTTTAATGCTGTGAATGGATTGGTCTTAAGACATATCATTAAATAAAACAGCTTAACTATTTCAAACACAAACTAAAACTCAAGATTTTATCGCTGTACCTGTAAGTTGCTCTGGAAGGCTCTTTTAACGGGCATGAAAAAGGAATTTACAAGTACAAAATGACCCAGCATCAGCTAAATCTGCAACATATTATACGATATATCAGCTAAATCTGCAATATATGCATAAGATTCATAAGTGTTTCTTAATGTCTGTAGAAAGCATCTTTAACCAGACTATACAATCCCCTATAATGTGACACTGGTAAAACCAGACAAGCAGAAATTTATGTATTGAAGCAAAGAAAAAGATTCTTGCTAAAACCCTAGTAGAGATAATTGTTAGAAAAAAGGCAAGAAAGTTTTGAGAGCCAGAGAGAAACCAGAAATGAAACCAGACAAACTGACAGCTTTATACTGATCTACAGGAGCTCTCTATTATTATCTACTAATAAACCCTCCTGTAAGTAAGTAAAATGCCTCTCTACTACTGTATTGTTTGCAGCCCACCAAGATTGATCCACTGGAGCCAGCTTGCAGAGGCTTTCAGAGAGACAAAGAAAAACACAGGACCATCTATGAGAGCCAACTGTTTGTAAGAACATTCAGCTGCTGTCATTTGAGTCATTTAATCAAGAAAGGTAAAAGGCAGGATATACTAAAAGAAAATGCTTTGGTACTCAATTAAAATTTTCTTTGAATTCTACAAGTGGATTTATTTTTAATTTTTAAATTGACCAAATGATGGAATGTTTCACATTACTGATCATGGGTTTTCTAAATTCTCATGGAAAACCCTACAGTTCCCATGGTTTGCAATGCCATGATCACAATCCCACCAGTTTACTGAACTAAAGACACAGCAATAGATACAATTCTGAATCTATCTCTTAAGAAATTTATTTTTGTTTTGTCATACAGTACTTTAAAGGAACCTCTTTCATTTCATTAATTTCAGTAAATATATCCACTGCCTTAAAATAATAAGTTTACCTTTAATAACAAAGCAGAATAATTAAAACAGGGATAGAAATAAAAAAAAATGTTGTTATATGAAAATACATTGGTTTCTCACAAGAAATAACGCATATTATTGTACCAATATGTTCTATAAGTGTTATCCAATTTAATTTTGGATAAGCCAAGGGAGATCATTAAAAAAATCACGCTGCTCAAACAAATAAGTTACTTTACAAAGCAGCAAGGAAAAAGAAAAACACAATTTCATCTTTCAGTACACAGGCCTAATTCTGTACCTGGTTTGCTGTGACCCCCTTGGAGAAGTAGATACAATCCCTTAACTACTGAGATTTTGAAATAAAAAGGCAACTATCTGTGCATATTAATTCTTCATTAAAATTACAGTGATTACATTCTTCAAAGTTCTTTAGAAACCTGTATTTCCTATTACATCATTCTTTCTGAAAAATGTAAATTAGTGCAACACAAAAATAAATATCAGAAAGAAGGCATAAGACATGTGAACCAACACAATTTATGGATACAGCTGCTGCTGCACATCACATTTACTTCAAGTATTTTTCAAGTAAAATATCTCAAATTACTTTTTAAAGAGATGTTCATGTCTAATTTCAGTGTAATAATTGAAGGACCGTAACAATCATTTCTTTGCTGTGTATTTAAAAATGCTAGCATGTCCCCATCCAGGCCCCATATCTAATTTTTTACTTTTTGTGTCGCATGAATTTGAATTCTACAAATTCTATAGCCTTATTGAGATACTTCTCATTAGCTGTTGCATTAAGACACAATACAGGGAATTTATGATCAAAGATGTTCTGAAAGATCTGAAACATGTATACATGTTTCACATTCTATGTAATAAAAAATTGAAGGTAGCAAGCACAGCTCACATGCAAAGTGCCCTCTTGTGGTTCCAAGCAGGTAAACTCAAAGAGATTCAAAACACAATAAATGTTTCAGTAGTTTCCGATGTGTAATCACACTGGTTTAGGAAAACAGTATTGATTATTATTCAGCCTAGAATTTTTCTGGCAGCAAATACTACTAATGCCATTTCTTTTTCTTATCTGCACATCCCAATTGGCAAGTGCCAGGTCTCCCTGTAATGGGTCACGTCTGAAGCAGACACCATCTGCGCTATGGCAATGACACAGCTACTGCATGTAGCTTTGGCCATTAAAGACATGACTGTCCTCTCCTTTCCTGACACAACTCCTTAGCTGTACTGGCCAAAAAAAATTTGGCACTCCTTATTCAAAATGCTGCTTTAAATTTTATTTTTCCAGTAAAATTAATCTCAGTGAAAGAGAGGTTTGCTAGAGTTAAGACAATAATTATAAATCAGCTCAAGGGCAGGTAATGGCCTGAAATACTGGCACTTGCACATACGAATCAGAACTTCTAATCTGTTCTCCTATAAAGTAATTTTTTAACCTCATTGGGATGTGGAACTTTTGTTATCAAAGGCAAAACATCTTCCAAGGTAAATAACAGCCCTGCATCCTCAAGCAAGAGAATTGAGATTGAATCAGCAATACATAGTTTGCTTGCGCGCTCATTCACAAAATAATCCAAAAATTAAAAGGGAGTTTTGTCAAAATGAAAGACTAAACAGTAACACACAAAAAAAAAGACAAACAAAAAAACCAATAAATACCTTTTTGGCCTTGGTTTTCTTTTCGTAAGCCTCTGATAATGGTTTTCTTTTTTCCTGAGTGGTGTCTTTGGAGAATAAATATTCAAACTCAGTAGTGTCAAGTATATCAGGTTCTTCCAATGATTCCCATAATGTTGGCATAGCAGTTTTCCTATAAAGGGAAAGGTAATAATAAAATTTCTGAACATTTATGAAAAACCATAATAGATCTAACCATATCAGATGAAAATCCATGATAGATTTCAACTCAAAGCAACACAAAAAGCATTCCTTCCCCACACCTTGCTCTTCTAAGGAGTCAAAAAGTTTTGCTGTTAGTTCTAGTTATTAGTTTCAGCTATTTAGCCTGTGCCTGCTAGACTATCAAAATGCATCATTCGTACTGTACAGCTCTTCGTGCAAGAACTGCAGCTTGAGCAAATACATCTCAAGAGATTTCTGCCACTTCAACTAGGATTAGGAGTATTTCAACAGCAGCTTTTTGGAGAAATTCTCAATAATCTATTTAGACCTATAAAAATAAACAATATCAACAAATAGTGAGCAAACTTTATTCAAGCATAATTTTAAGAGCATTTGGGGTAATTTGTATATGACTTGATTTACTTCATGTCATCCACAGATGTCGTATGCTCATTTTTATCCTTGTTGCAGTTCTGAGAAACTAGAGTAATTATGTGACTTATATTTTGGGAAACTAGCCAGTATTCTTCTCCATTCAACCAACCATAAATTTTAAATGTGGATTATCTTTCCTTCTTTTTTTGCCTTCCAAGAACAGATTTAGTTTTGGATCAGCTCGGAGCTTGTTTAAACAATCC
This sequence comes from Oreocharis arfaki, assembly GCA_013398015.1. NCBI lineage: Eukaryota > Metazoa > Chordata > Aves > Passeriformes > Paramythiidae > Oreocharis > Oreocharis arfaki. The sequence goes on from VZRR01000838.1 coordinate 402,652, forward strand.
TTTAGTTTTATCTGGATTAGGGGAAAATAATATGTAATGCCACAAACACCGTACATCAATTCTGAAAGGGCGTTGTTTCAAAATTTCAATGTTTCAGGAAAATATGTGGGACAAAACTTCTGAGTGTTCTTGTCTGTTTATCAGTAGGAAGGTGGGACCACTTCTCCCAGCAGATGTCACTAAAAGGCAGTGAAATTATTTGCAATTTTAAAAAAGTGATGAAAACCACTATAAAAAGCAAATGGCTGATGTCACTTAACACAGATTTAATATGCAACAAAACGGAAAACCTACCAATTCGAAAGGAACCAAATTTTTTTTTGTTTTCAAATTTAGGATTTTTTTTCAACTTAATACTCAGCTGTCTACTATCATGAATGCTTAAGTAACTCTTTATTTTTTTCTATTAGCATCTGCTGATGCAGCATATTCTGTGTCACAGGAGAGGCTTAGAGCTCCACAGCTTCACTCTTCTGGATATCAGCTGTCATGTCAGCAATACTGAAGAATGAAGGATTCTTCCTGGCTCTGCAACAAGAAGTCCTGGACAGCTTCTGATCTGAGCAGCAAACCCTTAAAGAAATTCAAAGTTCTAATACAGACCAGGAAAATGCTGGACCATTACATCTGGTGACCAGTAGTTCATCAGAATGCCATTAATTACCATGCAAAAGCTTGGTGAACAAGCACTATTGCAGAAAGAAGACTTCAATTTCATTGATTCAACAGGAAGAATTTTATTTATGGATCAGCTATTTATTCACTACGAAACAATTATGCCAAAGTAACATTGGGAAAGTAAAAGCAAAATGTTCAAGCTTCCTACTCCAAAATATTACAATGCTTTTAATTCTGGAAAACTAAGAGTATACAACTGACATTTCATTAATTTCTTTGTTCCTGCCAAATATTTTATATAAAATATTAACACCTTACAATGTTTTATTATATCAGAATAATGGTACTTTCTCATCATCAAAATAAATTCAGAGCTGTAAAGTAAAATAAAACTCATATTTAAATCCACTTAACTGCAGATATTTACTTTAACAGTGCTTAAATTTAATGGAGAAACCTAAAAATAAAATACTAATAATAACAGCAAATAATTAAAATTAATATTTTTTATAAAATCATTATAATAAATCATTTATAGTAATTCATAATATATTAAAATATATAATATAGTCACAGTATATAATACCATACATAATATACTGTGTGCATATACTGTATAGCACATATAATATTACGATGTGTTAGGACTGTAAGCCATATATAGTAATATAATTTAACTTATTAAAATGTTTAAATTCAGCATCTTGGCAACTGCTGCTAGGCTAACATAATTTTGAACATAGATAATAATGATTCAAACTTTAAAGTCAAAATAATAATGTATTTCATTACTGGCATTAATGCAGGACCTGAATTAATGAACAACTCGTCATCAAAATAAAAAAGTCTGTGTCACTTAAGCATCCCCTAAAAATCCTTTTTGAGCCATCCTTCTTAATGAGCTCTATATTATAGTAATAAACACAAGAAGGAAAGTTAGGATCTCAAATCCAAAAGAGCAGCTGAGTAGCGCTTGGAGCCACATTCCACTCTGGCAGTAAGGTATTTGTGCTGGCCCAGAAAGCGTAAATGGGAAAACTGCCTTCCTCCTGTCAGCTAAATAAATGGGTAGCATAAACAAAAGATTGTAGGATCATTTAAAAAAACCTGTCCAAAAATGGTTTCTTTATGCCTGTTTACCAAATGACCACTTACAAACTGATCAATGAAACAGTATATTTCATAGTAACTTTGGATTTGGTACAACAGAATACACTACTAGAATAGTGTTACAGAACCATATAGTGACCAAGGCTGAAAGAACCTTGAAGATCACCTCATTCCAACCCCCTGCCACAGGCAGGGACAACCTCCACTGGACCAGACTGCACAGGGCCCCATCCAATTTGGCTTCGAATACTCCCAGGAAAGAGGCATCTGCAGCTCCTCTGGGAAACCTTTCAGTGCTTCACCACTCGAACAGTAAAGAATTTCTTCCTTACATTGCATCTAAGTCTACCGCCTCTGTTCCACAGATTCTATTGATATTGGGAGTTGCCTCAACTCAGGCGCAGGACCTTGCACTTGGCCTTGTTTGCAGTCCCACTACTCAAGCAAATCAAGGTCCCTCTGGATGGCATCCCTCCCTCAAGCACATTTAGGATTTTATCCCTGCACTAAATCACAGTAAGATGGTTTTTTTTCTTTAAATTTTATATCTATTTTTCTTACAGCTGTAGAGGTCTCCATCGGTCCTGGGACTTGTCCATAATGGATACTTCATGCTACAGGTTGCTGAGCTGCATATGTTTATACATATGCTGTACTCTTCCTGCTCTGACAGAATTATACACAGCGGTTAAGTTCCAGCTTAACTGCTTCCAGTTTCTAGAACTGGAATCATTGAGGATGACACAACATAGTTCTCTGAAGTTAGGATCACATGAAGTGACTGGAAAGCAAAAATGAAACTAAGTTCTCACCTGACCAAACTTTAACATTTCAATTCTAATTTTAACTCGGACATAATTATAAGAAAAAAAAAATCTTTCTAATCTCTTGGCTATAATTTTGTCTTTTAGTGCTAAATCTGGGAAGCACACAGTCACTATGGTTATCCATGCAGTGCTTTAATTGTGGGGGAAAAAAAACCCAAACCCCATCTTTTTGTTATGATGTAAAAAAATTTCATTTATAATACACATAATTTAATTAAATGTAGTATTTTAAAACAACTTATGATTTTCAGACTTCGAGAACTGATTCAGTTTTTTTCTAAAAGCGTGTAAATTCTATGTCTCTACATTGATTTTGCTATACATTCCCACACTGCTAACTTTTTGAGTCTTGAACAGTATACCCATCCTTATACCATGACGTGTAAGTAGCAACTCTAAGTTCAAGTAAATATATTTTACCTGTTATCTTGCAATTGTATTCGTGTCCAGTACAAAGGCTTCATGGGACGGCCAGGTTCGATGGCAGGTTTTCGAGGACCTTGGTTTGAAGATAAAGTGCTATTAAAGAAGAACCCAGGCCCAGGAGGTGGAGGGGGTGGAGGTAACCCAGATCCAGGCAGTGGAGGCGGAACAGGAGGTCCCAGCCCTGGAAGCGGTGGTGGTGGTGGCGGTGGTGGCAGTGCTTGAAAATTCCTACAGCCTTCAGAAAGTGGAGGTGGCAGTGGTGGACCAGATCCAAACTGAGATGTCAGTGAAGTCGGACCCATTGGCAAAGGTGGTGGTGGAGGAACTAAAGATGACAGTGAAGAATCAGGAAGGGGAGGAGGAGGAGGTGGTGGTGGCAGTGGAGGAGGAGGCAGCATTTGTTTTGTTTGACAAGACAAGACACTTTCTGATGACTGTACATTGTAATTGTCCTTATTTTCACTTTGGGCAGATATACTATGCGCCAAAGAAGAAATATTAAGCTTCTTGGGTACTATTTGGTTATTTTTCACAGCTCTGTTTTCTTCTTCACTAGGTTTTATGAAAGTTTCTCTGTCAGTCTGTATACATACATTTCGGTATGCCTTTGGTGGGTTATCATCTTCAGTAGAAACACCAATATCCTTTGCTTTTTCATTTCTCCTGTTTAATTTATTATCAAGTTCATTCTTCAGATGTGCAATGGTTTCCTCAAGCTGGGCAGTTGACACTGCATGTTCTCCACGAATATGGAATACCCTGAGTTCAAACTGAGACTGCAGAGGAACAAAGAAAAAAAACCCCTTAGAGCAAATACTTTCCTGAAGTGTTTGTTTTGTAGTCTATTAAAAATCTTCACATTAAACTATGTTCTTACATTATGCAAAGAGAGAAATACTTCCCTTTCCCAGTTCTAAATGGTTTTATTGGAAGCTATTACGTAATTGGACAATCACTAATCTTTAAAGAAATGTAAGCAGGGTGTTTTTCAACAAAACATATTTTTAAAATAAAAATCCAGAACATCGACTTGGGCAAATTCTAAGTTGTACATTATCTTTAAGCAGGTTTACTGGTTTTTAATTGAATGCAATAATTAATGGTGTATTATGGATAAAAGGTACCTTTTTCAAATGTGATTCTATTTAATGACATGAGTTTATTGCTTATTTCATTTCATAAGAGATAACATGTTAGGAAGTGAAAAATAGATTAAACACAACAGAGCTTGAAATTCATTCAAGACAGAACATTAAATAAACAAAACAATTTCTCAATCTATTAAGTGTTATCATCAATAACATTCACAGAGGTACACATAAATTCTTCAAGCTTATCTTTACTATTAAAATTTCCATTTTTCCAGATATATATTAATCTACAACTCAGGAAAACAAATATTAGAACCAAGAGAATTAAGAGGATTTCACTGAATAAGTAAGGAAGGAAGGAAAAAACCTCACTTTTCTTACCATATGTCAGAGAGATACAAAACACCTAGCACAGAAATATCTCCTTTAAACAATCTAATACAATCCAGTACTGCTATTCCAGGTTACTAGATCCCTACAAGTTATTTTCTGTTATGCCATGATACTACCAGGCAGCTGGCTGATGTTACCATGATTCTTTGCAAGCCAATGACACCTGAAAGAGAGTTTTTCATGGTTCTTTTAGGATCCCTCTACAAAACGGAAGCCAACCTTTCAACAGAAACGGCTAATGAGCTGTGATTTTCCCAAATTCCTACAGGCACAGCAATTTACACCTAAAATTCCCACACAGGGCTTGTCAGAAATGGCAACGCAGCACTTCCTACTTACCATTCCAATTTGAGTATTAGGTCACAGCTGCTGGTTTACAGCATTAACTAATATGCATCCAAGTCATACATGTGTAGCTCCATATAGCAAATACAGAGTAATATACTGTGATTTTATATTGTAAAATGAAGCTGAACTAGATATGCCAACAAGATATGTTATTTCTTACAGGAGTATGATCAGCTGAAATTCTAATCAATTTATTAAGATAAAATCCAAAATAAAAAATCCGAAAATACTGGGTACAAAATGCTCCTTTACACTGGCAAGCGTAAAGGTGGGAAATCAAGTTTAAAGTCTTACAAAGACAATCAAACAGAGATCTGCATTGGAAACAAACCAATTTCTATTAGTTTTATAGAAGACTCAGGACACATACGTACAACACACATCTGCTTAACTTTTTTCCTTTTCCTACTATTACTCTATCGGTGCTCAGCTTTATTATTAGTTCAATTCAACTATCACAAGATTTTCTGCCATTTGAATTGCTCCAGAGAAATTCCTTTTCTTTTTAAACTTGGCATACTGATCCATAAATGAGGTAATGAAGTAAGCCTGCCTTAAGGAATTTAGCTGTTTTGGTTTTTTTTTTTATCATAGTACTTTGCTCCTATTGGACATCAAAAACTCTCACAGAACAATCTGCTTTGAACGTTAGAGATTTTCCCAGCAGTAAATCTGAAGCCACCTTAAAAACACACTGTAAAACAAGCCCAGTATCTAACAAAACTGTTTATTACATTTAAATGGGCAGGAAAGCAACTGTGTTAGTATTATAAGCCTTTCCAAACACAGATCTCCAGTCTTTCATTTACAACATACAATCGGTAGTTTAAAGTGAAAATTGTATTTGAGGTGATAGAATGAAAAGCAAGAAAAAGCATAAAACTTTCACATTTTCAGAATGATTTTCTATTACTCAAAAAAACCCCATAAACGAGAATTAAAGCTAAAATTACTAAGCATTACTAATTACAAAAAATAAGTATTACTTATTCTTAGCAATAAGTAATAAAACAGCTTTTTATTTTAATTACTTTTCATCTCAGAGTAATTTTATTCATCAAAGTAAGATTAAGTAATATTGAAACCTATTCAGCTTATGATAATATTTTACCTATACGTATGATAATATTTTCAACAAAAGTGTCAAGAATATGCGTATTAATATGTACTACTTTTTTATATATACACATAAATAATACATACATATTCTTAATGAAGGTCTGCTTCCTGGAAAATATTTCTTAAAATACGATGAAATGCTCTAAAGTCATATGATGAATTAAACAAAGAGCAAACATCATCAGAATACAATAGTTTGGTCACAACTATTTTAAGCAAGATGAAATGGAAAAAAATTTCAGCAGGAAACAAGATATTTGAGGGAGGGAAGGTGTGGGAAGAAGGCTGGAGGAGCAGAAGATAAGAGAAGGCAGCTGAAACTGCAGCTTAGAAAGCCACCCTATGCATGAATGAACATGATTTATTTCTGAAGATGGGCAGAGGATTTTGAAATCTATCAAAGGAAATATCTGTGTAAATTTCTGCATAAAATGAAAGCAAGACACTACAAAGAACAATGTGGGAGATGTTCATCTGCAAACTTTAGATATAAAGGATAGAAGTTTTTTTCATCTGAAAACTGCATTTGCCACTTTTCTGACTGGTATAGAAACCTGGTTGCTTGCTTCCCAGCAACACACACATAAGAAATCTGGATTGTATAGCTACATTCAACACCAAATAAACTAGTTCAAGGAACATATTTCTATTCCCCTGACCATTTCATTTTCTTGCAGCATTAATCTGCTCTTTCAGACAGTGTATCAAATTAAGCCCTCAAGCCTTGGTCTGTTGAGGTTCTCTGGCTTTTCATTGTATCAGGGAATCTCGCCAGTCAGCCACTGACATATTACTCTCTCTCCTGTACACACACATACACACACAAAATTGATACAGCTGCCTAAATTTCCATGACAGCAGAGATATATTTTTTCCAGATTACTGTTACAAATACTGTATTAAAGGCATGGATGTTTCAATTAAGCCTTATTACTACTTTCTCTTCATCCTGCTAGCTTAAAAGAAAAAGCCTTAATGTGCTGAAATCAGATTTCAATCAGCAATACGAAAGTTTAAGCCTAATCCCTACAGCAATGTGCTACTGGAAAAAGTTGCCTTACTTTGGTACAACCTTTCTCGCATTCACTGTCAATATTAAATAGGCAAACAATATTATGCTATTAAGCTGAATTACACTGTTAAAATTCAGAATTCACAATCATTTTATCTGACAAGGAAACAGTCTGAAAATACATGCTACAATTCAAGAAAAGAGAGCTGCAGCCTACATAGCCACAGAAGGGATTGATCAGTGGCATGGCATGGCAATTCTAAGGGAAAAGGATCTGCAAAGGACAACACATCACAGACTGATTGAGTCAACTCTTTATTAGGATAAAAAGAATTGTCATATGCAAAAAAGTAAACTTTGTGCTTTATTCAGTACTAAAAGCTGTGTGTTTTTTCAGTTTAAGAGAAATGCCTTCCCTGTGTTCATGATCACTGCTATTGAAATTTAGGGCAGCTCATTTGGTCTTAATTTTCTAGGTTCAATCAACAATGCCTTTTGTCTTCACCTCACCCTTATTGGATAATGCTCCCCTTGTTTCCTTAGTTTCTTTCTGTTTCTATTGCTGAAGAATTCTTTCAGTGAACCCTTAAATTTCCTTTGCAAGACATGATTCAGCTTGAGTGTTGTCAAATGCCCTTTTCTATTCTGAATTCTAAAACTAGCCTTCCTGGCTAATGTACCTCTTCCTCCATTTTTCCACCCAGTATCCATTTTGAAGAGATTGAATAAGCAGGCAGTTCTGTCAATCCTTCTCCTTGATAAAATGCATTTTGCTTCCAAATCTGCTCTTGCTTGGAATGCAGGTTTCAGAGTTTTTGCACCTCTGATTCTGACTATAGAAGGTTCTTGCCTATTTTGCTTTTCAGGCCTCACTAGTGCAGTTGCACTTACAAATCAGTTTCTTTAATTCATCAGGGTTTGTCTGTATCTGCCATTGAAACAGACATGATCCATTTTCCTTGAGTAAAATCAACTCATCAAGCAATGATCCCAGCCGACTCTCAGATCCCTTGAACAGACATTATATATAAGCTTAGAAGGCCTGTACTACCCTTTACCTAGAAAATTACTTCTGTTAATGGGTAAAATAAAAGCCACCCCTTAAAAAAACCCAAAAAACCCCTCTTACTAAAATACATGATATAAGAGGATTATGCAAATATCCAAAAATAATGATACATCGTAACCTGGAAAACAACAGGAATGTTTGAATTGGCTTTCCAGCATCTTCCTGTTTTATCCCTTTACACCCATCCCCCTAGTGTATGACTCCAGTGACTTCCTTTCGGCACCTGTTAAAGTGACTAGACAAAGCACAGAGAAAAAAGGCAAAATATATTTTCTGTCAGTGCCAACAACTCAGCCTTGGTCCCACTGGACCCAGGAAATGATGAAGAATATGCTCAAGGAAGAAAAATTTTGAATATTGAATCAGTGTACCATACTGCTATTAACCATCACAGTATCAGATGATAAATCATAAATTAATCACAAAAGCAAAAGACTAAATCCTCTCATTCATGTAACCAACAGGTTGTCTAAATGTCTTTGAAATGATAATGTAGACTGACATGGACAAATCTCAATACCAACGTGACAGCTTTTCTCTGTGCTCTGATATGTTAAAGAAAGATTAGTCTCATTTGTTACAGTCAATATAGTCAATTAAATGCAATCAACTCAAGTATATCTGTTGTTGTGTTACTGCTTTATATAATACGATTTTATGTGAACAAAAACTTTTTAATCATGACACAGAATTGCTCTGATACGAAAAGATGTAGAACAATGTGTATATATGAATAAAAGGAAAGCATAAATTTCTACACCAATCTACATTCAAAAATCAGTTGCTAACTTGTTATTAGTCAAGACTTACTTGCACCATGAATGTTTAAAAAAATCCTGAGACTTTTAACAGTAAAACATGAAAAAAAGTTCTCTAAAACACTGTTCAGAGCAAGCAATATACAGAACTTTTGCTTTGAAACTAGCAAGTTCATGCTCCACACTCAATGCCTAATACTTTTTCACTAGCATTTACAGTGTAATTCTACTCTGAAAGTGACTGTGTAAAAATGACACATATTTAATGAACAAAGCTGTTCTAGGTATATCAGAGACAGATCTCTTCTCTAACTGAGAAACACACACTTTTACAAGTTTTTACTCTAATTAGAGTGGAAAAATAACGTATTAGGGAGAAAGTAAGCTCGGTTTTATTCCCTTCTCTGACTTTTATACAGTGATTGTTACATCTAATTAGTTACTTATGCCAAGTCATGAAAACGAAAAAAGTGGGAACAAAGAAGACACAAGGTATCTAGGGATACAGTTATTAGATGTGAAAATGTTCCAGTGAGGAGGGATATTAATATAGGAGAAAGAAAAAAAAAATTTAAAAAGATAAGAACTACTGAGTTGCCAATGAAAAGCTTTTTTTACAGACTTTACAGCTTTTTTTCTTAATAGTATTTTGGCCATCAAAGTAGTGTGCATAGAAGAGAGAGAAAAAACATATTTTTCACAGAGAGCCTCTAACTTCTTGGTTTTGTTCATTCTGAGTAATTTAATCTTCAGTTTTCTGGAAGAGTTCACACTTTTTATTCTTCTATTGTGTTGACAAAGGAAAAGAAGCTCTTTTTTGCTGAATCTCTGTCCTTGAGAAAACATACATTTGTTTTAAATTTTAACAACAATCAGAGATTTAGCAAAGGATTTCTCTACAGGGGAAAAAAAGTTAAATCCATGCCAGTTTACATAAAAATCAAAATTCCTCTCTAACAAATACCTCAGCAAACATAACAGCGACATATGGTATATCATCATTGTCAAGGGCACACAGTAAGTAAGGATTGTTCCTGCACCTCACAGTAAAAAAGTAATGCCTGACCATTCTCAAACATTCCTAGATCTCTAAATATTTGTGTAGGAAATGCATACAGAATCCACTTCTCTTTCTAATTTAAAAATAATAAATACGTAGCTTCATAGAGGAAATGTAGCAAAAGTAGTTGGGAGGAAATTTGACCATAGCAGGTGTACAGAACAATGTTTTTCTATATATATTTTTATATTCAGTTATTTAATTGGCATTTGTGAAGTTGAGAAAGAAATACAGTCTTATAGCCAGCAATTTTGGAGTATTAAATTATTAGCATAGCACATAATTAAAATATACCTACTTAAACTGCAAAATACAAATCTTTTTTTAAAATACCAAGTGCATGATTACTTATATATATGACTAAAAATGACTTAAAATTCACATAAAATTTCAGGCATAATTCACTTCAAGTTTTACAATTCAAATATTTACTGTGAAAATATATATCTTTTTTTTAAAAAACAGGCAAATGAACAACAGAATGTGTGTGAGAAAGCAATACACTCAATAAAAGTAGATATTTAATGGCAATCTAAGGAAAAATTATTTTTGAGAAATGCACTCTTTTGTACTCCATCGGCTGTTACTTCTGGGATTTTCTAATGCTTTGTTAGAAAAACTTCAAAACCAGCAAACTGCCCTTCTCTGAATAAAAAAAAAAAAAAGAAACGGAAGGTATTAACAGAATGATACCTGCTTTCACTACTGAAAAACATTCAAAAGCATGTAATTTTTATAGTGAGTATTTAAATTTACCTATTCTTATGTTTTCTTTAGTATTTTTATATTTCTAATATTCTTCCAATTCACTGTTCTGGTTTCAGTCACAACTATTCTGGATGTAGCCAGGAACATGGTCGTGACATTTCTGAATCAGTTTGCATTTATAACACATTTTAAATACTGCTTTTGTATACTCGGTGCTGCATACTAAGTTAAAATACATTTACTAAGATCTTCTTCACTCTCCTCCCTCTATACAGGCGGTTGCATTATCCCTCTGTTTTCTTCCCGTAACTCCTTCCCTAGCAGTTCCCATTGCTGTCTTCCCCTTCAACTTTCCCATTTCATCTTCTACGCACATTCAAGTGTGTACTACATAGAAAATGTGTCACTGAAACAGCTATATTCATTATAGGCTTGTTGACACCCTTCACTTTTTAAAAATTACTATAAATGCATTCTTCTCCTAAATTAAATGACATTCTTTAACAATTTGATTCTTTCTATATGCTTCTGTCTTCACCCTCTTTACCATTTTCATGGACCCAAAATCAGTTATAGCCAGGCTAACACCCTCCCAGTTGCAAAGGCTGTATTCCTGTCTCTAACAAGAATTGCCTGCCAGAAGATTTGCAAGCCTGTGGCCAGTGCATTTGTACATAGTGCGTCTAGTGGACCTATAAGGACAATGAACAGGAAATAGCTGGGAGTTTCGTTTGTCTTCTTTTTTTATAATATATATCTGTATCATGAGTTTAGAGAAAAAAAATAAATCCACAACTGGACTTATCAAGTCTGCTGACAGTAGAATACAGTGGGAACAGGAATTGAATCAGGCAAATGGAGTGATCCTTCGGTGTCCTATACAGGGCCAGCAGCTGGACTTGATGACCCTCATGGGTCCCTACAACTCAGCATATTCTATGACTCTGTGACTCTGATTCTTTCTTGCTAGTGATAAGCTTTCAGTGACCACCTAAGTGCAAGGTAACAAACACACCTCCATTTTTATCACTCAGAAGAGTATGAACAGCCATGCTAAGCAGATCTATGAGACAAGGACACTGCCCATATTTTCTGACCAGGACCACGTATTTTAAGAGACTATTCTGTACAAGATACAAACCATCCCTTGCGTTATGGGCTGCACACAGTCCCATATTCTTTTAAGCTCCAGCATCTTCTCTTGAAGCTCTTTGTAGACCTCCTATTAGCTCTTAATGTTCTGTATTCTTTTCCATGCTCCTCACAGAGTGATCTCCAGGTTGCCTTAAAGTTTGCTCTCCTCATCCTCATTGCGTTGTGTCTGCTCTGTAAATGTTTCTGTCACGTAATATTCATCTAGGTATTGCTTCCTGCCCATATACACATCCTTCCTTCAGTCCTTTCCCAGTTAAGAACTAACATTCCAACCATTCTAGATTACACAAATTAACTCACTTGGAGAATTTTGTTATACAATACATAGCTCAGAACAGCTCCTCTCTAGTTCTTCTTTTTCTACAGCTGTCCTACATACATGTCACTTTACTCAGAGCAACCCACGTAAAAAGGGTAAATAACTTCTCCATAACTTCTAATGAAATAATCAGATACAACACTTGATGTGCCATTGAAATTTCTTGGTAATATTTTAAGATCCTGCAAACATAATGAACCCAAGTATATGGAAAAACCTCTCTAATGACATCCATTGTACTCCACAGCACACTTCACATTTATGGATCCTATTATGTCCACTTCATCATCCGGTAAGTGATGTACTCTACTGTGGAATCTCTGTGCCTTCAGAGAAATCTCACTGGAATCTAAATTCTTCTTGTATCTGATTTATTTAAAACAGAAAATTATTAATGCCTTGGATTCACTAACTTCTTACTACAGCACATTTGCTAAACAATGTCGTTCCTTGAGACAAATGATAAAAAAAACCTCTAAAAAACTAGACTAAATAGTACTTTAAAAAGCCAACTGTTAACAACGTGCTAAAAGGGGTAAATTTCAGGTTATTAATAAATACTATTAACAATAGATAATTCAACATTTTATGTAGATTTTAAATGTTTGGTAGGTAACCTATAAAATTCCCACTAATACTAAAGTTTCTCATTGGAATGAATGTTTTTAAAAGTAATAAACCCATGAAAATATTTAGCTGACAAAAACCAGTTTAAGCCTGCATGTATCTCAGGCAGCGGTGAATTCCCAGAGAATGGAATACCACATCCACTAGAATCTGCCAAAAAGTAGTGTAAAGCAGCTACCTGTCATGCCATGCAAAAGAGAGCAATCCTTGTAGAAAGTGACCATATGTTGATTCTTCCTAAAAGTAAGACAGCTTATGCTAGGAAAAATAAATCCCACATAATACATAAAAAATAGGTATCCAGTTAAATTGAGACCAAGCTATAATTTTCTAGGAAAACTAGTAATTTTGTGCACAATTTAATTGGCAAAATCTCTAAATACTGTTAACCTCTGCTAAACATCTAAGTTCTGCAGAATGGAATGAGGTGATTCAGCATGCAACACACCAATAAATGTAAACGATACACTGTGTGTAATTTCTCTGAGGCAAAGCTAATAAAAGAATGAAACCGCACCATAAGCTAAAAATGAATTTCAAACTTCTGTTGAAGGAGGACCATGAGCAGTTAATACGCAAAATGCAAACATTCTTTGCCTATCCCAAACTTTGTAGTTACTATCCTACTCTGGTTCTCACTTGCAGCTGCTGCCTTAGTCTTAGGACAGCCTCAGTCACTATGTGTGTATAGGTACAAAAATACTAATACCTGTTCTCTGTGGTGGAGTTCAGATTATATGCAAGGAGAAAAAAAACCCCAAATATGGCTAATAAAATACTTTAAAATACAACATGTAGAAATAAATACTGATAATTAAAACTCTATATGAATAATTTGTTTTGATGATAATTTACTTGAGATAAATGCCAGTATTTTTCAATTGCCAGGGAAACGAATCATTTCTAGTGACATATGGCGTATTTTACATTTGGCATGTAAAATGTGAAAACAATACAAAAAAATGGCTGAAAACAAGTTGAAGATGAAGTTTCAGTGACAAAAACTACAGAGGCAGTATGGATCCAATAAGAAAACTGATTGTAGTAGAGAGCAAGTTGTCTCTGATCTCGGGAGAATGTTTTTGGACACCTAACAGCTTTTTTATTACTGTGGCTGATTAAAATGAAAAGCCTGACTACTAAAATGTTCTTTTTGATGAGGTTTTTCGCCATGAACTATAGACCTTGGAGTCCAGTGGGATACAAATCCTTTGATCCTGTGCAGTCACATAAATTCAAAGTCGTAAACCAACATTGAATTTGATTTTATTAGTGTGGCTGATGTTGCCAGAATTGTAATGCAACCTTGTTTTTCTTCTCTTTTCTTCCTTTTCTTTTGGGGAGGGGATGGAAAATAGAGTTTACTGTCAACATTGCTTCAACATATAAAGAACTAATTTCTTTGGCAACCAGGCTACAAGATTAGCCAAGTATAATATATATTGTAAGTATATAGGAAAGCAATGATATGTGTGGCTATGTTGCAACCAATTATTTGGCTTAAGTAAAAGGTGAAGCAAAAAGCATTAGTAAAACACATGGAAAACAGCAATGAAAGATAAAGTTACATATCTATAGAAGGATAATGAGCAGCAATTAATACTACTTCTCAACAGGAAACATTCAGCCAAATAGTGCCATGAGAATAAAAAAAAAAGTAACTCTACACTTTTAGAAACTGACAATTTCCATTCTTCATAATGAACATACTTTTTGCCTAAAAGTTGTCAGAATTTTTAGAGATGATTAGCCTCTCCACCAAAATAAAGTGTTTTCACGTGCATTCAAAACAACAAAAAGAAATTCTACATGGATAAACAGACGTATAACATCAATTATTGAAATGACTCTGTATTTCTCTAAAAGACATACCCACTTTAAAGTAACATCTACTACATGCCAATTACGCATCACCGTACTACGCTAGATATTCCCATTATAGAATTTGAAAAAAATATTGCACAAGAAAATGTCTTAGAAAAACCAGCCTTAGCCAATTACTCAACAGGGAGCAATCAGAACAATCTTAATTTTATCCCTTTTCATCAATATTTCCCTGTAGTGCAGATATGCAGAAAATTTCTCTTCGCCTGAAGTAATACTTCCCTTTGACTGAACTAATACCATGTTCAGTGAACATGATGGGAGATATTCCAGCCAAAAGTTAAAACTTCAAAATTAAAAAGCAGAAAGCATTCAAGACTTCTGCATTACGTGTGCTGAAGTTGAAAGGTATCTAAGAACAAAGCGTGGACCCTCAGAAAGAGACACAACACTAGTATAGTAAAGGCATGATAATGCTGACCTGGAAAAACAGATTGTACACTTGCTCGAACTGCAAAACTCCTGCAAGATGAGCCACAAATCATTTTAGTCAGTTTTCCTCAAGTAGTCACCAACGATACAGCTTCTTTTACAAAAAAACTATCTTGGGATTCTGGGATCCAATGTATATTGCAAAGTAAGTTAAAAATGAACTGATAGAACATATATGCAATTCTGTCTATGAACAATAAGATTACATGCCTATCCTAACACATATTGTAAAGTCCAGTTTATACTTAAAACATCCTGACAAATTAAAACTTATGACAGTAGAAAAAACTGTAATGAAACTACTTACATTCAGATAAAATCTTGATTAATAAACAAGGGAGGGTATCACTCAAAGACCCACAAAAATTAAATTAAATACTGAATGGACCGTACTCATTGCAGGATACATATTCTGGAGAAAACTGCCCACATTCAAGTAAAACTTGTATTGTGATGCCCAGACCCACATCTTTCTCCTACCATTTTCTATCCTAATTTCCAGGCTACCTCTTTTGCCCTTCATCTTGCCAGTGTAGTGTCTCAAGACTCTGTGTTTCTAAGACTGCCAGTTCTAGTATCTCTACCCCATTTTTTACCTAAAACTGTACCTTTCTCATCTCCATACACATGTCCAGCTCTTGGTGTCTGCTTTCCTTTCCACTGGGTTTTCTTTCACATTGCCTAACCACGAATAAAAGGGTCAGGAGACAGACTTTCATTTAGAAAGCATCCTTTGAAGGGTGATCCCCACCTAATCAAGAGTAACTTGTGGCAACCATCAATCAGTGGAACTTAGTTTTGACCCAGCGTTATTTTATAACACCTTTGTGGCTTTGTGGAAATGGCACTTGAAAGTTTGTTCAACACCAGAAGACGTAATCAACACTCACTAGATTTGCAAAGTCAGAAGCTGATAAGATCTGGTCTTTACTGAACACGAGAAAAAGTAGTTTTATTTTAAAAATTTTAACCTCCAATTTCAGACAGATTTTCCTCGTATCAGCGAAATGTTCATCCTTGACAAACTCATCCCTGTTCTAAACCCAGGAATATTAGAGCCAGAATTTTTAAACGAAAGAACATTATGTTATTTAATAATGAAAAAAAGCCTTACAACTACTAGATTTAAACAAATATCTGGTGTAGTAAATTTCAAAGCACAGATAATTTTGGCAAGGAAGCATGGGGTACATGTTTTCAAAATCAAAATGGTAACTTTGATACTAGTTAATTTTTAGTGGCTTTTATAATTCCATGAGGACACTTCAATAATTTCTCTTGTAGACAATTGTTTCCTATGTTACAGAGGTCTTCAATATCTGTGAAAATAAAATGCCATCCTGTTCAAAGTGCGTGCTCTACTTTAGTCTCCTGAGTGCATAACATATTTGCTCAAGGCAAGGTGATGGGATAAATTAACTTTCACGAACCATGAAAAATGCAGCAGGTTATAACGAATTTTAAGAGTTTTGTTTTAGCCCTAATCAAGCAGAATGCTTTGTAATGTGTCTAAATTTGAGCAGGAACTCAGCCTTGCTGAAGTTTTAATGCTATAAATTGTCCTGCTCTATGCACTTTTTAACTGTGTACTGCCATGTTCATGTGCTGAAACAGAGTTAAAGAGATTTTCACTGTTTTCAATATAGGCGCTGTGGTCTGTGGTAACTTCTTAAATAAACAAGAGAATCCTTGGATCAACATGTGGAATTAACAGCATTCTGCAGCTGACACGAAGTTTAAGCAGTCCAACTCCAACAGTGAAACTGCATCGAAAATAACGGAATGGCAATACGGCAAGTGACCATATTGAAACAAACCACAACACAATGAAAGAACCCTCTGGGATATCGAAGCTATTTGATAAGAGAATAATCACAATGTAAACATATTGTTAAAGGAAAATAAGGATGAAAAGCACGCATTGCTTCAAAAATATTACAAATAGGAAGTCAACGGAGGGGAAGAAGGGGGAGAACTTTGTTTCATGTAAGTATCAGAGCAGAGCAGAGATGCTTAAAACGTTATTAAGAAATTGATTATAGAATATGAAATGAATATAGAAATTGTAATGTGCAAGTTTTTAAAACATAATTAAGCACTGAACTGGGGAATATCTTCATACAACATGAGAATCATTCCAAGCTTCCCTTTTGAATGAAGATGCAACTTTCAAGTTGCTCCAAAGAGATTAAGTGCTGCTTGCTGTAGAAAGTTATTGTTTTATTGCTCCTGTCCTTCGCTCCCTGGACTGCTACTTTACCTTCTTTGGCACTGGCTATGCAAATTTTTCAGTACAGGAATATTTTTTTCCTGCTGGGATGTTACTATTTTAGGAAATGCAAAATTTAATGTTGCTGCCATTGTCTTACGAGTTCTGAAATTGGTATTTTAATACAACTTCTTAAGACTTTTTAGTCTCTTTTTTCTCATAAATTCTATGCTTTTTTCAGTCTTTACATTTTTTCCTCTCTTGCATTGCAGAGAGGCTCTGCAGTGAACAGCAAGAATTCCTTCAAGAAGACAAAGTAACCAAGAAGAAGATTCATAAAGGCACACAGTACATACACAGTGGTGTAACCATACATTTAGCAGCTGAAAGACTGAAACATTTCAAGTTAGGCGAGATTAGTATCAATAATTAACCACAAGCTGGGAGACCTTCATCAGTTCACCACATGGAAATGCTGAAAAGCCTGAACAGCTCATTAGGAAAGACTGACTAATAAACCCTTGCTGACCTTGGCTGGTCCTTTGAGCTGCAACTCCACCACAGAGACAAGCATACATAATACAGATTTTCTTCTACATATGCATGCCGGAATATGAAAATCCAACAGCGAACACTACTCAAAGCAGCCAGCCACCTTATCAATGCATTTCATCTTGTAAAAGTTAAAAACAACAATCTCAGCATCTTGAAGCAAAATTTTATTACCAAAAGTCAGCATATATCCACATATATCCAAATGTTTTGCATTTTATAAGTACTGTGGCATATCAAGCTTTCAACACTATTCATCACTGGCCCCCATTTTCAAATGGCATATTTCAGAACATAGTGACTTCTGACAAATCATGATATCCCCATCTCATGCAAGAATTCACATACGCACACAAAAAACTGAGGGGAAAAAAACCCAAAATTTTCTTTTTCTCCAGAAAGGAGTAATAAAAATCCTTAAGAGCATCCAGGTCAGATTTTTTTCAATTTAATCTGCTCAAAAGTATTCTAGTTTGTTGTAACAGTCTACCTACAAAAAAGAATATTTAGAAAAATTAAAACATTGCAAAATGTTTTGATTTGGTGTTAAAACATCCAATTTCTGATGTATGCTCTGAAATCATAATGAAATTTTACTTTTACATATAAGTAAAAGACACTTTAAATTGCCAAAATAAAACTGTAATCAGCCACTTCTGTAAAGAGGTATTTTGATAAGCATTCTGGCATACAAGAGCTTTCAAAACTATTTACCACTGCCTCCTACAGTTGAATTAAAAATTTCAAAACGTAGCAGGGAGAAGCAGCACCTCTTGTTATACTCATATTATAATTAAAGAGCAATGGAAGCTTTCATAAATGGAAGCATATTGACCATGAGGGAAAACAAATGGGAAGGTGAAAAGACAAAGAGACATGGAAGGACTTCGGAAGCATAAGATATGAAAAAACAGATTTGTAAAAGAATGAAATCGTGATCATAGAGCTAGAGCTTTATTACTTTATAAAAACTTAAATATTTTTATGCCTTTGGGGTCTCAGTACAAAATAAAAATAAATGATCTTTAAATTATCAGACAATTTTCACTGGTGCTGTGACTTTCACATTCGTTTTTCTTCTACATATTTCAATGTTTTCTGGGGCACTTCGAGGCACTGGTTTTTAATCTCAATTTATGAAATGAAATTGTTTTCAAAGTTAAGTTTGAAAAGCAAGTTCTTCTGTGAAAAGGAAATTACTTTCTACCCACTTCTACATTTCAGCTCTTGGAACCTTCACAAAAAAGCAAAAATGCAAACATTACCAAGGAGGCCACAAAGATCACTGTGAACACCTCATGATACATTCTTCTCTAAATGAGGCCAGCTTGCTCTTTCGTAATGTCATGGGCAGTTTTACACCAACTGCATTACTGTTCACTACTTCTTAAGTTTCAATAATATCTTTGTAACTGTGTTAGATGTAACTATTCAGGTATTTATAAAATTTGCCATGAGATACTTTAAGAGATGTAAAAATATGACTTTATTATAAATATTTACTGAATAATTTACAATCTAGCTATAGTTCATAATTTTTTTATCAAATACCTATTAAAATTTCTTACACTATAGTATATGACATGCATTATGTAATATTACTATGCAATATAAAAACCTAAAGATACTATTGTTCTCGGTTTAGAAATATGTAAAAGATCTAGTGAGCTGGTGGAAGCCTAACAACCTGTACCAGAGAAAAACACCCATGCATAGGGTACAGGGTTATAGGTCAGCTCAGGACTTTCATTCCATCTTCAAAAAGTAGTATTAAACTTACATGTAACTAAAGATGAAGGGATATTTGGTACCTTTGTGCTACAGGGAACAAAGAGACATTAGTGAAAAACTGAAATTTTTACTCGTTTGATCAACTTACAGGAAACTAAAGTATGCTGCACCCTTGTGCAGATACGTGTTGGGTTAAATATTAAGCACTGCAATCAAAATACTGCCTTCAAGTAAATTCCTTTCTTTCAGAAGTCAGGAGTCCATTTACAGTATTTTGATTTAATGTTGTTGTCATCTACTTAGTTGTTTATTAGATAAACAAGAATTGGTTCCACTGAACAAATACTATGAAGGTGTTGACAGCCATGACTTGTCTATTGAGCAACTTCAATTCTAGCTCTGTAATGTGCAAGATAATTTCTGACCTAAAACTAAAACTGCCAGATACACAAACAGCGGGCAAGATGTTATCACCACACACACACTCTCAGTTTAGAAGGAATTATGAAACGTGCACACGATTTTGGGAACGTTTCCTGAAAGACTCAGCTGACATCTAGTGGCAAGAGCAGGGAAAGCAAAACACTTTACAGAACAGAAATTGTTTCATGCCTTAAAAATATACTACTCAGTATTTTGTAAATATTCAGTGAAATAATCAAGAAATCCTTTGAACGCAGCAACTGCATTACCCTTTTTAGACATCACCTTCATGTGGATGAAGCAGTTGAATTATATACATTAATTAACCCTTCAAGAGTTATGTGTTATGCAGATTGTAACAGATGGTATAGATTCATTAGTAATTGACTTAGTGTAACACGTTGTAATCTTAATCAGAATACACACTACATGACAAAAACTAATTTTCAGTGACATCAAAAAAGAACAAAGCTTCAACTTTAGGTGATAACAAAAAGATAGCAAAATGAAATACAGTACTGTCATTCGCCCTCCCTACCCAGTGATCGCTGTACATCTTTAGAGACTGCTACATTCACTGCAACTTCTCTGTCTCACAGATGCAGCACCAACCTCTACAAACTAGTGGTATGGGTAAAGCCCTGGTTGCACTCTGGGTATTCTGTATGAAGTTTATACGAAATTAACACAGTGATAATAAATACTGAAGAATAAAAAACAATTAGGAATTCCTGTTCACATACTCTGGTAAAAAAATCCCTACAACAAGAAACAGTACAAAAGTATAGGGCACTTTCTAATGATAAAGAATAAACATATTATTCACTTATAAGCCACTATATACAGAATTCTATATACATAGAATCTTTCAAAGGAAAGATTCCAGATAATGTTGCTTACTTTCACCTTTAGAGGCCAGTTTAATAATATTTTGAGAACTTTCCCCAACATATACCTTCCAGAACTTAACATTTTTCTAAGCCTTTTAGGAATAACAAAGACCAAGGGTCTCACTCCTAACCTTTTGCAGAGAAAGCATGATAACCAAACCTTCTTCATAAACTCCAGATACGGGATTTGGATCAGTTTGCAAAAGAGCTGGTTCAGAGAAATCCCTGCCTGTAGGTTCCTTGAGTGTGTAGCACAAAATTAGATTTAACCCAAGAATTTCCAATAGTTGGGATATCTACCACCATATTTTTCTGTTATACTCTTATAGAATAAAATGCAACAAGTTATTACATTAAATCATGACACAATTTTACTTCCCCATCATATGTTCCCATGGAAACTTTATAATGTAAATTTTGATGCTTCACATTATACAATGTGACCTGCCTAATGACACTGTTAATATATCAAGGTACTGGATTATCAGAATTCCTGGGTTAGCAAATCTGTTTATTTTCCACTCTATTTGCCTTAATGATGACAAAAGAAATACCAAATGTTTTGTAACTGATGACCTGGATACTAACGATTTAGCATATGAACCTGTATTAGAACACAGTGCAGCTATGCTTAAGAATATATCACAACTGGTGAGAAAAGGAAGATGCCAATAATTTTAACTAGTGGTGATCACCAAATTCAGTTATACTGCGATTTAAGTCCCTGCTTTTATGACAAAAACACTTTGTTGTAGGATTTCACTTTACTTACCACAGCCAAGGGAAAGTGAGTTCTAATACTAAACTGTGTTTTTTCTGATTTTAGTAACTAGATGGTCAAGTTTACTTTAGAAGAGGAGACATCAATAAAGACTGCTCAATACTAAACTTCAGAAAGTCTCACACATGCTTATTTTCCTGTTAAAATTACAGAAAACAGCTTCTACAGAATTATGTTTCACTGAGAAAGCGTAAGTAGTTAAACATCAGTGCCAGTGCAAAAATACTGCACTGCTGAGTAAGCAGGAAGAATTTAAGAGAACAACAATTCGGAAAACGACAAAGAGGAAACAAATAAAACCGCTTTTTGACATAATTTATAAGTGCAGGTGTAGATTTTAACCAGATTAATTTTAGCTAAGTTGGCAGCCAACTGAAAACAACTTCTAGAGAGAAACAATTAAATTCTTACCATTGGATATAAAGTATGCTTGCACTACTTAAATTTGTAACATGCACTAGTCAGGGAAAGAAACGAAATCATTACAAAAGTATACCTTTAATGTTTCAATTTCTTCTTTGTGTTCCCTCTTTAAATGCAGAATGGCAGCTTGGTACTCTGTAGAAATAAAAAATTACATTCCATTAGAGTCAGAAATCAGTGTGCCATCTTCAGCATAGAACATTTCATACAACACCACCGGGTCCAGAATGCAGGTGTAGGCTCTCAAATAAATGACCTTTTACAGTGGTGATGGAAAACAAAATCTGAACAGATTAATTAGCATTTTTTTCTAAGACCACGTGACCAGATTTTCCATGGTGTTTCTGAGAGAAGAGGATAAAGCAGGTCTTCCAAGCAGAGAAGGGAAAACAGGGGAAAAGATATGACAAGTAAGACGGAAATAACAAAAGGAAACTTTAGTTTTGCTTAATTTTGCAGATAAATGTAGAACTGATAGGATATTATAACATGCACATGCATGCACTCACCCCCCTGCTCACCTGAATTCTAAAATAACATGCATCAAATACAGTGATTTAAATGGAACTTCAAACATACAACCACTACACACAGTCAAATTGGATAAAACAGCAATCACAAATACAAATGAAGACCTCAGAAAGTACCAAACAGCAAGATACAAAGAATTCTTTGCTTTCATTCTATCAGATGAAGATTAATTACAGAGCTTAAGTACAGAATACTGTGAATGAGACACAGGATAGCTCTGCCATTTAGTGAGAATATAACAAAATCCAAAGGCTGAAAGCATGAAACTGAAATCCAGAGAAATTTAAATCAGCAGTGAAAAAATGAGGAGGCCAGGCATTGATCACACAGGTTTACTGATGATGAAGATTTACCAAACGCACCTCTAGGAGCACGAATACTACGGTTCCCCTCAATCCGTACCAGGACTGCATTTGGCCAGATGAAGAAAGAGAAACCCTTTCAATACAATGGTGCAAGGGTTTAAGAGACCTTAAGAGAGTCCTCTGTGAGACACTGGCCCAGAAGTTATAGCCCTCCTAAACAAGTGACTGGAGTTCGTTCTCAGATGATCAAAGTCGCACTTCTATCTGCTTTCAAATCAAAATTCACCCAAAAGTTTATTTCCAGTTTCCTGGCTTGGCTTCTGCTTCCTCAACTAAATGCTAATTTAAACAAGGATTTAAAATAGTCCAAAGAATTTAAATTTTACTGTCAATGTTCTCTAAGACTAAGGAGTTTGTATGATCCATTCAACAGTAGAACTAACAAAATAGCAATAAAGTATCAAAGTATGGACCAAAGTGCTAGATCAGTAAAATATTCCAGTGCTTAGGTGCTTTTTTTTTTCCCTTTTTCTCTTCAGAGCACATAAAGGATTAAGAGAAAAGAAAAAATAACTTGATCATCACCCTGAAATCTGCATAACATGGAAGCTTTCAATGTAAATCTATTTTTTTCAAACACAAGTGAACCTATATGCAAGCAGCTGAATTGATACCCAAAATCAAAGGGAAAAGAGATCAGTATTTTACAAAGTATAAATAAAAACCTTGGTGATTCCAACTACTTATAGTATCTAAACTTCTTCTTGCCCTCTAACAAGTCTCTACTTAGAGCTTTCCAGCACGGGAAAATTGCCTGACTGCTCTGCTGGAACCACAACCCGTTAGGTCTACAAACTTGTAGATTTTCTGCTGTTAATTCCTTTGACTGGTTGATATTTCCTCTGGATACAGGCTCTGCATATCCATTCACCTAAACAGGACTTAAAACAGTTGCCTGAGGTCCCCAGAAAAAGCTGTGACCCTTCTGGCACCTCAGCTGCTTAAGCACTCAGTTTGCAGGGCATGAACCTTATGAACGTCCTGACTTGAAGGTTAGCTCTTTAAGGTCACATGATAACTGAAGCAAACAGGCTTTGAAAATGCTCCTAACAATCAGTTCTTAGTTTGGCTAACAGAAGGATACAGATCTATCTTAACAAAAGATCTACTTTCTATGCAGGATTGCCCAATGCTTAAAATTCTTTGGGATTTGGGTAAGAGAGTCATAATTCACCTACGCTGACATAGACCTGCACTAGCACTAGAAGCAGATTTTTCACCAAGTCTACCCACTCCCAAACCTCTGTTGCTTATTTTTTTATCTTGGCACAAATGTTTGTGCAATTAAAGAATGATGGAAGAACCCCCATGAATGAAATCTAACACAGCATAAGAAGTTCAAGAATTTTTTAAAAATTAAGTATACGTCATTGTTGGCACATGTTTTTCACTGCTTCTAGTTGGAAGCTCTGAAACAAGTTCTAGAGATTGTTTTCTTTAAGCTTTGTTCTAAAGCAGAGGTAAGACAGAGAGTAGCAATTCTTTCACTGTTTACTTATTCCTTAAAATATGCTTAGAAAGTACTAAGTTATAAGAATTAATAACCCTAACTAATTTCTGAAAACACTGCTACTGCATAAAAGCAAGTGCATCATAAACCGATCTACTGTAAGAGTTAATAGGTTGTCTACTATGATATAAAATGACATTCAACAGCATAAGCTTCTTTTCTTCTACCATTATATTATTTTTAACTAGAAGAAACTATCTATTGGATAGAAGCTGACACCAAGCAAAGTACTTCAATACTCAAGCAAATGTTTATTTTTCTGTAGAAGATATCATAATGAAAAACACATCACAACTATATTGTTTTGCATAATATAAAGTAACTCATTCCTTTTCAATGTTTTGTGAAGTCACCTGAATTTAGAATAATTCTACATGGATAGATAGCACTTTAAGAAAATAACCTGCATATGGCAATCAAAATCATTAAAATGCCGAAGAATTTGACTAGAAAAAAAACCTGCATTCATGTAATTCCAAAAATCAGTTCCTTAACATACTGGCAACAGAATAATAAAGTTTAATTATGCAGTGGTGTTGGGATGCTGCTTAGACTGGTAAAAATCACAACAGCAAAGTAAACGATAACGACACGGTAACAGAAGAAACTATACCGGGAACAAAATACAAGTCAGGCTTTATAAATTACTGAATTCTAAAATTCCATTTAACTCACAAAAAAATTCATGTAGACTAGAAATGAAATCCAGAAATACCAACATATCACTGTGATTTGTCTAGGTTAAAAATTAATGATGCCAGAGTTGAAGGAATCTGATATGGCTCTATGTGTAGGCAGCCTGATTCTCACATGATCACTGTAACTCATTTGGCCTTATTAGTTAAGACACACAGACACCTGAGGGCAGCTCTCACAGCCAGCCCAGATACAAGGTTGCAGCTGAACTGTAGGACCTCCCACTTCCCATGTCACCATACCTCAAGGACCTTCAAGACTGACACGGAAAAAAAGCTTCTAATCACAAACCACAGAACAGCTGAGGTTACAAGGGACCTCTGGAGGCCATCTGGTCTGCACCTCCACTTCTCCAGAAGCTGGTTGCCCAGGACCATGTCCAAATGGCTTTTGAATACTTTCAGGAATCTCCATCCTCCTCATCCTCTCTGGGCAACCTATGCTAGTTTCTCAGTCACCTTCACAGTGAGAAATCGTTTCCGAATATTTAGCCAGACCTTTCTATGTTTCAGTGTGTGCTCACACTGATGCTGATACCACGCAGCACCTGGCTCCCTCATTTTTACACCCTACGTTGTAGTTCCAAGCTGATCCTTGTGTCGACAAGGTGACTCTTTACCTAGTTTGTGCAATGTCGGCAGGTTGCATTTTCATAAAATCAAAGAATCATTAAGGTTGGAAAAGACCCCCAAGATCAAGTACAACCTTTGACCAAGTATTTCCATGACCATTAAACCGTATCAAGAAGTGCCACATCTACTAATTTTTTGAATACTTCCAGGGATGGTGATCTGTTTCAATGCTTAACCACTCTGTCGTAACACCCAAACTCAACCTCCCCCTGTGCAACTTGAGGCCATTTCACCTTACACTATCACTAGTTGACTGGGAGAAGAAACCAACCCCCTGGCCACTACATTCTTTCAGGTAATGAGCAATAAGGCCTCCCCTGAGCCTTCTCTTCCCCAGAATAAACAACGCCACCTCCACTGGCTGCTTTTCATAGGACTTATGTTCCAGATCCTTCATCAGCTTTGTTGCCCTGGACACGCTCTAACACCTCAATGTCAATTTTCTGAAGCTTTAAATTCTTTTATTATGATGGATAAGAGAAGGCTGATTATACAGATATCCTGTTCTACTCTCCTGGTCTCCAATCTGCCTGCAAGAAGACAATGGCTGTAGGGCATAAATAAGTTAGCTTCCCCTTAAGCAGATATTACTCTTAAGGACTTTTTGAGACAAATGAGATAAAAATCAGATGGTAAGTGCTAAGTGCTCCTATCCTGAAAAACGACCAGATGTGAATCAGGATTACGCTTACTGAGAAAATAATTTAAAATGTCACTCCTTTACAAAAGGCATTCAAGCAAAAGAGTAAACAATCACATTGCAAAGATTCCACTCCAAACAGCTTGGAGTCTCAGTTTTCATTTACTACTTCTAATTTACTACTTTTTCCTTTGTTTTAAGAGTACTCCATCCCAAGAAAAAATTAATAGATGATGTAAGTTGGTGCCCACTTGGGCATATTCTTTACTTTTTCAATCTGATGCTTCCTGCAACCAATAATTATCACCCACTGCAGCTAACGCAAACTTTCATAAAACTGAACATTTTTTCTAAGATAGTGAGATAAAGCAGAAATACATTAAGAAGCCTTAAAAAATCTTCTTACATTTGCTGATAGTTACCAACATAAAACCATGTCATCGTAAAATGTTTCACTAAAATATTTTTTGAAAGTAACATGAAAGTTGGCAAAGTACACAGGAAGCTGTATAGAGGCCTCAGTGAACACTAGAGCTATACAGTGACATGACAACGAAAAATTTCCTTTTTCCATGTTGTTGCTGGAAAAATAAATCAATTATTCATTGTAAAAAAAAAAAATCCACTTACTGTGAAACTTAAATTTCCATTTACTGCCATGTTTTGCCATAGCCAGCAGATAACATCCTAATGAGAGCATGCTAAATTTGTGTTCAGGTCTCCCCTACTTCTACTAACTTTGTATCAGCTGCAAATTCTCAAGTCTTAATTTTCCAGTTCAATAATGCTAAATAATGCTATTATTTTATTCTAGGTATGAACTTATTACCTCATTAGTTTTTAACACAAATTTTTCTTTTAATACAGTGTTTTGTCTTACCTTTTTCCTAATTCATAGCTTGCTAAATGTTATTTGATAGTAACATATACATTTCACATTTCCTTGTTCAACTGTATGCTCTTATAAGGTGCTTGGAAAAAAATAAAACACAAGTGATGAACTAGAGAATTGTCCTGATCTTGTTCTGCCACCCATTGATATAGTCAATACTAGAAAGTATCAGAACTTCCAGTCATCCATATTTGGTTCTGCCTACATGCAACTGCCGGAAAAAGTAATTCCAGTTAGTATTCTATCTGACTTTTAAAAAAATTATTTTAGCATTGAACATTGCAAAGACAGAACCAGTGCAAACAGGATACTCTTCCTTCCCTAACTGTCAGGTTTGGTATCAGTCTGCTTCATGATTCATATGTTGTCAATATCGGTCATACAAAGATGACATTGACTAAAAAGACACCAGTACATCAGGAAAATATATTATTTTCTTTATCATTAGGTACTACAACATTTGAAATACTCAATTTAAAGCTGGGTATTATAATCTACCCAAGTAATGGGCTGCAAGAAGGACATAAAATTGTGTTTTAACTAACCACCAAGTGCAAGGAGGAAGTAACTCTGAGTCCTGTAATTTCATCAAACATGGTATGCAAACAGATAAAACAATTGTTGTTGAAGCACAATGGAAAAGCTGAAGCAGCAACCCTAAACAATTAAAAATGGGTGAATAAGGAAGATGGACACAACATGAACAAAGGGCTTAAAACGCTGCACAGCAAAAGACACGGAGTTTGTTATAGAATCACAAACATCTACTGTGAGAAACAACAGGGTATCTCACACATTGTGAAACAGTGGACAAATGCCTACAACCTTTCAGACATCAACATCTGCTAAAGCAAAAACTGTATAAATACACAGAGAAAATGAGGGGTATACAGGTATGACACCAGAAAGTTTTATTCATGTTCTCCTGAACAGCAATTTTTAAATGAAAAAGCACCTGGAACCCAGAAAGTTGGCAGATACCAAAACTTAGATATGAGGAAAAAAGTAATGCAATACAGAAAAGCTGCTTATCCTGATTAAGTTATACAAAAAGCACAATCTTTTCAATAGTTATTGTACTTAATGAGTTTTAAATTTTAACACAAGATAATCTGAAACAAAGGAAGAGATATTCAACATATTGGGCCAATTTTTAAAGCAGTGTGCTTTCTAAAATTTTGGCCCTGAAAGCTAATCTTGCAAATAAAATGTCTAACACAGGACTGCTTGAATCCACCCTTAATAATCATAAAAATCAAGTATCTAAAACATCAGAATATTCTAGTATTAATAGGCCTTTGGTATTCGAATATGAACAAGTCTATCAATATTTACTGCTTTATAATTTTTCCTGACCTTCTAGGATAAACATGGTCTCCAGGCAATATACCTGTAATTTCTGTGGGCCCATTTGGGTCTATGGTTTCTACAGAGAAAGCTGAGTTACAATATTGAAGTGCCAAGAATTTCGAACGGATGGTTTAGTTTCAGCTGACTTCTTTAAAACACACTGAATTTCCAAGTAAGTACATCTCTAATCCTTTTAGTTACAAATTCAGATGACCTTCAAAATATGAACCATGTATCTGTATGACCAGTATTGTTAACTGTGTTCAAGAAGTTGCATAGGAAGAGATGAGTGGCAGGATTTTCTTTTTCTGTTCCATGAACAAGTCTAAGATGTTGTTTACTTATTTGTTTCATTGGAATGAAGGGAAAAAAACATGAGATTTTTATGGGATGGGCAAATATGATTTGCCCACTTGCCTGGTTTCCCAGCAGGCAGGAAATCACACAAGTGGCCTGTAACTATAAGTACCTAAGTGTGTGTACAAAACTCTGCACCACCACCAGAGTTCTGTGAGGAAGAGCCCATTTTGAGTGAGGTGTGGTGATTTAGGAATGGTACTCCCCAGTTTGGTGCCCCCCACCAAGACTCTCCCAAATGACACACTGCTCATTGTTCCTCCTTCCCCTCTCCCTTCCCACTGCAGCGGGATGGAGTTGAGAATTGGAGGCATCAAAACTGAAGATCACAGGTTGAGATACGAACAGCTTACTCAATGAGATAAGAAAACAAACAGTAATGGCAACAATATTAGTAACAAAAGTATAGAAGACAAAGGGTGATTCACATGCAAAAATGCTCACCCTGGACCCTGAGACAACAGACAGTGGAGCACAGCTTCCCCCTTCCTGCCATGCTTTCTCGAGTGGGAGACAGAGTCCCCTTCTCCCCACTCCTAACAATAATGTAAGGCGGTATCAAACAACATTAGGGTCCTGGATTACACTAGGACATGAGGGAAATGGGAAATGCTAGCAACTGACTTGCGAGGGAGAAAGATGTCTCTCAGACAACACTGTCCAGAAGTCCACTTAACAGCAGTCTATATAGACAAAATAACTTTCCTAACCAAGATCACCAATGGCAGGTGCAGGAAAATTCTAACAAGTTCCAATATAAGTTGCTTTAATTATTGCAAAATTGTCTTAACGTTGTCTTATTTCCTAACAAGTATCCATGCAGCTGTAACAAACATGACTGGACTCTCATTATGAAACTTCAAAGGGAACAGGAGGGCTTCAAAGTCCTTCGGATTTATTTCTTCTAGTATGATGTCTACTCACATCATCATCTTAATGGTGTTTTGCGGTAGAATTAAGGACTAGTTCTTCAGTGACATAATGTAAGAAGAGTTTATCCTGGTCATAAGGTTTGTTTATAAATCTTATAAGATAATCACATTGAATCCTCACCAACATCCAGTATTCCTAACTCAACTACAAAAAAGGATCAAGAAAAAGAAAAAAAAAAACAAACAAATCTTAATCCTTACAAAGTTTTAAGACAGCAGATAGCTATTCTGTAATTCTATGAAGAGCATGACAACAAGAAACTGACTAATGAATAAACACACAGAGAAAAATATAAATGCCTTGAAACATGTCTTATTCAGTTTCACCAGTTACTTCAGCAAGCAATTGCAGAAGTGATAAATTATTGTAGAAAAAAGAGGAATACTATCAGAAACTCCTCTTTCAAAATGAATTCCAATTCAGCTTCATTTAGATATGACAATAATTGCCCATCCCTGGCAGTGTTCAAGGCCAGGTTGGATGGGACATCGAGCTACCTGGTCTAGTAGGAAGTATCCTTGGCCCTGGCAGGGGAGTTGGGACAAGATGANGAAACCAAATCTCAATCCTTACAAAGTTTTAAGACAGCAGATTGCTATTCTGTAATTCTATGAAGAGCATGACAACAAGAAACTGACTAATGAATAAACACAGAGAAAAATATAAATGCCTTGAAACATGTCTTATTCAGTTTCACCAGTTACTTCAGCAAGCAATTGCAGAAGTGATAAATCATTGTAGAAAAAAGAGGAATACTATCAGAAACTCCTCTTTCAAAATGAATTCCAATTCAGCTTCATTTAGATATGACAATAATTGCCCATCCCTGGCAGTGTTCAAGGCCAGGTTGGATGGGACATCGAGCTACCTGGTCTAGTAGGAAGTATCCTTGGCCCTGGCAGGGGAGTTGGGACAAGATGATCTTTAAGGTCCCTTCCAACTCAAACTATGCTATGATTCTGTAATTCCATAATTCAAAAGAGCTGCTTAAAAGGAGCTTCTGAGTCATGAGCGTTTGTTCAAAATGTCTTCCTTAAGCTTCACTTAAAATCCAAAAATAGCTAAGGCTCTGCGTGTCCTGCTCTTGGTGGGTACAAAAGTGAGCAAGAAAACATAGAAAGACACAGCAGGGGCTGTAAGTGAAATAAACTCGCAAAAATCAGGTTAACATAGTTAATTCTTTTTCCTAAAGGACAATTAGACCTCCTTCTCCATCAAAAGACATCCCTATTGATTCATTACTGAGAGGCGTCCCTACCCATGGCAGAGGTGTTGGTACTAGATGATCTCTAAGGTCTATTCCAACCTCTCAACATCGTATGATTCTATGATTACTAATGACATTATCAGTTAGTATCTAATTAACCCTCACATGGTTGTCAATGGGATTTTACTGGATTCCTTTGTCAGCCTTAAATGTGTTCTTGTTTTGAATAAGGATAAGTGTATGTTCAAATACTTTTTCATAACTCTAATGCAAAGATCTATCATCACTTTAATCCTCACTACAGTCTTTACTCCAAAGACTTTCAGAATAAACACTACCAGATTATAACATGTCTAATTATTAGGCATATTAGATTAGCTCTAAAATGGGTTACATTTACCTGGAGTTGGCTCACAGCCAAGACAAATTGTGGGAGAGGCAGGGGGAAGAAGAGAAAGTAATACACCAGTTCTCAATTGTGATATTCTTCCAACCAGACTTCAAATCTTAACTTGGCAAAATTTCACACTCAGCACTGTGAGACTAAGAAGAAATTAACCTAAATTCCACTCACTTTAGTGGGATGGCAGCCATTGAAACTGAAGTACCATAAGCTAGGATTCTGAAAAAAGTTCCCGATCTATTATAGAACTTCTGTAGTCTTATGAAATTTTTAGTTCTAAACAGTGGTAGATATCGCAGACTCAGGCTTCACCACTTCTATTCCATCAAGGAAAGATAAATACTACCTTTATGGTAACAAAAGAGACCAAAGACTAGACACAGACAGACAACATTACACTGTTCCACCCACCTGGTGGTCCCTCCTCGTAAAGCTTTAGGTGAGCTAGAGACAAAAGCATAAGTAAGATTGTATTTAAGCTTCACACAGGGAATTGGTATTTTACAGTCATTAGCTACGAATTTTGGCAGGGAGTTTTGCACACTCCCTGCTTTTCATTCATTACTGAAAACATATAACTCAGTCGGTATTTTCAGCTCCTGCTTATATTATTTTGTCTTGCAAAAAATTATCAGCTGCTCATGAACTGCCTCATTTCTGAAGTGTTGCTAAACACTAGCACTGTCTATCAAATCAAATCAAAAAGCAAGTACCTAAATAAATTTCTACCATGTAAAAATATCCCATGGATGTTCCTTGGTTAACCATGGGCCACATGCAATAACACCAAAAAAACAAAGCCCTCTGTAGTATCCCCCACCACCAAAACCAGGCCAGGCAAACTGAATACACTTGGAAATACTTCTATAAAGCTCTCAGTTTGAGATATGCACAGAATTGCATATCATATGCCACAGAATGATTAAATCATTGATTTTATTAATTCCTCAAAACTTTCAATTGGAAATAACAGTCATGTTCACTCATTATTGTATTTTCATGTTTTGTGGTAAGTAAGAGACCAAAGCAGATTAGAAAGCTTAGACTTTTCTGAGAGATTAATTCCATACAATCTGCTTAGAAGACAGAAGTTTGGGGTGGGAACACTTTCAAGAATTTCTCATTTTGGTTTCCAAAACATGCATTTAAAAAAAAAAAAGCTTTAGACTGTGCAATAACAGTGACTGATACTGCTGATTTGTGACAGACAAAATATGCCACCAGGTGGCAGAAATAAAACATAAAATATTCCTAATGATTAGTAAAGTAAGAGGCATGCTTCACTGTTTTGCAAAGAAAATACATGCCACAGCATGCATGCTTTTCCTAATGCATAGAAACTGAACATGAAATAAAATTTGGATGTTTTGGACAACCTACGTAATCAAAATGCCTAATGTATGTTCAGTTTTATCACCACACAGAATTTGTCTGAATAGAAAACAGCAACAATGTTTACAAATATACTCAATACATGCTCATGAAAATCTTTGTTGCAATACTGAGCGAGATGCACTCGACATGAACATTTCTAAAAGAAAAGGTACAAGCATTCACTGGTCACTCTGGTGACCTGAAAATTCAACCTACAACCCTGGAAATACTGGATACAGTGGGTCACAATATTTCAAAGGGAAATTTTCATTCTTCAAAACTGTTGTAAAAAGTAAGTATACACGTTCAAGTATTATTCAGTATTACTCTATTCACAATTGTGCTACGCAAGAATTACCTTTTCTTCTTTAGTAATAAAACAACTTACCTACTTGAATAATTTAAAATAAAATTTTGCATGAAAACCCTTCCCACAGAAATCTCCATAACTCACAGTTCAAATGGATGCCTTACTCCCCAAACTTTGCATAGCAATTTAGGAAACTTCTCTGCCATAATCTCAAAACTTCATGTAGAAAGCAGAAGCTTTGAAGTTAAATGACCTATATAGCCACTTCTGGCCAGTACACTCATTTTTGCAAAAAGCCATACATATTAAACTCAGTGTGTGGAAACATGCAAAATAATGTTAACACAACTTAGAAGTAATTACAGAACAAAAACTGGAAAACTTGAGTGCAATCTACCTTTCTTGAGATGTACCACACCCTATGGTATAAAGAAAATCATTAACTTCTAATTGTGCTGATTCATTAAATTTCAGAATAGTGAGGGTTTCTTAATGTTCTCTCCCTGCGTGGTAACCCTCGGTCCCATTTTCAATATTCCCTTTCACTACAGCATTTGTTTCCTCCATTTCCCCATGTAGTTCTCGTCTTCAACCACCAGGTGTCAGAAGGGAACCTACACACCACAGCTACACCTTTTTGATTACTTTTTATTTATTTTTACGGATGCATTGATGCGACCTTCCAGGCTTTCTCAGGCTACAGCAAATTTTCAGGCTTTTCTTCCAATAAAAACACAAATGAGCAACTTTCAAAATGTAATTTGGTCAGTCTTTGATTGGTTTTTATAAAGCATAACTGCATTTAAGCATCCTTTTATAACTACGAAATTAAAATTAATTTATGCTCTAAGAAATTTTAAAAATTACCTGTTTTTTAGGGATCGCGGATTGGATAAAACAATACTGCATGTTGTTTTAACACACGATTCTAACCCTCCTTCCCTCAACCCCATTCCATCTACTCCTATCTGTCTTCTCTTCTTTACTTCCCATTGAACTTGAACTCTTTTACTGACCTGTAATTCACTACTTGTAAGGATGACAATTCCACAGACTGGGAAATGAACAGACATCCTTCACTTCAACTTAATTTTTGTTTAGTTTTTGGGTTTTTTTGTTTCACTTTTAAGACAAGGAAGAACCCTCCAAACATAATATTTCAAACATTCTCAGCACACCTTAAAGATTCCGGTACAATGAAAACATGATAGACGTGAGAAAAAGGGACAAATGAAGACAGAGTTGTGGAAAACAGCCCAAAACAAGCCAATAGTCCAGTATCTAAATACTGTCCAGACACTGAGATAATACAGAAGACACTAGAGTAAACTTACTACAGGACATGAAATATCTTCACAACACCCACTGAATTCCTCAAGAGTAACAGAACTGTATCCACAGAAAACCAGCTTCCTAAGGAAAACCAGCACCCCCTCGATAGTCTGTCATGGAAATTAGGAAAATAGTTACTCCTCTTTCTGACTGCAACACAGTATAAAGCTCTATTCAGAAGCAGTCACCTGAGTAACTTATCTGCCTGGCCATTCTTCAGCTGTGAGGGGTTACAGTTACAGTTCATTTACCTGATAGCAGAAATGAATAGTTTCGTTTGTCATTTCACCCTCCCAGAAAAGCAACTTTAGAGGTGCTGCTGCTGGGGACATTCAACATCATTCTTTCTCAATAAACGTCTTACTTTGTATTGACAAAACCAATCTATCACAGGATCACACTCACCAGTGCAATATGGTAAACAAGTAACACTTTATCAGCAAACATGAGGAACAGATTTATTACAGATTTTCTTTGATGAATTACAGACTCTACCTACTTTATTTAGCACAAATTTAAAATACAAAGTACTTACTCTAGACCTATAACACCTTCACAACCACTGTATACTATATACAGGAAGTATACCTGCAGAATGCATGTATACTACACATGCAGTATAGGTGCATTCTTAGAAAACGTGGGTGCATATGTGGGTGAGGGTAGGCACAAAACACATCCAACACACACAAACACGCTGCTTCCTCGGTACAGTCTCAGCAACTCTCAAGTTCAGAACCGCTGTCGAACTTTTAACATAGATATATGCAAAACTAAGAAATGCACAATAAATAGGGTTGGGGTTTTTACTGATAAAAGTACATGTCTGTGCCATAGCAGAGGGAGCAAACTTGGCAGGGCTGATACTGAATTTATCTAAAAAGAAAGACAAAAAGCAGTTCTAAATGCAGGTGCAAATTCCCAAAAAGCATCACAACATGTGAATAGTGAGACTGGAGAACAGGAAACGGAATTCGGTAAAACTTGGAGGCACAAAGGGCTTCATGTAACTTGAAACAGAACCATGGAAATAAAATAAAAAGTCATTCTTCTTGTATACACAATTGCTCTTTCACTGTGTTTCCATATATAACAAGAATCATCTTGCAAAACCCTGTGACTGTTTTGGGTCTTTGCAACATTAGATTGCTCGCATCCATAGTGGGGTCTACATTTCAAAATAAAAACTACAGCAAAAGAAATCACACAATTTGCCTTCATTATACTCAGGCAACAGACTAATCTTCTCTCTAAGAAAATATTAAACTTAGAAATCAGCTTTCTACTTTGACTGGACTGAAGCTGCTCTGTATGTGAATCTTAAGCATGCCGGTATCCATGGCTACACACATGTGTGTATCCAGTCACAGCTTTGGATACTGTAAAACTTGTCCTCGCCAGGCATCTGCTGCAAAACATGCATCCAGACTCAAAAGCAATAGGTCCCCTCAAACTACCACATTTCTACAGCAAGTATGCATAACAAAAAATAAAGCAGGGATTTTTATTGAAAAAACCAGACCATAACTCTTCTTCCCCGTCACCTTGGAAAAATACGATCCTCAGTGTATGGGAAGGCATGAACATTTTATCACACAGCCTTAGGTACAGACAGTTATCATTCTGTAAGTGTGGGGCTCGTCTGGGCTCTTTTTTTTTAAGATTTAAGTTTTAAAAGCCAATATTTTTCCCTATTCTGCATTTCTATCTAATGCTAATCGCCTATAAACAGAAAGGGAGTTTAGTTTGACTTGAAAAATAGGTCAGAATTCTTATCCTAATTTTACAGATGGCTAAACTGAAGCTTGTAAAGCTCCCAAATCTTTCCTGAAGCCATTCCAGAAAGTAGCAAAAGGACTGAACACGGAACACAAACATCTTAACAACAAATACTAATCATCAACAGGGGCCTATCTTTTTGTTCCTGTCTCAAGAGGCACAGTATGAATGACAGTGTCAGCTGAGGTGGGGAGAGAAAAGCAAAGGATATTTTTGTTGCTTGTTCTTGAGCATGGCTTTTGTTCATATTTTCAAAGTAAATCTTAGCACACAGTGCTGCAAGATATTTGGAAAAGTGCTGTAGTGATCAGCACATGTACAACCTGTCTGTGGCTGTAGAGATTTCCAAGCAGCATTATACCCAATACCTTCTAAATCCATAAAATCATAGCTTTAGCTAACAAAAGTAAGGGGAAAAAATGTCATTGTTACTCTAGAATATAGTATGGCTACAAAAATCTGGCTTGTAACAAAACCCTTTAGCTTCTCCAAAACATGCTAGTGCATCTGTCTGATTATGAAACACCCAATAACATGCACCTGTCATGCTATACAATAAATGAAGTAAAATATAGTAAAATAATTTACAAAAACTTTATGCACTCTGAGGTCACATCAAATTGATCAGTGACCTTTAAATCACAAAAGCACTATCTTGAAGAAACATAAAGTATCCTGTTTTCTATACTGCTGCTTG
Organism: Oreocharis arfaki; assembly: GCA_013398015.1. Classification (NCBI taxonomy): domain Eukaryota; kingdom Metazoa; phylum Chordata; class Aves; order Passeriformes; family Paramythiidae; genus Oreocharis; species Oreocharis arfaki. The sequence goes on from VZRR01000838.1 coordinate 439,625, forward strand.
ATCTAATTTACTACAGTGAAATTTGTAATACAATCCCAGAACTAAACCCTGAGCACCACACTGAAACTAAATAAATTTAAATTACTAAAAAACTTTTTTTTTTACTTGGGATGAAACCAACTGTTGGTAGCCACTGTTACAAAAACTTCCTTCAGGACACTTAACAACATCAAGCATTGTCTTTTTTTAAAGACAAACACAAACTGTTCAAGGCCACAAAGGAAGCTTATGTTAAAGAAAGATAAGAAATCATGCTCTTATCTTTCATCCTTTTGTTCCGACCATTATGCCTCTCTTTCTCTCACATAAGCTGGTTATCGCCTGCATTTACATCATGGCCATAAAACAATTTTCTTGCTGGGAACTCAAGAGTATAGGGGATCAAGGATTTGTTATATTTGAGACTTAGCAATAAACCTCTGCCACTATCTTGTATTTCATTCACCATTTACCCAGACATTTTTTGTGCAGTAAGAGCTCTCAGATATCTCCTGAATTTCTTATTTACCCTGAAAATTGTGCTCACAGACTGTCATAGAAATTGTGGCACCACAGAGACACCATTACCTCACTGCAGATTTAAGGATGATGAACAGACAGACTCTGAGAAAATGAGGCTTTTAAATTTAGTACCGACAGTTGAATTTAAAAGAGAACATTGAATGAAAAAATGAAAAAACCTCACTAAATGAATTAATGTTTCAAGTGGCTTTTTTTTAATGTTTTCTCAAGGAGGAATGTCAATGCACTCCTCTCTCAGTACCTTTTACAATTCTGTTTTGCTAAGCAAAAGACTAAACTCTCTCTGTTGTATATAAGAGAAATAGTTTGATCCTGAAGGCTAAAATGGTATTTTTAACAGGAATAGCAGAATCTGTACATCTATACCCCCTTAATGCGGAGACTGTTCTTCAAACATAAGTAGTCTTATGAGCTGCAGAACCCATGTCTAAACTTCTTTTCTTGGACATGTATCTGCAAGGTGCTGACCCAGACATACACAGTAGTTGATATTCGTTATATGTGGATTCAATGTGATGTCGTATCACAGATTAATTTCTTCAATATTGACATGAATTTGCCTCCTCTCTCTGGCTAGAAATTTTCACTACACATAATGGCTGACACATCTACCCTTCTAAGAGAACTAATGCTTAAAAACGTAAGAAGTGTCCCTGAAAATTACGGAGGAAAAACAAAAAAAAAAAACCTAAAATGAAAGCACAGGAACAGAAATTTAGGACCAAAAATACATGCACAAAAATGTCTTTGATTCCACAGAAATTACTTCCATGGAATAGCCATAAATTAAAATACCATTTTTCTAGTCTTCCAGGACATAAATGTATTATAGACTTTCTGGACTTCAGCTGTTTTAGACACACTTCAAAGAAGTTCCAGTTTCTCTAGAGAATCATGCAAGCAGCTTGTGCTAATTACAGAGAGCCAGCTGACAACGCAGTCACTTGCTCTATGGAAACACAGGAATTAAAGAATTAAGAAAACATAAGATAAACCAAAATATTGTAACGTCATCCATTCAATTCAAAATTAACAACTCAAGATTCGGATACTGCAGGAGACAATATTATGCTGCACAAGCAGTTATCAAATGCATGAATAAAACCTGTTGCTCAGTTTTAACCCTAACTTCTTTCACTTGTAATATTCCTACCAGGCCTAGTCAGCCTCACACACGTGTTCCTTGTTATGTCCATTTGCTTTTCAGTTGGTTTCCCACACATTAAGCCAGACTATGAGCCTCAGGAGGGAGTTAGCTACTCCTCCAAGCTGCTATGAGTCATCGTGATGTCTGCTGCGTAGGCCAAATTAAGCCTGAATTTCTTGCTTCCACTAGGCAACAAGAACAATGAGGAAAAACACGACAAGGAGGTGAGAAAAGATCAAAAAGCCAGGAATACTCTCCCTCAGTATCCCCACCTTCTTGTCATAGTTGTCATAGTGCATGGTGATGAAGAAAGTAAATCAAAGACACAGCGTAGAATTGCAAAACAGATTACTGTATTCCAACTTTCAAGTCTTCAGTCTTACTTAAATCCTATTTTATCATGATAAATGAAAAAAAATCTATGCTACCTCATAAAATATGTCCATATTCGTGTACCCTGATAGAAGTACAAAGACGAATGTTGACAAACTTATCCTTGGATTTGAACATCTTTTTTGTCTAAGCCTAAAATAAAGCTAAATGAATACTCACCTAATAATTCATCCTCTTATTGTTCTTATATAAAATCCTCTTGTTTTGGTAGGTGAAACTCTTGATCTCAGAAACTAAAACCCTAACACAAATTGTTGACTGGAAGTTAATAAAATGAACCACTCCAGCATTTTTATGACATAGATATTCATGTATTCAGCAATGTCAGTGGAGGAAGACTGGAATCACAAACATCCCTGCCACACACAGTTTTTGAACTCCATTCTGAGATCAGGAACTTTTCATTTGATCTTAGCTGTCAGGACAAGACACTGAGGTAAGAAATAGGGTTCCTGGTTGAGACCAGTCAGTTTAAATGACGCAGATAATTAACCTGCACGATAGCTTGTTTTTAAGAAGCCAACTTATTAAAAGGAGGGGGGTCAAGAAGCTTCTAAAGTATTGGTGGCTGGAAGGCAATTTTGGATGCGAAGGGGCACGAGAGGAAATGTCAGTATACACACGCACTTTGAAGGTACCTACTACTGTCAGAGAGAAGATAGTGAATTTATAAGTTTTGCTGCATTGCCACTTCCATATTCATAAAAAAACCCACAACCCCCAGCAATAAGACCAACATTGAATACAAACCCCATTCTTTTAATTGTACCATCACTACTCATGAACAGTACCTTGCTTCACTTGTAGGAGACTCTATACATTTATTCCTGTGCATAATGCTTTGAAACAGTCACACAAGTCCTCAGAAAAGCCAATGTAAGTGATCCATCATGTGCACCTTACAACTGCTTTCCGGGCATCCGTGAGTAGCTGAAAGAAACAAACCTGCCAATCTCTGAGGCACACCTATAACTTTACTGCAGTCTTAACATATGTTGCAAACATAGTCTTTGCCTATTTCTTTTAAAGCACTGCTTACACCCCATCCCAGCTGAATCACCAGCGGTTTGTTTTCATTCAAATCCCCTCTGCCAGACGCTGGAACAACTAATGAACTGCAGAATCTGGTCTATAAAAATTTGACTTAACAAACAAACCATCAACATGTTGATGACACTGCCACCCAAAATATCACAGTAACAAGAGTAACAATTTACACGGGCTCCAAGCCAGTCTGTCTTTCCTATTCAAATTTCAAGAAAGCATGACCTAATTTCTCTACAAGTAGTAGAATCTGGAGCTTTCGTTAATTCAGTTTTCTTTTCTTTCTTTCTTTAAGCATATGTTTCACCACAGATGATTACAGTCATTAGAAGGAAAAATATTTATTCGGGTAAAATTAAACATAGCAAGCACATGGCCTGTAATAAAAACCTAAGAGTAACATGTACTTGCCAACAGCAGAATACCTGTCCTGGTCATCTAAGTGATGGACTCCCACACTTCAGACCAATCAGATGCACCACAAATTCAATTCTATATATTAAATTCAATTCTATATATTAGAATCATGTTGTTTCTGTCAAAATCAAGTTTCCTCAATCATCCAACAACTTCTACACTTCCAGTTTTATTCCCACTTCACAAAAATAGAAAGATTAAAGCAGAGAAAACTGAAAAAAGAGGGAAAAAGATTAAACAATAAAAAGCAGTAGACAGAACAAATAGGAGTACTGCTTCTCATATACAAGGTCAGATGGATACCCACCGGAATCAGAAAGAACCATACAGCGTTACCCTGAACAATTTCTCACAGCAAAGTAGTATAAAAGCTTTTTTTTTAGTTCCACTTAATACTTTCTAGGTGGCATTTTCTAAAATCTCTCGGTACCTGACGAAGAGATGATTTATTGTTTCTCACTTTAATATTTCAGACTATTCCTCAGTTTACGGTTAATTTCTAAATATCAAGGACTTACTGTTTTATATTCAAGAATATAAATTTGAACCAGAGTTATGGTGGCTAAAATAATCACTTTCTCCCTTGTAAGTATGTTATATAAATATCTAAATAACAAAAAAAACAAAGAAATATTTTTTCTGTGGAAAGCTTATCTGATAATTCGACATATCCTTTCATACACTTGCATAGGACAATATATGTGGCTAGCTATAGAAGCGACCTGACTGGATACAAGCATTCCTCTGCTCATACACGTGTTGCAATAATGGTATTGTTTACATTCTGGATAGTCTAGATTTTTCTGAAGAAAATCTGCAACCAGACCAGAGTTCAGCAGGGAGCCACCCCCTGCACCAAGGCATCAGAAAAGGCAGTCACGTTTCCACGCATTCACTAATCTGTCACTTATTTGAACAAAACCCCACTGGAAACAGATAACCTAATTTACCAGAAAGACCCACTCCTTTCCTCACAAATTTATACAGGCAAGTTCGTAATTTTCAACACATATTTAGCCATTTACATTTTAAAATCAGATGCTGAATTAACAAGTAGCAGTAAACCACACATACAAAACATAAGGTCTGTTTTTCCAGATAAGAAAATACTGTGACTTATCACCATCTCTGTACTAAACAAGATTAAAAATGTCAGAAACTAATTTCTGCAAATGCTTCACCTCTTTGTTTTACCTGCTTCTGTGTACTTTAATCCTACTTTTACTTCTTCATGCTTTGCTTTTGGCGGCGGCCAGACAGTCTGGAGTCTCCCTGGAGTCTTGTCATCTTGCTCTGAGGGACTCAGGTCAGGCTGTTAAAATTACGCAAGAAAAAATTAAAGTCTGCAGTATCAATTGATTCCAAACAGCAACTGCCATGCTCAGCTCTACCCATGTGCTCTAGAAAGACTATCTGTCTCATTCTACTGATTGAAACAGTGCTCAATTGGTTGGAAGGGACACAAATAAATCAGTGAAGAAATATATTTTTGAGAAGGAAAGTAGCATCATGCATGTGACATGCAATGATTTGTTGAAACTGTTCACATCACTGGAGAGAGCTGTCTATCCTTTGGTGAACCACCGAGGTGGTCACGAATGCTAGGGTTTTTTCCTGTATCTTTACTCCAGAGTGAAAAGACCCATCTGTGCTCGTCTTACAAGTAAACATTAGAGCAATTCATCTAAGACATCATTTGACAATATAATTTTCGGGAAGCAGAGTTAGTTTATGAAATTCCTGCCCCACCCCCCCCAGATTGCTCAGTCCACATACCAGGTAATACTGCCTCATCAAAGTAATGCTGCAGCTGTTAATGGGACTGCACTGTCAACTGGAATGCTAAAATAACTCTTTAAATGGGAAAGGGGTGGAGGGGGAACGACCCACTAAACAAGCATTCTTTCAGAGGGGTTTTTTTTGTGGGTTTTTTTTAGATCTCCAATATTTCTGTAATCTGACTTACAACATGCTACCACAAGTAATCGCACAGACACAAGCGCAACAATAGTGAAACCCTATATGGAAATGGCCCCATAAACGGCCCACCAGAGCAAGGGAAAGGAAAGGCTAGACCCTCGGACTCTGGCTTTGCCCTAAGAAAATACAGATTTGCACTAGACCAGACATCAAGCAGGCTTTATAAAAGCCACTCCTGCTGACTCCTGTGCCTCCTCCCTCCCTGTGCGTGATGACAGCTTCCCAAATATGTTTGCTGTGAGCCACACGAACGCTGACGCCAGCACAGACTGGTGTAAGCAGGAAGGAGCACGCCAGGAATGGGAAGGGCACACACAGACTGCAATTGCTGAACATGCCACAGCCAATGAATACCTGTTTTCTCGTCCCCAGAGGTAATTTACTACAAACTGGTATTATCAGTCTACCCAAGTGTTGGCCAAGATTTTTAACATGGATTTTTATGTTACGTAAGAATAAAAATTTTAAAGAGAGTATAACCAACATAGAAAATTAACTTAAGTAGCTTCAGGTTTAAGGTCTGAAAATTGAATCACTCAGGCAATTCCCCCTTCAGCCAACAATAGTCTCTTGGGCAGATTACATCTGCTAAAGACGTGCTGTAAGACTATGAGTTGGGGGAACGCCAACCCAAAGGTTACTCATTTAATTAAAGAGTTCAAATCACATTCAAAGTCAGTTATGATATTATGAAAACTTTGCATTGATTTTTTTTCTTTAAAAACATACTAACTACATCTCCATATGACTAAGAGCATTAATGTTGTAAACACATTAATCAAAAACTTGAGTTGTCTAATGGAAACCACTAAGCTACACCTGGGTAAGTTTAAATGCTTATCAATATTTGAAAAGCCAGTTACATGCATGTAAACAAGAACAAAAAATTACTTCATGCTCTATGCCTTGAACAAACTGAGCTGAAAATCACCCGAAACTTCTTTTATCAACTCTTATCATAAAATTATTCCTACAGGTAAAATGAAATATTACTTTTTAAAATAAATTCCTCAAGGAAAGAAAACAGAGCGAGATTGAGAAACTATTAAATAATATTACAGAAAATATCTGCAGCATCAAACTGATTTAAAGCCGCAATTAACATACAGAGAACTGTTCTGTAGAGATCTTTTAACATCAGAAACGGATTCTGACTTCTAATTGAGAGGTTTTTACTGTCACCATCAATTGTGGCCAAATTCTGCTACAACTACAGATGATCAAAAATTTTGACAAATGAGGCCCAAGATTTCCTCGGCTGGAAATCCAAAATTTGAGACTGCCACAAGAAGAGAGCAATTCTGATATTTTGATCTTAAGTCCCCACCAATGATATTTAAAAAAGACATTTTTTTATCCTTCTACTTCCACATCTTAGGAAGAAAAAGTAATTCAACCTACAGACTTGTCTGATGGTCCATCCCCAGGTTTTGATTTCGACCTTTCAAACACAGCCTTCAAGGACTCTTTTTCATTTCTCATTTTGCGTTTTAGGGCTTCCAGCTCTGAAGTATCTGCAGTTGTTTCTTTCTTGGGAGGCCGCGTGAATAAAGCTTTAAAGGCATCCAGTGCAGATTCAGCAGGGCTTGATTTTATCTCCTCGGAGGGAAATCGTGGTTCTCTTTTGCTGGAGGCTTTGTTCTCTGGAGCTTCATCACTGTCCTCGGTCTCCCCAGATCCCTCACCAGAGTAGTCAGTTCTATCTTCATTCTTGGAGACGTCTATGTTTAACAAGTGCGAGAGTTGTTCTAGGAAAGTGGGATTTGCTTTAGGTTCAGATGATTTTTTTTTAATGGTCAAACCTGATGCAATACTGGATTTCTTAACAGGCTGTCGTAATTTAAGCAGAGCTAAATCATTCTCCCTTGGTTTAATTTCTGTAACAGTTTCCCCATCTTCTGTGGTTAATCCCTTTTTCCTCACACGTAGTCCACTAAAGAAAGCAGGCAGCTGGAAAGTCTTTTCAGCCAGTGCTGTTTTTTGGAGTGATATATTATCAACTGAAGGTCTTTGTTCTTCATCTGAAAGTTCTTGAGGGCATTCCCCTGTAGCAAGAAAACGAGTGAATTGCTCATCCATTAACATTTTGTCTTTTCCACTGGAGTCATACTCTAGAATACCGTCCAGCTCTTCTGGGAGCTGCTTAGAGAATGGTGGGTGTAACTCAATGTCATCTGTATCCACAGTACCATCGCTGTTGCTGTGCCCTTCTGATTCTGACTCTTCCTTATTTTGATTGCTATTGTCCAAGGACTCAGCAGACAAAGCAGCATTTTTTAGCCCATATTTGCTTGCACTGTTCTCATCGGTGTCTAGATCCTTATTCTCCGTGTCCGATTCTGTGTCACTTGTTGTATGAACCAAAGTACCTTGTACAAGAATAGCATCCTTGTCATCATTGTCCAATTCAGACAAAGAAGTCTGAACAAACCCCAAATGCTGAAGAATTAATTCGTTTTGGTCAGCTAACTCCAGCTCCAGGCCTGCTTGCCTGCCAGACATTGGGTCAGCTTGGCCACTGGTACTATTCATGCTGTGCTGATTTTCTGAGTCCTCATTACAACCATTATCATTCCTCTCATGCCAGGTGTTAGCATGAGTACTTATATTGCTGTGCAAAGGTTGAAATGCTTTAAGCACTGTTCCTTCTTCGGGAGCTGTAGATTCAAATTTGGTTGTAAATCCAAACAGTGTTTTCACCGAAAATGTAGTGAGAGGGTCATGATTGCTTTCTGCTGTGTTCTTCATGTCTAAAAGCTCACTACAGTCAGGCATCCCATTATGTTCTTCCATGTTGCGCGAGGCAGAGAATAGGTTCGCTTCCAGCAGCGCTGCCGACTGCTGAGCAAACACTCACTGCGTGCATTCAGGCTGCCGGCGGGGCTGGCTGCCGGCGCTGCAACAGGCGGCTCGGCCCGGCCCGGCCCGGCNTCCGCCCCGGCCGTCGGGGCTCCCCGCTCCGCCAAGGGAGCAGCAAAACGACCCACCGTAAAAAGAAGTTCTCGGCAGCGTCTGGAACTTGTTCCCTCGCCCAAGAGGAGTTTGTCGCAGCACTAAATGGTCCCCCCGGGGCTCCGCGCCCCGACGGGCTGCCTGCCCCCGGCTCCCGGTGCGTCGAGCCCGCAGCGCCCAGCAGCTACAGCAGCCGCCCCGCCGGGCCGAGCGCGCCGCGGCTGCTCCCTACTTCCTTGTCCCGGTGCGCCAGCGCTGGGTGGTTTTCAGCAGAAAATTTCTGACGGATTCCTTTGCACAGTCTTTCCACTCGGATAAAGAACTTCTTCTGTAAATCCATAATCACCCAAAAATGTCAAACAGAAACCCGAGCTAACGACTCTGAAGTTTCTTGTGCCCCCTCCTGAAGCCCTTGCAGAGCCCCCAGTGCCCGGCCGGGCACAGCCAACTCGGGTGAGCGCCCTTGAAGCCAAGGAAAGTAAGAAAAAAAGAGACTCTCTTCCGATTTGCTGGAGGTTTCATCTGGAATGCAGATTTCAGCCTCCAGGGCCATGAACAAAAACCAACGAGACTGGTTTCATATTACCACTGTCCTTGCTCTGCACAGCTCCTGTTGAGAGGTGCACACAGGTACTTATCAGAGACTCGGGCCGCGCCCAGGGACCGGGAGCGCTGGGCGGCGGGAGAGCGGCCAGCGCCCGGGAGGGCCAAATTAACTGTTTAGAAATCGGACAGCCTTGTCCATCTGCACGGCACCAGCCTTGGATCGTTCCGAACCAGAACAATTTCTGCTGACATATTCTGTGATAATTTTCACAGACTGTACTGCTATATGTGTGAGATTTGTTTAGTTGATACAAAGAAAAACACTAGAAGGAAATCTACAAAACTGGCTAACTCAACATTAACAGAACCTACCAGGGTTACTATGTATTTTTTCATCAATACATATAGAGGAAGTTCAAACTACTCTTAAGCACTATTGATGTTCAGAAAGTCAGTAACATTTGGGTCAGGTTTCCATCACAAGTCTCCACTTGTGCTACTTTTTTTTTTTTTTTTTTAAATTTTTGGAACTACAGAGACTGCAAACCTTCAGGATCTTATATTCTTCTCATTCCTAGGCCTTTACCACATGGGTACCTCAGAAATTCAAGGATACCGTTCTTTTTTTATGCACCCAAGTTAAAGGGTCATTCTACAGTCAGCCATTTAGCTGTGATGAGTAATCTTAAGCAAGCAACATGGGGAAAGCTGTCCTTCACAGGGAAATCAGCTGCAGATCACACCACTGAATGTGATTACTGAAAAACATTTACTAAAATGCTGAGTATTACAGACAAGAAGCAACAACAAAGTATCGCAACACATTAAGCTTTTGGTTTAACGTTTAAAAATGTAGACTGTACAAAAAGCATTTGTTTGCCTTTTCAACATATTATAAAACAACACAAACTCAACAGCAAAAGTCATTGGTATCTCCTGGAGGGACTAAGTTTGCTGAAAATCAGATTGTAATACAAAGGGCTTAGATGAAGCTTACAGACACCTTTTCAATTACAGGGTTGCTTGCATACCTATAGACAAAGGGCATTGGAATAACTCCCATCTTTATCTGTGATTTAATATAGAGCAATGTCTTCTGTCCTGCTGCCTGGCATTTCCTTAGCAAGCTCTGGACTTGCTTCTCCGCTCCGCTTGATCATCAGATGCCAAGGTCAGAAACAACTGATGGGTCATGGCTCCCCTGGTTTCTAGGCTTAATATAGCTTAATATCACAAAAGGAAGTGCTACATAAAGAAAGAGACACCGAGTCCTTATCACTCCCTATGCCAACCTATTCTTATAATACCAGGAACCTATTCTTATAATACCAGGATTTATAAAACAGGTGGAAGGAAGCTACCTCAGCACTGGTGATTTCCCCAAGACAAAATTTCTTGAAGGCAAATCTAAAGCAATTCTAAATTCTATTTTATGGCAAAATAAATGGGGCAAAGTGACAATACTGGACCAAAGTTTTCTACATTTAAATGCACATCCATTTTAATGTTCAATTACATAATTAATTGTTCATTGTTCTGACAAACTGTATGGTTATGTCTTTCTTATTTATGTGCCTATTTATTTGGGTTTTGGTTAACTTATGATGGATAAACATTAAATCACATTTTCAAGAATAGTTTTGTTAGTCACTAACAAAAAATAAACCTATATGAAGAACTTCATGACACCTTTTAAACTAAACATACTGATTCAGATTATGCCAAAATATTTATTCATCTGTTTATATTAACAACCCACACTTAGAATAAAACTTCCCTGTAATAAAAAAGGGTCACCAAGCTGTAACAATCCCATGAATAGAAGGTTAGTGATTATAGCCACTATTCAACTATTTAAGATTTTAATGGACTTACAAAAAGTTTCGTTTAAAAGTGGACTTAAAATAGGAATCTCATACTTTATGTCTACACAACATCCCAACAAAATTTAGGAGACCAGGATCAAATTACTAGTGAAAAGGATGGTCCTTTGAGTGTCAGGCTAAAGTTTTACAATATATTGAGGTACTAAAAATCCCAGAGTTGAACAGTGAATAATTAAAAATCCAGAAGCAGAAATACACCCTATAAAACCAGAGGTAATCTCACAAGCTTGCAGAAAATACTGCTTTATGTGTACCTCTTTTTGTAGTAAACTCTAGGAAGAGTGAAGAAACTTGCAAACTTTTTGAGCTCTAGGATGAACAAGGAAACTTCTCTATATATATGCCTGGAGAAATGACCAAAACCTGAAAGTCAGTGTCATGAATGAGTCAAATTCACCACACAGTCCATAAACTCCCAGCCTAAAATAAGGTTTTTGTAACAACCTGCTTCTCACATTCTGATGACCAGCCCAGTGGAGAGTCCTTTGTTGAGGGACTGAATAGCTGATAATGAAAGACATATTGGTTACTTACTCAATAGAGTGTTTCTGGGTAAAATACATACAACAATATGTGACCTTAATATTTTTATACAAAAAAGAGGTCATCATTGTGATGTAAAATGAGATGGAGCTGGTTTGTTGGCAGAAGTGTTTTAATGCTGGGTGGATCTATCTCATAAGAAAAGTCTCTCTGAACAGGCTGTAACACTGCATCTAAAGGAATAACTTCCAAATCTCTAGAAAAAATCAGTTATGATTATGTTACAAGCCTCTTTACTTAATAAAACTGACAACTCTCTGGTGCCTCAGAAGAGCCCTTAAAACCTGTCATAGCAACTTTCAGGCAGTCAATGCACTAATTATACAAAAGGACAACCATTCCTTACAGTTTAAAGCACATTTAATAATCCACACCCTTTCTGACCTACATTTCATCACAGACAGAAGTCACACCCACAACTCACTCTAGTTCTGCTCTTGAGGTGTCTAAAAGCTCACTTGAAGTAGGTTTTAAAACTAGCTTTGAAGAAAACACACATTAAGCCATAATAAGGCCATCTAATTTCTATCACTATCATATGGCAGGGCTCAAGACTTCCTGACCCCGTATCTATTCAGATTGCCTTTTCAGATCACTGTAATAACAAACTAGAGAAACATGAACAGGACAGAAAGAAAAACAAACAGCAAGGTTGCTAAACCGAAAACAAACATTCTACTGCTTTTTCAAAATAAAGAACCTCAAATCCAGAAAAGTTTGCATAACTTCTTGAAAATAATTATAGAATCAAGTATGCACCAATTGTGTCAGGCTTCAGAAGAGCCACGAGAAGCAGCAGGCTCTGCTTGTAGCTCGGGTGGCTTGAACTGATCTAAAGTTCAGCTGACAGAGTCTGCCCTCTGCCCTGTCCTCAGCTTAACTTTTACTGTGAGGATTGATAATAGTCTTAACAGTCCCCTGCCTGCTGATTACCTTGTTTTATGCTTAATATTTTAACTCTTTAAATGCTCTAAAATAGGAAAGATGGAAGAAAACCTCTCAGGCCTTGATTTTCATCATTATTCTCAGCCTCGTTACCTCACTTAGACCATTATGTGAGCAGCTTTCCTGAGTTTTGAGGGATCTGGGTATCACCAACATAACTGCTTTAAATTTAAGTAATTAATTTTAGATGTAGCAGCAGAAACATAGATATGATAATTCTTATCAGAATTCAGCAATACATGATGTTAACAGAATGTGTGGACACCAGACACATTTGGTGTAGAGGTCTGTATAAATACATCTGTATAAATGCAAAGTGTTTTTTAACATCGTCATCTAAATTCTGATTGACATGAAGATATGGACTAGTTCAGAGAATCTGAAAAACCACTGTAATAGCTACATGGTTATAAAATCAAAAAGCACATTAAGAAACTCAGTTTACTATTTTGAAGGACTGCATACTGTATCAATAAATGCATGGAATATTAGCCTGTAAAAACTATCATATGAAAAAGCAATGGTAGATCTGAGACAGCTTCTATAAAGATGTATTGGCTGATCTGGTTAATCTGAGCAGACACACAAGTAAAAAAGACAGGGAACAAAAGATCACGATAAACTTTGTAAGTAAACTAAATGAGATCTTTGTACATTAAGGCACAAAGGCTGGCACTTAGTGTTACAAAGAATGGAGATGAATTTTTAATCCTTTTCCTCTTCTAGTTTACTCTCTCTTCATCTTCTTTTCATTTCAACAGGCCTTTTGCTCCCCATATACAGTATGATACAGTAGTCTAAAGATTAAACAAAAAGCTTTATAAAATAAAATCCACATAGTAACATTAATCTACCATAATTTCTTAAGTAATTACTAGCTAATAATTGCTATTTTAGCTGCATTTTCACATCTCACTTATGTGCCTTTTTTTTATCTGAGATGAAATGCTGTTTAGAAAATAGGATGGAGTTTCATTTCTATTTTGTTTCATTACCTTCCATATCTCTGTATCTTCTGCATGTCTAAGGTTTAAAATTTAACGCAGGACCTTTTTTCATGCTTCTGGTGTAGATTTTGCATTTAAAATTCCTGTCAGAGCAGAATTCATTCTCTCTCTCTGATCTACATTATCTACCTTCTTCCAACTAATAGAAACATAGAAACATCTTTCAAATAACATAATGGACAAGCTGGAGAATTGGGCCAATGGGGATATAATGAGGTTAAACATGACAAAGTGCAAGGTGCTGCACCTGGTTCAGGGCAACCCCCCATTATCAAAAGGCTGGGGATGAACAGATTGAGAGCAGCCCTGCCCAGAAGCCCTTGGGGGTGCTGGGGGATGAGAGGCTGGACATGACCCAGCCATGCGCACTCCCAGCCCAGAGAGCCAATTGTGTCCTGGGCTGCACCCAAAGCAGCGTGGGCAGCAGGGGAGGGAGGGGATTCTGCCCCTCTGCTCTGCTCTGGTGAGACCCCACCTGCAGTGCTGCATCCAGCTCTGGGGTGCCAGCACAGGAAGGACATGGACCTGCTGGAATCACTCCAGAGAAGGGCCACAAAGATGATCAGAGGGATGGAGCAACTCTCCTGTGAAGACAGGCTGGGAGAGCTGGGGTTGTTCAGCTTGGAGAAGGGTCCAGGGAAACCTTATAGCACCTTTCAGAACCTGAAGGGAGCTACAAGAAACATGGGGAGGGACTTTTACAAGGGGCTGTATTGCTAGGACAAGGAATAATGGCTTCAAACTGAAAGAGAGCAGGTTTAGATTAGATAGTACGAATAAATTCTTTGCTTGTGATGGTAGTGAGGCTCTGGAACAGGCTGGTCAGAGAAGATCTGGATGCCCCATCCCTGAAGTGTTCAAGGTCAGGCTGGACACGGCCCTGTGCAACCTGCTCTAATGAAAGATGTCCCTGCACATGACAAGGGAGTTGGGAGTTGTAATTAGATGATTTGTAATGTCCCTTGCAACCCAAACCATTCTATGATTCCATAAGCAAACACTTTATCTGCACACACACAATTATATTAGACATTAATGTTAAGGTGCTCCTAATCCAGAGCAAGCACAGCTATTTGTCGCAGTTGAGGTGGACACGACACACACAGATTTTAGCATTGAGTGCTGGCAAAAACTCTTTATTCTAAAAAGCTAGTGTTATATATATACACTTTTGTATGTTTATCATTCATGTTACTCATCTATTGGTTGTTTAACTACTACAATAGATTAATTGGTTATTTTAACTACACCATACTATTATTAGTTATCTACAACATAGGTATTTCAAGAATTTAAACAAAAGCCAGCTCCAGCTGTGTTGTGGTTTACTCTCTTTATTGTTTTAATTTCTTGCTTCTCTTGACTAAGTTTCTCACTGGTAGACATGGATTGTGCTGAGATCAATGTCAGATTCAGACTCAGACAGGCTTTCTGACCTGCTGTTAATCTCCACAGCTATTCAATAAATAGCTTTGTTTTTCATATTGTTATTATTATGAATATAAGTGCATTTTAAAGCAATAGTGCCAAACTTTTGGTCAGTCAGGCTAAATGTTTTCTTCTAACAGCAGAAAAGGGCCATAGATAACACGACTGGGTGTAGTGCAACTGAGAGTAAATAAATTGGTCCATTTTAGATGCTATTTCCTGGGAACATGATCTTAGCTTCAGAATTGCTCTCCAGACACTGGCTCCTTTTTTACCACAGTTGTCTTCCTGTCCAGTCTGATGACTGCACAGGGAAGACAATATCTGGGTGTGACATCCCACCCTGAAGAGGAAGGGAACACCCCAGGGTTGCTGTCACCAGAGCAACTCATGCAGCCTGGTTTTGGCCGCTATCTTTCTTCCAGGCTGCCTCTAGCAGTCCTGCAGTCCAAACAGCTTCTGATGGCAACAACTGCTGCAGCAGCCTTCTCACTATCATTCTTTTGACAACTCCTCCTTCAATCCCATGGACTCATCTTGAAGAAGAGAAATAGTCTTGGAAATACAAGGGGTCTGTAATTCAACCCAGAGCTCTGTTCTGAAAGAGAGGCACAGGGAGTGAGCTGCAGGATAAAGTGTCTTGGTGGGTCCCTAGCAGTCCATAAGCCCATGTTGAACACCCTTTTTTCAATAGAAATTAAGACATTTGTTCTAAGTATTTTAAAAATAGTGAACTTAATATTCCTCCTTGTTAACAATGAGAAACTGAAATTATTCCCTTTTTTCCTAATGCTATTAATTAGATTTTTAGACATAAAGTACTTATTTTTTTAAAAAGTATGAAAGATGGAACAGAACTGCTTACTAATCTCAGATATCTCTTATGTTACCCAAAATATTCTTTAATGGCCTTTAATTTGTAACTCCTCTTGCTCTATACAAGGACTATGTAAATGCAGACAAGGAATCCTCATGGATTATATACTTCCTGTTGTAGCATGTATTTCTAGCAGTGATAACAGCTATGTCACAGCTCCTCTCAGTCCAGTTATTTGTTTCCAATTCAACAACTTATTACAAGGATAAACCTGTACCTTCACACTGGTACAAGAATATTCTAAATAAATATTTTAAGAAAAGAAAGTTAGGACAAGAAATCAATTTTATTACAAGCTCAAGAGAATATCACCGATGACTGTAAGCATTAAAATGCATTTTAAATGTACTTCTAAGTAAATTTTTGTATTTCCACCGATAGATGTCACTCTTACACAAATTTGTTTTAGTGGTTTTTTTGCACAAACTGTATTATATAATCAAGTCTTTAAACCAATTTCTTTGAACCAGTCAATCCTTCCCATGTTTCCTTCCTCTTCTTCTACATTCTGTTCCCTTCTCCCTCCAATTTGAAAACTACTGCTAAAACATCTCTCTGTAGGTTGCTTACTGCTCACCCCAGAAGCATGTAAGTATTTCCAGCTACATTAAGCTGGCCTGACATTATGATTAACTCAGGTTGCTCTCTGAAACTTCAGTGGTTTAAACCCCAGGAAGTTTAGAGACTTTTTGTCAAACTCATGGCCAGTCTGACTCCAGTGCCAGTTCAGCTTCTCCATAGCTCTGAGAAGCAGCAGCATGGCTCCAGGTGCTCTGGCTGTGCACGTACACCTGAGCATGCACACACAGGTGCACACACACCGCTTGCTCCTGCAATGCATTTCCAGGAAGCAACTAATTTAAACTAAACACCCGTCAAGATTTTAGAAATGGCATATCATGTATCCTAATCTATTTATATAATTTCAAAAATTTTCCGTATGTATTGCTCCCAGCAGCACAAAGACATATGGACTCACAGACCATCTGGAAAACTGTATCCCATCCAAAACTTCGCAGATATTTGTCAGATATTTTGGAACATGGTTTTAGACTGACCCAAAATAAATGCATACCAAACATGTAATTGTATATAATAAATGCTTGTTGAAATCCAATACAGCATGAATACAGTCCTACTCACATTCAGTTCCAGGCTCAGATGCAGCACACTTCTGTTGATCTTCTCTTTCTCGCTTGAATGAGGAAATGAGTTTGAGTGCCCCAGCCTGCAATCCAGAACCCACGTATCTTCATCTCTGTTTGCCACATCCAAATTAGTCAGCCGTTCAGAGAAGTCGTCCTTTAAAGCAGACTCTGCTGGAGGGCCCAAATGAAATGAACTTAAATTAAATCAAATAATTCTGTGCATCTGCACATAATCCCTGCATACAAAAAGTCCTATATATTTTTGAAACTCTGGTACACACTACCAACAAGTGCACTTACAGTTCTCCTGTTTGTTTAAAACAAAACAGAATGGTATAAAGGGGGTAAAAACTTTGTTTTCACAAAAAAAAAATCTTTTTGTCCTTAAATTTTGTGGGTCAGATCTAGCATAAAATAAAGTGGGCTGCTTGTCTTTCCCCCATACACAGACACAGACTGTTTGTAAGATGCTTGAGTTTTCACCTCTGCCAAGGCACTCTTACTGGTCATCCTAAATGTGCTCATTACACACACATATTTCAGAAGTGGGTGTGAAGTATAAAACTACACTAAGGAAGCTCCACAAACTGATTTGACAAACTTCCTGTCATTGGCTAAACATAGCCTTAGTGGGGACCATGCCAATCCACATTAGTCCCTTAAACCAAGTGCATAGGAAAAGCAGATCTTTTTATGATCTTTCAATCATAAGTGATGCTTAAGATTTTACCTTTCCCCAGTAACCTTAAAACATAGTATCAACCTGGTTTTGGAACGGTTTAGGTACAAACAGCCATGGATTTAACGGGAGAGGTAAGAATAAAAGCTGTCAGCCAAGAAGGTACTCCTCTATGTCATGCACTGCAACCACTCAGCACTCTCCATCCTGTTCATAGCATCACTGCTTTATTAGACCCCCCAAAAATGTCTGTTTCTGCAGGAGAGCCTCCCCTTCAGCAATGAGAAAACCAATGAATTCCCTGAAGTTGGTGTGTCCTCTGAAGTGTAATGTCTGACATAAGATATATAACACCTCTTTTTATATTCTGTAGGATATATATACTCTTTCATATACATAGACATATCCATCTTGGATCACTTTAATGGAAACTTCAGATATTAGCACAGTTCCTCGCTGCTGTATATCATAGCTTAGCATTATAAAAGCAACCCTGGAAGAGTTTAAGGACAGATTTGATGGAACTCTGAGAACCTGGTCTAGTGAAAGATGTCCCTGTCCATGACATGGGGGTTGGAACTAGATGATCTTTATGGTCCTGCTCAATCCAGGCTCTTCCCTGACTCTATTAATGGCACTTACAATTTTGTAACTTTTAAAAGATTTTTTTTTTTTCTTACTTTAAAAGACCACATTAAAAAAAGAGGTACTAGGATCAGAATCTGTAAGAATGTTTGCTCTAATATAGGCTGATTTTCAAACTTTCTGATAGCTTACAGTTCCAAATAATTTAGGTGCCACACTGTATCAATAAGCATAGTAAAGTAAAATACTTGATAAAATGGCCAATAGTCCAAAGTACAAGTCAGTCATTATCATGTGAATAAACTCATCTTTCATCTTTCTCAGATAAAATCTCATAGTGAGATCTTATCGAAATACAGCATTTCTGCAAAAGAGTGTTACACATACCTTTACACATTTTGAAATTATGCACTGCATATAATATTAAACTGTATCAAGATATTCAAACACAAACCAGCACATTTTAAGACATTCTCAGGTCCAGATTTGCTATCTTTTAGAACAGGGAGCTAAAGAGAGACTTGCTTTCTGACTTTCTGAATCATTGGTTTTCTGTATATTGTTACACATTTGATAAATTTTTTTGTTGTTGACCCTTATGCCATTATGTAAGTGTTGTGATTTAACCACAGCCAGCAACCAAATACCATGCAGCAAGCATGTATCCAAAACATAGCCCCAGACTAGCCACTGTGAAGAAAATTAACTCTACCCCACTTAAAACCCATGCATTAAGTAATTTCCGTATTTGGAATGCTTTAAGATCAGAAATACAAATATCATGTTTATGATTTTTGAAATACAAATATTATGCTTATAATAAGCTGAATACAATGTATTGGTTGAATTTTGACCTTGTTTTTGTTGCACCATACAATTAGCCCAGTTACCTCTAGCCAACCGCCCTTTACTATTATGACGTGGAAAATACAAAGAAAGTTCCAGTGGAGAGGATACAGTAAAAATCAGCATTTTAAAGGTAATTGGACATTATTTGTATCATGTTAGCAAACCTATCGTGACAGGTTTTGGTGCTTCTCCTGATTTCTGTCACAGATCAGTGGGTATCTACTGACTTTTCATCACAAAGAAAATGGAATCCTGTCATATAACCTATAAAACCCATATATGCTTTCCTAAAAAATTAAAACAGCATTAGAAGGCAAATATGCATAGTAAAGCCCAGGAAATACTACCATTTTTAATTCAAGCTCTTTGGGAATTCATTTTATCTTTCTAATTATCTTGTAATGGTTGCCCACCCTGCTCAGCATTACTTCTAATACTTCAAAGCTTGATGCTACAGTTTGTAGGATCAATTATTTTTAGCTGTGTTGTTCAAGGTGTCTATTCTATGTCAGCTACTGCTAAGAGAAAATTCATTTGCAGCAGTGATTTTTACCCATAATATGCTTACTCTAATAATTTCCATCGATTCATTAAGTGATACAGAGCTGTAGCAAGAGACCACACTCAGAATTCCTTCTTGCAGCAGCTGGTATTTCCCATAATTAACTGTGGCCCAGCTAAGAACAGTCAGCCTGCCAAATGCTTTCTGGGCCTCTAGAAAAATGAATACCTCCCTCAGCTGCAGAGATTCAGTTTTTGTCAAATTTAATTTTATGCACCTTTATATTAATTTATGGCATTTTTTGCTGTTGGCAGACTCCTCCCAAGTTTGTTACCAAGCCTCTATTCTCCACCCTCTATGCAATTATTACCTAATGTTCTGTTATCTATGCATTTATCCTGGTAGCTGATGATCGCATTCCTCCCTGAACCAGTTCTCACCTGCACACACCATTAGCATGCAACCACTTCTGTGGTAAGGGACCCATCCAACCCAGCAGACAGTGGAATATGAAAGGAGAACTTTAACCATCTCTCTAAGTATTCTATTTTAAGCAAATTCTTCAATGTTTTGTCAGTTTTTTCCCCTGAAGTTCACCATTCTGTCAGCTCCGACAGATGGATTTTACTGCTACTTACACTTTTCCAGGAAACATTTTTTTTTAAAATTGGCAACCTACTGCAATCTGATTGTGTGTTTAAAAAAAAGATCCTATATATTTTATGCATACATATGCAAACACATGTATATATCATTGAATCATAAGGCTAAATTCAGGAAGTTTTAAAATGCATATGTTTATCCTTTAGCCAACTTAACTGATTTGACATCTTTTCTTTTCCCGCTGAAAAAACGCAGCTTTCAAGAAAGTCCAATTGCTATTCAAACTGTCTTCCAGGTTTTACAGTTTATACCACTTAGGAGTGCCTCCTGTGTGCACTGTATGTACAGAGAAGACTTCCCAAATACAGATCTGCTGCCATCTATTGTCTCAAGGGAATGGAAGACAGAGCAATGTAAATATGAGAAGACCGAATACTTAATGCTTCTCTGGCAATTTTTACCATGCAGACTTTGTGAGTGTAAGGAAACAACTTTTTAATGTTGGCACAGGTAAGACAGATGAGGCACTCAAACCTCAGGGGTACAGACAGGGTCACATCATCAGACTGTGACAATAAATAGTATATCTAGGATTTCCTAAATCTTCTAGTCCTGTGCTGAACATACATAATTATAAGGTAATTACATCTGACTTTTTTTGTACATTCTCGTCATACAAAACACAAATTCTTAAATTAGCAAACAGGCATATTCCATACCATGTAATACATTTCTATTAAGTTGCCATTGTGGAATATACAGTTCTACAGTTTCTGTGTCACAACTTCCATGGGTAGTCTCTCTCTATAGAAAACCTGTTTGTCCTTTCTTAGCTGTCTAGGAGAAAGAACTTGGGGGGAAAAAATCAGCTTCTTAAACTTTTTTTTTTCTTGCTAGTTCAAGGAATTAGGATGTCATGATACCAATTTCCTTGGGTACATGGTTTGCTGAATCAAAACACAATTAACTCTGAGGCCAATGTTTACACTGATTGTTTTTAGCTATGTTTCTTGACCACTACATATTAATATTTCAATCACACTCCATTCTTTCTAGATTGCTTTATTATTGCTTTATTATAAAGCAATCTAGAAAGGATAAATTTATATCTTATATATAAAGGATTATAATGGATATATTTATATCCTATTTTATAGGATAAAAATATAATGCATTATGTTTTACTTCTTCGTTTTTTATGTTGATTCTTATGTAATGTACAATTCCATAGCCTAGTTGACTGAATGTTATAAACACTCTTAAATGCATGAATAAAGAAAACCTTGCGTTAATTAGATACTTGTATTCACTGCTTGCCTCTTGGAAGAAGTGCAAGGAAGGTAAATAAAATTTAAATCTTCATACAACATTTGGGAATGAGTCTCAGAATGCCAGGTTTTGTGAACCTTTTAAGTTTTGGGGGGGGCGGGGGGGGATGTATGTCTTAAATTTCAGAAAAAAACCACCTAACAAACAAAATAAATGACCAAGTCGTTTTTTTCAGCAAGTGAACCACAAAACTGAAACAGTCTAACTCAGAAGCTGCCTGTTTAAAGGCACCACTTTGATAGTAGAAATGAACACTCTTAACATCAGAACTCCATTTAGAGGATTTACGGTATTATTAACTTAAGATAATGTTATTACTGTAGGGATTTAGCTCTTGCAAGATCTTAAGTCAGCAAATCACAGCATGTTAGAGTCTTTGGTGTACTTCCTTGTTCAAATACATGAGGCTTGACCATTGTTATTGAAAGCATTGGTGAAACGTCAAGATAAACTAAGTCAACATATTTTTTTAAATTATGGAAACCCAAAGTATGGAGATCCTACCAAATTTTTTTGCTTCGCAGTGGAAACCTCAAATTTCATGATCCATCCTTCTGGCCTGACCTTTTCATTTCTAAGCGGTAAAAGCTTTCTGACTTCTCCTGTTTAAAATGTCTCTTTTATTTTTGTTATTACAGACACTAATGTATTAAATCTCAAATTAAAAATGCATTGGAAGTAGTCTTAGCAGTTTCAGATTCTATGGTTAGATAACACTGCACAGTTCCATCCACATGCCATCTGTGGTATCTCATATCTGTTAGTATACAAAGACATTAATTCTGTGTAAATATGTAAGTTATGCACTCAGTGCTCCCATGTATGTAGCTGACAGAGAGGACAATACGATTTGATTTTCTGGAGTTAAAGTCTATTTTGAAGTTGAAGAAATATGAATAAATAGGGAGAAAGATAAGACAATTTGAAAGGAGATTTAATAACCTAGAGGAAGCCTTCCTCCTTCCCTTTTAATTTTCCAGATTTCCTTCATGGGAAAGAAGCAAATAGAAGAAATCTGTTTGCTCTGGTAAAGACCCAAGAGAAGACAGAAATCTTAGCAGCAATACAGTTCTTTCTGTTTTATTGGTTAGAATGTAAGAAGTACATAGTTGTGCAGAAAAGTGAACATTGTGCACTAGGCAGATGACTAAATCCTTTTAACATGAAGAAAACATAGTGCAAGACTAGAGAAACTGGAAAACGATACTAAATGCTGTCTTTGGGAATGAAGACATATGTCATCTTTCCCCCCAGTTTATCTAGTTTTATTTAATCCGTATTGTAGCACGGGGCGATTCATAGTAAAAGCAGTTTAGCAAAATCCTTGCTGAAGATTGCCTGTTTCTGCAGTACATTTAGAAATTCTTTTGGCACTATGAGAAATTGTGAATTTTAAAAAGCAAATGTTAGGCCTGCTACTTCCTATATTGCTCTAACAAAGACACCTGAATGGCACAGCTCTTAAATCTCTCAAAGTGGTGAGAGTGGGAGCAAAGCCCTGGCGCAGCAACACCCTGCAGTGAAATTTAAGGTCCTTGTAATGCTCAGAAAGCTAGAAGATCCTAAAGTACCAATATCCAAAACAATCGACAATTCATTGTCATGTCTGTGTCCTCTTTCTCCTAGGAAATAGTAAATACAACTTAGTACAGCTAATAATGGAGAAAAAATGTGTAAGTGGCTTCAAATCCATCCAATTACTAACAGAAAAATCTACTGCCAAGTAAAATTAACTCCTCCCTCCCTTGCTAGCAAATAAAGATCAGTATGTTATTCTGAAGCGTGAACTTGAAGAATGACATCTTCCTGCAGGAAGTGATAAACTGTACACAGCTTGACATGAACTTCTTTCATTAAAAGAAAAGAACAGCAAAAACCAGTGAAGATAAAGCTTTCTGGCCTAGAAAGTTCAACTGAGCAACCACGAAACACAAGGATGTGAAGGAAACCAAAAATATTTGTTTTCTTGTAAAAAAAAGCTTTGTGCAACTTCTCAACGCAGAGTGTATCAACTGCAAAAGCATGTGATACAACTGAAAGCTTTTCAAAAATACTTCAGAATCCTTACAAACCTAAGAAAGCTTAACAACATCTATCAAATCCTATAAAATCCTTATATAAATTTAAATGGTTTGTATTAAAGTAACTTTTCATTTAGTCTGTTGACACTGAATGTGATTTATATTTTTATTTATTTATTAAGGGTTTACACTTACAGCAATTTATATACTTTACACTGCTTTTTTTCCTTCACCTCAATCTATTCATTCTAGGCAAAAATTCCCAATCCCTAATAAAAAAACTAAGAATAATTTTCACTAACTTAGTATAAAAGTACTAGTACAATTCAGATTAAGGAAAAAAACCCAACAAACAAAACCTAACCAAACCAAACAAAAAAAAAAAAAAAGGCAAGATCATCAGCAGAAAGATGAGAGAACCATATTCAAGATTCAATGCTGTATCATCCAACACGTGCTTGTGAAACCCGAGGAACAGGAACTCTAGTTACAAGTACAGAATGTATTTTCTGAATTGGGATACAGACCTGCAAGGTGCTGAGCAGTTTGGCCCCATACAAGCCCACTGCTTTAGCACATACTCATATTTAACAAGTTTAGTTACACTGAGCAAATAACAATCAGGACCTGCCTTGTCACTTGCCAGCCCAATCTTGCTTTCAGATGCAAGCAAGATGCCCTCCAACTGTTCACAACTGGCACTATAAACAAAGAACCAAAGATACTAAAAACGCCAAGAGGATAGAACACAGGAAGAAATTGGCACTTCATTGCAAATTCTTCATCTTCTACTATTCCCAAAGAAGCTTCACATGTCCACAGTCAAATGCCACAATCAATGTTCATGACAAGGTTCTGAGCTGCAATGCTAGGAACTTTTAGTGAAAGGCTCATTTTTAATGCCAAAGAACTTCAGTGCTCACAGTAACTTCCAGATGGGGTAATACCCAAAGTAATCTAGTTAAATATCCAATCAGCTTATATTAATTATACATTTCCCAAGTGAGCCATTTGTGGACATACAAAAATTAAATACTACAGGAAACTTTGAAATACCTGACAATTCACACATGTTTTTCTTATTAAGCATATGCTAAATGTCTTGTGGGGCTATAAAATAGATAATGAAAATTTTCCAAAACCAGTTTACAACTGTTTACAACTTCATTACCTGAAGTAATTTCTATCCAATCAGAGCACATACGGTATTTTTTATAGATTACACTCAAAGCAACTACCAAAAATGGAAGCATTCCTAAGACTGTAATTGCTATAATGGGGAGTGTTTCACTGTGACTTTTTACAACCAGTTCTCTCATCTGTGTCATTAGCCAGTTAGGTAAAAGAATGTGGAGGAGGAGACTGATGTTTAAATTCTTTGTTCCTTATTTTGTTTAGCAAGATTTAACCTTGCAAGCAACAGTTTTTGAAAAGATTAGAAATCTCTAGCTAGTGCAATAAGGAAAATTAAGAACTACATAGAAAAAAACAGACAAAAAGATACAGAGCTGAAAGCTAACATCGTTTAGGCAGCAAGCTAGGAATAGAGGCTACATTGTCAGCAGTTTAAGTACATGTAATAAGCTACTTAATGACCGTAAGAGTTTAAATTACTTTTCTCATGTGCTTTTTGTAATATTTCTCCTTATACACTGGTTTTCACTCTTAATCACGAAAAAGGCAAAGTCACTGCCGAAAAGATTAGGTTTGGGCATTAAGTAAAAAAATGAATGACAGTAAGACTGATTTAAAATAACCTACATCTTTTACCTTACACTTCAAAATTTTGAAAGCTGCCTAAAATAAGCTTTAACATCAATGAATCTATTTGTAGAGGTCACTTAGGCCAGACACCTCTATGCTGCATTAATGTCATGATATAAATATTTTAGTGCAAATATTAAGATTTGATATAATGAAGTATGGACAGAAATGTGCAAAAGGGCCAGAAGCAACAATTAAAGAACAGCCTGTATAGATAACCAGGGATATTATCGACAGCAACAAAACTAATTAACACTGAGCATGTTATTTATAACTCGACCATGGGGCATATGATTCATCAGTGAAAGACTGAAATGTGATAATAGGAGAATGCACATGGTTTGCACGGCCTGTGCTCTTCCTTCTCCTCCTCTTGGAATAATATTGAATTGCCTGTGACAGTCTTCTGCTTTTTATCCAACAGAAAGACACGCAACAACCCAAAATACACTGAAAATCAAGAAACAAGGAAAATGGGCAGCAACCTTGCTTAACAGTCATGAAAAGCAAAATACACAAGATTTTGCAGCAAAAAGGTCACCTGTTTTATAACCAATCTAGGAGAACCTAAGAGATGTAGTGAGGATTTGACAGCTAGTGTCTCCTTTTCTAACCTTATTCCCAATGATATCCAGACTGCTTTAATATATGCATTTTCTTGAGTGAGAGTGGTAACATTCTGTGAATGTGCAGAATCAACCTGGACTATAATAAAGCCCTCGGCACTGCATCCCACAGCGTTCTCCTGGAAAAACTGGTAGCCCATGGCTCGGACGGGTGCACTCATCACAGGGTAAATAACAGGCTGTATGACCAGGCCCAGAGCGGTCATGAAGGAAGTTACATCCAGCTGGTGGCTGGTGTCAAGTGGTGTTCTCCAGGGTTCAGTATTGGGGTCAGTCCTGTTTAATACATTTATCAACAAGCTGGATGAGGGGATCAAGTTCACTCTCAGACAGATTACAGACAATACCAAGTTGGGCAGGAGTGTTGATCAGCTGAACGGTAATAGGGCTCTGCAGAGGGATGTGGACAGGCTGGATCAATGGTGTGAGGCCAGTGGTATGAGGTTCAACAAGGCCAAGTGCCGGGTCCTGCACTTGAGTCGCAGCAACCCCAGGCAGCACTACAGGCTGGGGAAGAGTGGCTGGAAAGCTGCCCAGCAGAGAAGGATTTTGGCTTGCTGGTTGTCAGCAGCTGAACATGAGGGAGCTTGTGCCCAGATGGCCAAGGCCAATGACACTGCTCTGTATCAGCAATAGTGTGGCCAGCAGGACCAGGGCAGGGATTGTCCCCTGAGGACACACCTCAAGTCCTGTGCGCAGTTTTGAGCCCCTCACTACAAGAAAGACATTGAGGTGCTGCAGGGTATCCAGAGAAGGACAACAGAGCTGGGGAAGGGTCTGGAGCACAAGTCCTGTAAGGAGCAGCTGAGGGAATTGGGGTTTTTTAGCCTGGAGAAAAGGAGGCTCAGGGGAGACCTTATCTACAACAGCCTGAAAGGTGGTACTAGCTGGGTGGGGCTTGTTCTATTCTCACAAGTAACGAGCAATGAGACTAGAGGAAATGACCACAAGTTGCACCAGGGAAGATTTAGATTGGTTATTAGGAAAAAGTTCTTTACTGAAAAGGTTGTTAAGCATTGGAACAGGCTGCCCAAGAAAGTGGTTGAGTCATCATCCCTGGAGTGATTTACAAAACATATAGATGCGGCACTTACAGAAATGGTTTAGTGGTGGATTTGGCAGTGCTGGGTTAATGGTTGAACTCAATGATCTTAGTGGTTTTTTTCAACCTAACCAGTTCTATGATTCTAAATTATTAAGTGAAAAGTTGCATCTAGGACAAGTAAAAATGCATTTTTGCAACTGCAGCATCACACAGTTCTGAGCCATTAAGGAATCTCCATCCTCTTCTGCAAAAGCATCCAATTAATATTTACATCCAATAATAAAATAAATCAATCTGATACCTAAAATTATTTGATAATTCATGTCCCAAAGATCTACAGCTATGTTATTTCCCATGTCCTGCGGCAACTGATACCTACTTTTTCTGCTTAACTAAGACAGGAACAAGCAGTGAAGACCTTCCTGCAATGGTCAGATATTACCACTCAGGTATTGAGTGGTAATATCTCAGCACAAGGGCAGTATCAAACAGAAAGAGATTACCTTAGTTCACATTCTCGCTAAGTCCGGCATTGCACACCCCGTGTCACTGCTGGCAGGGTCATGATGAACCTAAGTTGGTCAACATGACATAAATTTTAAAAAGCTTCGGCTGACTTTTTTCTAATGCAAGTATCTCTGAATCCCTTTAGTGCATCATGAGCTTACAGAAACTCCAAAGCCCTGCTGTGCTTCTGTTAATGAAATATTACCATTGTGATGTTTGAAGCACTATCAAGTAATCTTAACCGCACAGACAGATATATACTGACTTTTACAGTCTTAGGAAAACTGGATGACTGAGAAAAGGGAATTGATCACCAATCCCACAAATTTTCTGAGTTTTCACAAATGTCCAAGTCCTATGACCAAGGAAAAATATTCTGATCAGGATACAATTTTCGTATACGCTCACAGTCAACTCTCAATTACATAGGCTTTAATTATTTTTACTGTAGCATACTATGACTCACAAATGGGCTTCAATTCATCCAAAACCTCAGGAAAGAAGTATAATCATATTCATGGAGCACTGAGATGTGTTTTTCACAGTTCCAGTCAGCACTTGTATAAGAATTTGAGCTGTGTCACTGACATTGCTTTGTATTCTTCTTACCTCTAAACTTAAATGGCAATACTGAATGGCCTAGTTTACTTTTTTTTATATCATCCACTCTTTTTTTATTTATAGCTTTCTGAAGCTCCACTTGCCTCAGCTAATCACAAGCTAACTGTATTAGACATTGGACAAGAAACCAGTTTAAAGAAAAAACAATCCATAGGCTTTTTTCTTAATTAATTAATTTTTTAAAAATCATTTCCTTTTCTTTGGTACTTAGGAAATCTTAAGTCAGATTTAGTCCACAATCACTGGACAGTTTTCCCCATTTTCAACGCTGCTGAATATTCTTCACTTTCATAGATTTCACAAGAAGTGAGAGCTGAACAGTACTTCCAAAAATAAATTATGCTACCTATATAGAAACTGTTACTTGTGAAAACATGGGGGTGTAGAAGTGCTAATAGATTGCTTAAAGTATTTTAACTTTCTTTGAATAAATTTAAGGTTTAAACTTTCTCTTTATGCTTTTCCCAGCATCTTGGGTTTTTTTGTAAACATGTATTGAGATGTACTCTATATGAATAGCATGTGAGCTCAAGATTAAATTACAGTGGCATCCATGAATGACTTCTCTTCAACTGTGGAAAAACTGTTGCCAACTGAAAAATCTGCATTTAAAGAAGATGGTGTACATTTATTTATTCTCCGATCAACATTTTGGTGCACTTCAATTGCTAAATAGGAAAGAGAAAAAATGCAGCCCTGTCCAACTTCTTCAGCCACTTCAGTTTTACAATCTCTATCATACATCACCCTATCTTCAGGGGTTTTCTCCCAGGCTAAAGACAATTCTTCTGTACTTTAAAATATCCTGTTGTCCTTTCCTGAACGTGACCCAGTTTTACCATATACTTTTTGAGACAGAGAATGAGAACTGATGGATATTTGAACTTCGAGAGCACTAGATGTCATTAAGTGGACTAAAGTTTCTGGGGGTTATTTCTTCTCTAAAAAGTCCTAATTTGCTTCTTTCGAAAGCTATTGAGTTTTTCAACAAACTTTTACACGGGACTATCTGTCAAGATTCAAAGCTCATTGGTGGAAGGAAATGGCCAGCTTCATTTTATATATGAAGTGAAATTGCAGGGGGTTTTTGTGCATGGCTCTGGATAGAGCAGTATTCCTGACCCTCACACAGGTCAGGTTAGGTAGCAGAATATATATCCCCATGCAGAGAAACACTGATTTTACAGTTAGTGATGAAGACTGACTAGGACTTGGTTAACTGTTGGGATAAAGAGGGGAACTAAAGGCGAACAGCACAATGGAGGAGGTTTCAGAAGTCATGAGGAAATGTGCTACTTTAGAACTACCTCTCAACACCGCTCATTTCCTTTGTTTTACAGTGTCATTCAGTATAGAACTGGCTAATTATAGCAATCTTAAAACTGCAGAGCAGAAATGATGTAAAAAAAGAGCTAGAACTTTACTAGTTACCACCTACATTTCTTTTTAATACAGTCTATATTTATTCATATTTTAACAAGTATCTGCCAAAATGACAAGCAACGTTTCACAGTCTCAACTCTGACACATCTACATGTTAAAACTAGTCAAATTTGGAGACAGCTTTTTATTCTCTTTAAAGTACTTTTTTGGGAAAGACTTTTTCAGTGTATGGCTGATTGCATAACATCTGCAAGATACTACATGCATGTTCAATAATACTTGTATGTCAAAATAACTGTATAAACCACCAGAAGAAGCCATAAGCATCTCAGTTTTATCAAGGCTTTCTTGAACTCAGAGTGTTCTATTACAAAACAAAAGAAAACACTCTTCATTATGTAACCTAGGCCTTTTTACTGGCCTCAGTTTGGTATGGCAAAACAAAGACTTAGATGTCTAAGTACCTAACAAGTGGTCTGCTTAATCCACTAGAAAATATTTCTGTCATTCAATTCACTTTTGCAAGTGTTTTAAGCAGTTATATTACACTACTGAAGAAAAAAATAAGCTGTATTCTTCTGAAAGTTCAGAGCCTAATTAAAAGGTGGCTCATTATCCAAATGGATTTTTGTCACATGAAATTTTTCACTGGTTTGCTAATGAACCAGATATAAATACCAGTCACTACTGCAATCCAGCAACCTCAAGGCTGCCAGTATTATTACACTTACTTTAAATATAAAATTACAATTTCGCAAGTGTTGGCCATCTAGCATGTAATTTTGTTTTGGAAAGCATTCCTATTTAAATCAATCATAAGCATATGCTCTCTGTCTTGCTTTGAGTTAAGCCTGCATTCAGTGCTGTTCTTGAAAAGGGTGGTTCTCTCTTTCAAGGCACACTGATAACACACGCCATTCTGAAGCAAACCACTATATGAATGTGACAGCAAAATGCTATTGGTCATATTTCTGATTCATACGAAAGACATACTTGCTATTTTAAAATTCTTTCACCTCCAAGATGTAAATGCCAAAGGAATCAAATGAAAAGCATAACTTCCTTTTATTTCTGTGCTCACAGCTCTGTTGTAACAGTAAACCTGTTACGCAAATTCTGCACACTGGCCAAAGACCTCTAAGGTTTGTCCTCCTGAACCCTATCCTTGTGTCACCAAGAAGTACAATTAGTTTCACTCCATCAATTTTCCTACTAGGATTAAAAAAAAAAGGATGCTGTATCTGTGGACTGAGGACCACAAAATCGTTTTCCAGAAAATCCCAACATAGTCTGTTAAGTTTTATGGTGAAAAGTCAGATGAAGTGCCTTACTGCACTGACACAGAGACAATGACTGAATTATACTTAAGCAGAAAAGTAATACAGAAATACGGGTAGTTCCCAGGAGAAAGAATACAGAGTTAAATAGAGTTCAATTTTTAGAACAATAAACAAAGACAGACTACAAAGCACCAAAATGTACGATGAGAGTCTAGACCAAAATTCAAATGCATTTTTAAAAAATACTTTTTTTTTTCTGAAAGAATGAATCCATTTTTTAATAATTTGGCTAGATGAAGTCAACAACATTGCTGCAATAAAAAGCTGAGACATCATTTACAATACAATTATTTGGACTAAATAGTTGCCTAAATGAATGTTAGATGCCAAAATTAATTTACCGCAGTCCACAAAGGTGTGGATCATTCCAGGTCGGATTTGCCAGCTCTATGTCTGTGCCTCAGACACCCTAGGGCACCTAAAACTGTGCTTTTTCCATTCTGCACAATTTTACATCCATTCTGAAGATCTTGTGCAATAAGAAGGTAACATCCAGCATTCCTTCCTTTCATTTGTGAAATGTCTTGCAGGTAATTGCCTAGCACATTGAAAAGGGTGAAAGAGATTATTTTGTGTGAACAAGCAAAGTATGAGCTTGTTTCAAAAGGTACAGGTAGGAGAGTGTAAGTCAGATGAAGGAGAAAAGAAATGGAAATAAAGGAGACATGATGAAGGGGTTGGGGAAGTGTTTTAAGGATGACTGCTGAGTAAGAAAGCAAAGCAGCATGCTACTATACATCACCAAGAGGATGGGTGGAAATATTTCCATGACTATTCAAAGTCATGACTATTTAAATATTAGTATCATTAGACGTTGTTTTTACCAGCCAAAGCTGCTAAAGCAGACCTGAATTCCAAGAAACCTTTCATTTGTTCTGCGGGAACACTCAGCTGTCATTGCCATTTGCACATTTAACAGCAATTTCAATGAATTACACATAAGAGAATTCAACCCTCTGATGACAGAGCTGCAACTTACTTTAAAAAGTTAATTGAAGTCTGTCTCACTGACCATCCACATTATTAATGCCTCAAGCCCAGGCTATGCCACAGCCTTGCTTGTAGCCTGAAATTCCCTTCGAGCCTATAGTCACACCTAACCCACAAGAGGAAAGCTTCAGGTCCCTGCTCTGTGCCACAAGAGAGGAATGACTGCAGCTCACTGGTGGGAGAGAAGCTATGTAACACCAGCCATGCCATAGAGTTTCTGATACATGTATGAAGTCTGTGCAAACATATCTTAGCAACTGCAACTCTGCAAGAATTGTTCAAGCTCAGGCTTCTCTTTGAGCTGCCTGCGTATCCATCCAGTGAGTCTCGGGGACCAAACTGGAAATGCAGTGGGTGGCTAGTGTGGAGCAGACATGCCACACAAACACACCCTCTGTGACTCCTCTCATACAGAGCATCTACATTACTCTAAGTGAAATACAATTACACAGAGGGGAAAAAAAATAGGACCAGAAAGTCAATTTGTATAGTTAGCAATACCATGGAATACGGGGGNAAAACCATTTCGCTTTGGAGGAGTTACAAGAGAAAGTCTTCTCACTGTACTTAGCTATCTCAAAGGTAGCTCTTTAACAAAAGAGAGATAATGTCACCGTGGAAATCTGAAATAGCTGCAAACTACAGCTTATTTTCTGCTAACCTTCAAACAAAGCCTAATTTGAAGTTCTTACAGGCAACCAAAATCTGAATAGAATGGAAAAAACCGTTTTGTTTTGGTTGCAAGGTGAAATAATTTAAATGTTATCCAATCACTTTGATGAAAAGGACTTGACAAATATTCAATGCCTGATGAGATGAAAAACAGGGCTCTTTGGACTAATTAGGTAATTTGTAATTCTTTTTTACAAATCCACAGACTGGAGAAAAACTCTCAACACGGATTAAGACTGACAGACTAAGCAACAAAATTAGGATTTCTTTTTCCATAATACAAGAAAAACATTGAAACGGAATACTGCCATTCATACTAAAGATAAGATGACAAGATAGAAAATGGAAGGCTAAAAAGTAAGAGATTTTTGAAAAAAGAGAAAACCTGAAAAAGTAAATCCTAACATTTTTCTTCTCATCTTTGGATAACAAACATCTTTTCTTTTTGCATAACTAAGTATAACTTACATAAGTAAGTATAAAAGTGGAATACAAATAAATCACAAGAAAAAAAACCATGTAAACAATACCTGGGAATTTATATAGTGCAATTTATCTTACTTAATACTTAAAATTATGGTTTCACTATGTGTCAGATCTAAAGAACAATCTATTGTAGTACACTAGTACAAAAATTATTAGGTCCATATCCCATGAAAGAAATATGAGAGGAAATTAGGGTACAAAAGCATTATAAATAATTACTTAGATTTTGTACAAGACTATTCCTTTTGCCTATGCAAAAATATGTACTGCCATCTTCTTTTCTCGGTGTATTAACTGGAGTTTATTATTCACCTGGAAAATAATTTTCAGAAGGCTTCTACTTCGGGAAAAAAATTTGTTTGAGATTTTCTTTGCTTTTAATTTTACTTCTATGAAAGCTGGCATTTTCCAAAAAGAAGAAAAAATCTGACTGGCATGACGTAGTATAACTATCAAAGTTTAAACTGTAATAAAAATGTATACATAATGATGCATAACTGTAATTATATTTTAATACACATTTATTTAAAAACATATACTCTCCAAAATTGAGTAGTTTTTGTTTTAATAACTTTTTCAATATATTTTTCATACTTGACTACTTTAATTTCTTAAAAAAAACAAATTTCACTTTGAAAAATCAGAAATTAGTGAACATATGCGCAAGTTTACAATATATTGATAACTACATTACTGACAAAAATATATACTCTAGAAGAAACTTAGAGAAGATAACCTCTAAATTTTAGTTATTGTGAGATAAAATGGATCAATGCCAGCTGCTTTATAGGTCATACACATATATGTCTTAAATAAAATTAACACCAAAAACCCCCTAAAATTTTACTTTCTCCAACAAACTTAACTAAGATTTAGATTTCACTTGTATAACAATACCAGACTCAAGTATATGTTAACAAAATGTTAGTTGAGGGACTACAAAATCGCTGACTTCAGTGCTGCATAAAATAAAAGAAGCCATTTTTTGAGTAATTGCCCCAAAGATCTTGGAATGACTGCTACTGAGTAATGCTCCTAATTTACCACAACAGGCTTAAAAAAATTCTGCAGGTTTTAAATATGCCTGCCTTAGTAGCTGCAGTGTTCAGTTTCTCTGGACATGGAAATCAAGCTATTTGTTGTAAGTACACTGACAATATGAATCAGATCTCATACACAAATTAAGTACATGAGGTAGCACAACTAACATCTTAGGTCACAGAGAGTACCTGGTATTTTGCAGGTAGTAACAATTAAAGCTGCTGGGAGCAGCTTTTGGAGGGTGTGCCCTCCAGCTGGCAAGGCCTCCCAGGGCTACTAGCCTAGCTGCCGAAAAGTGGGAAGTGTTAGGGGTTAAAAGGATGGCAACTACCAGTTTTAGCTTTTCTGCAACTTATGGCTCAAAAATAAGTTCATGCACTAACAGAAGCAATAACTTTTCGTTGGCCAAACTCCCTTGTACTACAGTTTCGTTAGTTTTACTTATGATTCTGTAATAGAAACACAGAAGCTTAGAGAACAAGAATCTATTAACTTTGTTTTGTACACATAATAAGAATTATTTCCTATTCATAAATATTTAGTGGTTTTGGTGACTTAACAGGTTCAGATTTACAGGGGTAGCAATCAATAAACAGTTCTACTGATGAGATAGACAAATACAGAAATGACTGATAATGTTACAGAGTAGAAACTCAGAATAACTATTTCCATAAAGTCAAACTTTTTTAGAACACATTTTCCCTCTAAATTTTCCAACATATTCAAGAAAAGTGAGAGCAAACATGATAACAGGTTAGCTAAACCATTCATCAGGTATACTGTTAATCTTGGTAGTTTTGTACTATCAAAGTCAAAAATCATTAAATTGTGTATTCATAGCAAAGAAATGCTAAGTGATTGCTTAGGACAATTTCAGAGGGACTCATTGTATTTAAAATGCAAAAATATATGCCTCTTCATTGTAAAAGAAAACCTTATAAGAAAAAAACCTAGCACTTTCCATTTTAACATTTCCAAACTGTAAATGTGAAAAAAAATGTAGAAAATTACAAAGCATTGAAATCTTTATCACACAGGACACTACAAGTGGCAGTACAGAGAGACTGTCACTCAGGTGAGGGACTTAATTCACACTCAGGTGAATTATTTCTATTTCCTTCTTTCCCCATCTTTTGTTCTGGTAAAGATTAATTTCACATAGCCTTTAAAATTCTTCATGTTCTCAACATTTCACCTCTATTTTCTCTGTCCTATTTTTACCTCACTGATCCCAGCAACAAAACATACAAGCCTGAAAAGATCTTTGAATATGGTCTGGAAAATTGTAAACACTTGGAGGAATTGAGAAGTCACCATAATCTAAATGCAAGGGTACTCATAATCTGAACCTGAAGAAAAATTACTCTGACACACAATTAAATAAATCATTAAACCACTAGGTGCACTATTTTAATGCTATGAGTCATAAATAATATTCACTACTTATAGATATTATTTAAATGTATTATTACAGATTTATGTCACATCTAAATTATGAAATCTATGCAAAATTATTTACTAGTATGTGATACCACAAACACATAAATTGCATCTTTATTAATTTTCAGTACTTTAAAGTATATTTTTAGAAAGGATTATAAAGAATTTTTCAGCACTTTTACAAATTGGATTTGGTGCTATGCCACTTTTTCAGAGACAATAACAAAAGGTAGCTATTAGAGAATTCAAAAATTCCTAAATACATTAATAAATCATACTTACAGAGATAAATACTTGAATCTGATATCAGTTTATATATCATCCTGATCCATCAAGAAAAATTTCAGCTGAGCCATTTCTATCAACTTTTTAAAGTGGCCAACAGAATACATACAGATTTAAGAAATGACAACTACCATATTATCCCAGCATTTTACTTCAAGAAATTCTTTTTATACTGATGAGAAAAGAAGTCCATTTCATTACAGTAAGTCTCTTAAACTGAATGCACAAACTGTAAGCCAGAAGGAATGTTTTGGCCTTTTCTCCCCCCATGAAACAGAAAATTGTTAATCTATGACCTGCATTAAACATTAAGCTGTCTCTGGTTTTCCATTCCAATTTAATTCACTTGGTTTCCCCTCACTGATTGCCTTTGACTGAAGAGTCACATGTTACAAAGAGAGAAGAAAATATAACTGCCGCTTAAGTGTGTCATGCTGAGAAGTCATTCAACTAAAACAGGAGCTATTTGTTCACAGAATCTACCAAGGCCAGTCTTCAGAGGGTCTTTTTAACTTAGAGATCATGTCTTGAACTTACAGTCCTGCCTACATACATTTCAAAATGCTGTAAGTCTACATTTCAATGCATCATCACCTTATTTTGTTCATACTGGCCCAAAAAGATTTTCGCTTCACTGGGATGAAGTAATAATGATCTTTTATCATTACCACGTGTACTAAGACTCAGTAGAGAATACAGGATGATGTCCTCAAAAGCAATCACAATATAGTGTACGATGAGTAACTGCATTGAATATAACAGGAGAACAAAGATCCATTAAACAGCTATGCAGTGACTGTAATTTTAGTCGGACACAATCAGAAAACTTTGCAAGATTACATACCTAGAAAGAACATGCAAACGTAACAGTTTAACTTAAACTTAAAAATTTTAGATACAGCCTGCAACTGTATACCGAAGGAGCAAGAGAAATCCTTATCAAAGAGGGTACCTATCTTACAGACCTAAGTGACAGCCAGGATAGTGGTGTTACTCACTACGACTCAGAAAACCAATATCTGGAAAGCTCTTCAGAAATAATTAACTATGTTTTAGCCACACTGAGTGTGTAGGTAACGCAATTCCCATAGGATTGAGACACACTGGGCAAAAAGAAACAAGTTTAGAATAGAAGTCAATGGTATTTATAACACTGAGATGGTAAATTGAAAATTTACATAATTCCACCTGAACAAACAAAACCCTCTCTTTAACTGTGAGAGTGACCAAGCACTAACACAGGTTGAGTAGACAGGCTGTTCAGTCATCATTCTTGGAGAAATTAAAAAACACTACCACACACAGGCCCGGGCAATTTGCTCTAGGTGACCCTGCCTGAGCAGGGGGTTGGACTAGATGATCTCAAGTGGTCCTTTTAGCCTAAATGATTCTAAGATTCTATGATTAATTCTCTCTTCTTTTTTATTTTAATTCTTTTCTTACACCAGTCTCTTAATTCTTAACTCCTTTATAGCATCTTCAAAGAACATTTATTCTGAATAAGATGGGTTTTGTGAAGCAACACATTCATGTATATTACTTTCATGTGAATTACCTGTGAGAAACTATGCATCATCTTTTCACGTGATCCATATGCAAACTTACTTCATGAAGTGCATACTTACTGTGGACAGAACGCTACAGTGCTTTTAAAATGCTAATTAGCAATTCTCGGAACCACTTCAATTGGAGAAGATATTTATAAACCTTTCCCTTCCCTATGAAAGGAACATCAAACACACTATAATATAAACTGTCTCCTGTTATAAGAGCCTTCAAACACAGTTTTGTTTATATGAAACTTCATTTTCCAAAACCATATTCAGGAACACATCATAAGATCTTGTTACTGAATTCCTCTTAACTGACTCTATTTGTCCCTTTTCAGCTTAAAGAGTTGGATAATTTAGGAAAAGATAAAATAATATTCAAAGAGTACCTTGATATTAATTTTTTTTGCTACATTCATTAAATATCTGGGGTGAAATGTTGCCTGTATGCCATTTTTCAGTTACAAGTCTTCTGGCACTGGCACTGCAATAGATTCATTATTTTGTAGTTAATGATACTACACCCAACCAAAGCCAAAACTAAAGCTTCTCACATCCTGCTACTTTAATGCTGGAAATTTAAACAGACATGTAGAACTACAGACTATATAACTACTTGTAGAATCAGAGTGTTCTTTTCCACGTGGAAGTAAGCTATGTTTATACTGCAAACAGAAATGAATGCAGGAAAACTGGGATAACCCAGTTTTAGCAGGCTATTGNGGTGTTACTCACTACGACTCAGAAAACCAATATCTGGAAAGCTCTTCAGAAATAATTAACTATGTTTTAGCCACACTGAGTGTGTAGGTAACGCAATTCCCATAGGATTGAGACACACTGGGCAAAAAGAAACAAGTTTAGAATAGAAGTCAATGGTATTTATAACACTGAGATGGTAAATTGAAAATTTACATAATTCCACCTGAACAAACAAAACCCTCTCTTTAACTGTGAGAGTGACCAAGCAGTAACACAGGTTGAGTAGACAGGTTGTTCAGTCATCATTCTTGGAGAAATTAAAAAACACTACCGCACACAGGCCCGGGCAATTTGCTCTAGGTGACCCTGCCTGAGCAGAGGGTTGGACTAGATGATCTCAAGTGGTCCTTTTAGCCTAAATGATTCTAAGATTCTATGATTAATTCTCTCTTCTTTTTTATTTTAATTCTTTTCTTACACCAGTCTCTTAATTCTTAACTCCTTTATAGCATCTTCAAAGAACATTTATTCTGAATAAGATGGGTTTTGTGAAGCAACACATTCATGTGTATTA
Organism: Oreocharis arfaki; assembly: GCA_013398015.1. NCBI lineage: Eukaryota > Metazoa > Chordata > Aves > Passeriformes > Paramythiidae > Oreocharis > Oreocharis arfaki. Next base: position 478,054 of record VZRR01000838.1, read on the forward strand.
CCTTCATGTGAATTACCTGTGAGAAACTATGCATCATCTTTTCACGTGATCCATATGCAAACTTACTTCATGAAGTGCATACTTACTGTGGACAGAACGCTACAGTGCTTTTAAAATGCTAATTAGCAATTCTCGGAACCACTTCAATTGGAGAAGATATTTATAAACCTTTCCCTTCCCTATGAAAGGAACATCAAACACACTATAATATAAACTGTCTCCTGTTATAAGAGCCTTCAAACACAGTTTTGTTTATATGAAACTTCATTTTCCAAAACCATATTCAGGAACACATCATAAGATCTTGTTACTGAATTCCTCTTAACTGACTCTATTTGTCCCTTTTCAGCTTAAAGAGTTGGATAATTTAGGAAAAGATAAAATAATATTCGAAGAGTACCTTGATATTAATTTTTTTTGCTACATTCATTAAATATCTGGGGTGAAATGTTGCCTGTATGCCATTTTTCAGTTACAAGTCTTCTGGCACTGGCACTGCAATAGATTCATTATTTTGTAGTTAATGATACTACACCCAACCAAAGCCAAAACTAAAGCTTCTCACATCCTGCTACTTTAATGCTGGAAATTTAAACAGACATGTAGAACTACAGACTATATAACTACTTGTAGAATCAGAGTGTTCTTTTCCACGTGGAAGTAAGCTATGTTTATACTGCAAACAGAAATGAATGCAGGAAAACTGGGATAACCCAGTTTTAGCAGGCTATTGAAAGACCTGAGGAGTAGGGCAGCTCTTAAGAGCACAAATACGAACACTGTTTCTCCAGCCACCAAGGAGTGAACTATCAAACTTAAAGTATCATTTTGTGCTTTTCAGTCCCTTAAAGATCTTTGAGGATTAAAATATGATCTTACACTAATTTAAGTATAATACTTATTCAAGTATTTATCTATATGGCAAACTGTTCTTTATACGTTACAGTACTTTTATATTTTAAGACTGCCAGATTGATCTGCCAGAGATAGCCATTAGCAATTGGCATGTTTCCAAATGGCACTGTGTAATTTTTGACAACCATACAAAACTGCCAGAATGTTTGTTTTCAATTCTTTCTAACGGAAAGTGAACTGCTGCTGCCATAAAATTCTCATTGGCAGAAACAAGCAAACACAACATTCTCCATCTAATAATCAGCAGGGACAGGGATAGATGCATCTACAATTACATCTAGAATATATTGCAAAGAACTCCTGGGTACACATCTTTAAATAGTCAATTAAAGAAAATTATTTGAGAAATAATCTTAAAAACTTATATTCACCAACCTTTTCCAGCAGTTAAGATGCCTTCCCTACAACACAATAAGCATTATAATTTCGAAGACTTTAAAACCAGAACTCTACCTCACTTTTCTTTTTTCTTCCTCCCTTCTCTTCTCTGCATCTCCAAAATTTCATGATACTGGCACACCGACTTCATGGACCATCAGCAAGTCAAACAGATTTATATCCATAATGTACATTCTAATGGTTACAGTTCATTTTGCAGATTTTCCCAACAAAACAAAAATAAAAATTATCTCATCTCAAATCAGCCCTGTTCTACTTATTTTGTGATACTCCATAAATCTTCTCTATCCTAGCCAAGGTAACACTCTCTACTCAGTCTCCCTTTCTCACTTGTCCTCCATCTCTTGTTCTGCCTGCTTCTCTATTAGTAGCACCCACTCAAAATATCAGAGTATCTCCATATTTTCATCCAACTTCATTCACCTCATTTCCCACTCCTAACAACTTCTGTTTTAGCCAGTCCCAGCCAGCCTTCTGGCTTCTGGTTTTTGGATGCAACTGAGATTTTGGGGGATCAGATGATTCCCTGCAGGAGGGGTGGTCGTGCTTTCTTGTCCTTGCTGCCACACTTGCATGTCCTCCCTCATGCTAGCTGTGGTTTTTGTCAGGCCACTTTGAACTGTTCAGCTCAATAAACCAGCCAAAGCTACTCACCTCTCTCCTTGCTGGCTCAGTTTTCAGCTTGCTCAGTGATTTGATTCAAATTACCAAAAAGCAAGAAAAATACCAAAGTTGTTGCAGAGACTGGGAGGACAAGTGAAGAGAGGAGGCCTTCGCTGGAAGAAGGAAAAGAATACGAAGAGAATGGGCCTGTCTTTTCAGTCTTGTAAGTCTCAGCCATTTTACCTGACACGAACCTTAATCATTCAGTTCTATTCCAAGTTTCTTTTCGTATCTCTACAGTCCTGATTACTTTGGATTTCTGTGTTTTCTGGGTGTCTTCACAACTACAAGATACCAAAAAAGAGCACTGCTCATTGGCTAGGGATAGGGTAGCATCATCCTTCTCATTTGTTCCTTTCCCTGCTTTCACCATTCCCCCTTGGTAGATTTTCATTCTTTTTTTCCACATTAGGAGTAAAAGATATAACAGAAAGTGTGGTGAATGAGCCTTCCCACTCTCATCCTGACTCAAAGCACAGTCACCAGTCACTGTCCTGGAGGCTATGTCATAACCAGTGATTTTGAAGTTTCCTGCTCTGAATCAAATTCACTTCAACAACTGCTAAAAATATCACTATTCTTTTTCCTCTTACAGATAATACTTAGTAAAATAGCACATTGGTGTCATTCAGTACTAAATTAATACAATAGATCTGAAAATTTTCTCCCTAGTTTTTTCTACTGTTGTAAACAACTTGGGAGACAAACAGCGACAGGACCTGAAAGGTCTCAGAAAATCTTTCCCTGAGACAGATATTCAGATACATTGAAGATCTTTACAAAAGTAAGCTTGGCTTCTCCAGGACTACAAAAGCATGATGTACTTCATATTAGAGTAGAAAGAACTTAGTACAGAAATGCAGGAAGTATGTTTCTGAGGATTTAATAAATGTCATTCTATGAGAAATTTTAGTGTTTGTACTTCTGCTTTTGCTGCTTGTAAGTGAGCAGCTTATTATTTGAAAGCCCTAAGTTATTCTAAAGCTTTATCTTAGAATTTTGATAATTCAAATAGAACTATTACATGCTAATACAGGATTTTAATTCTCGGTCCCACCTACAGAGAAAATTGCCCAATAATTATTGCTGAACTATAAGTTATTCCCAGTTAGCGATTAACTTACTAGGATGAAAACTGTGACCTATTCCCATGGCCAACAGTTGCACTTCAACAAGAAGATCCAGTATAGTGTACTTTCAAATTAACTACTAACAGAACTTTGTGCAATGAAACTATGAGATTTGTGCCATATATATATATATATATATGAATATATATACAAAGAAAAGTAGTTTGAAAAAAAGTGGAAGTACAGAAGTAAAGGCACTCTGCCTTAGTTGTATCAGTTTTGACTGCAGGAATATCCTCCAATTACGGAGAAAGAGTGTGAAGCATCACGATTACAAACAATAAGAAAAGAGAATTAAAATTATGTGTAGACTCTGTGATGAGTCCAATTTGTAATTTAAACTAATAAATTAGGATATTTAGCTAATTCATGAAATTTTCCAAATAAAAAGTTGCACAGGTAACAAAAGGCTCTAAAAGTTTTTCGAGAAGAAGTAGTGCATACTGTGGCAACAAAAGAACTCTGAAAAGTCATTGAAAAAGCCATCATTTTTGCCATGAGGCAAATCCTTCAACCAAACTGACTGACAAAAAGTTGACCAAAATTCTCCATAATTCTTAGAGTCATTGTAGATATTTACACAATTTAATAACAGACTGGAATTGAAAGAAAACATTTCACAATAATACCCCATTAAAGACAAATATGAAAAATAGTCTTTAATTCTCCTCCTCACACGTGGGAGGAATCTGGAAAGAATCAAACCAGAAGTGCAAGTTTATAACCGTAAATCTTAATATGACTTACATTAACTAAAATTGAGATACATTATTTGTCTCACTGAACTATAGTCAGCTGGTTATTATTCTCTCTGTTTACAGAAGAGTGGTATTCCAAATGCTCTGTCAATATGAATGATTCCACCCCTGGTTCAGATGGAAATAGAAAGTCATTATCCCAGATCCAGAGACATACCTACAATATTATATATGCCAGCAAAATAGGGAATTTTTCCCTAAAGTCACAGATTTTCTGACACACCAGTAATAATGCTGGCACGCAATCATACTTCAAAATGGAAAAACAAACAAACAAAAAACTTGTGATATTTTCTGTCTGTATTAATGTTGCCAGGTAACTGTAAACAAGAACTACAATTGGGCTTGTCTGCTTTTCTTCTCTTCACAAAGATGTTTCTGCTTAATAGCCAGGATTTTCAGCCAACAGATGCCATTAGTATGTATGTGTGTTGTTTTGTTTCTTGTAAAACCACTGTGGGTTAAGCCCAGTGGGCAAATAAGCACCATAGAGAGACTCATTCCCTCCCTCTCCCCTTCCCCCAAGTGGCAGGGGGGAAGAGGCACGGAAAAACCCCAACAACTGGAGGTCAAGATAACAAACAAAAAATTTGTTTAATAATTGAAAGATAAGTGGAAAAAGAGGGAAGAAAAAATTAAACAAGTGATGCTACAGCAATCACTCACCGCCTCCCATGGACAGACTGATGCCCTGCCAGGTCCCAAGCAAAAGATGGCTAACCCCTCTAAAGCCCCCTCTTTCCGCTTTTATTCCTGAGCATGACGTTATGTGGCAGGGAATTTCTCTTTAGTTAGTCTGGGTCATCTGTCTGGTTGTGTCCCCTCCCAGTCTATTGTGCAGCCCCATGTCTATTCACTGGAGGGATGCAGAGTGAGAAACAGAGAAGGGATTGATGCTGTAAAAACACTGCTCAGCACAAGCTAGAACATCCCTGTGTTATCGAGACTGTTTTCATCACAAATCCAAAACACTGACCCATACAAGCTGCTGTAAAGAAAATTAACTCTCTTCCAGGCAAAGACAGTACAAGAGTACAGCACAAGAGGTACAGTTCCACATCCAACAATTCTAAATAATACATTAATAAAAAAGACACTAATGTAAAAGAGAGAAAGAGAATTGCTGTGCTACTCTAAGTCTTATAAAGGGGTAAAATTGCTGGCCTTGTCAGCTAAACGAGCTCACCAAAAGGTACGGTGAGCACAAGTAATGAGATGGGTAGGACAGCCCAGCACAACAGGGACCAAGAAAGGAATGAAAGAACAAGAGCATAGCACCCATCTTTTCAGCCTTGTCAACTCACCAAACAACATTTTAAATTTGATTCAGTCTTGAGTGGAACAAACACAACTTCTAAAAGTAGGCATAAATGCAAACCTCATAGGCAGTATTCAACACCCTCTGGCAAAGGTAATGGTTCCATACCCCTACACACCTCCCCTTTTGGAATCCCCGTTTCCTGCCACTTTGCACTGCCAGCCACCCCCCCCCNTGCCAGCCCCCCCCCCCCCCACCCACAATAGAGAGGGAGCAGTCTGAGCCATACCTAGACTAGAGCAGAATTAGATCCTCCAGCCTTCCTGTTCCTTAAGATTAAAAATGAAGGGTATAGATGTTGATGTTCCAGCTAACCAAGACAGCTATTCAGTATGTCATATAATTACGCATTTTTACACAGCATATCTTTATAAATAAACCAAGGCACTGTACTCAAATACACTGTAACACGACACCTGCATGCAATAATTTTAAAAACAAGCCTTTTCTTACAGAATTTACATCGACCTTTTGTAGCTAAATGGTCAAAGCACCAGTCCTATACTTAAGGAACTGTAAATTAGCTTGTTCAGAAAATGTTCTATCAGTTAAGCCAAACAAGCAAAAAGAACATTTTGGAGAATAAATGTTACCATAACATTTTGAAAGACTAGAACACAGCATAGGAAAAGCAGGAAAATAAGCATGCAAGCTTTTTTCATTTTATACAGAAAGATTTTTCATTAACTTTGGCTAAGAGCCCATTCAGTAACAACATGACTGAAAATAAGCTGACATAAAAATGCATCTCAAAATCTTATATAGCTGTAACTTTTGTTTAAAAAATTCAACTTTTCACCCAATCCTTAAGTAGTGAAAAATAAGTTTTTACTTAACATATTATTAACAGCTAGTATTAAAAAAAAACCAAAACCAAGCAAACCCAGAAAACACTCCAACACTTTCATGCTTGGTTGATTCTATTAGTTTAACAATGTATGAAATAGGACTGACCTGGACAGAAATTCTGCTGTGTCTGAGCAGTTAATTTTTCTTGCACAGCACACTTTTCAAAATGTCCTGCAGTCGCATTTTGATGTAGGCCCCGTTGTCTGGTGGCAAATCCCAATTCTCCAGGTTCAGAAAACTTCAGATAAAACTGTGGCTCCAAATCACTGAAAGAGAAGTTTACAGCACCATGTCTTCCATGGCCATAGTCACTGAACATAGATTCGTCCTCGGTGCTCTGTGCTGGTAACGGGAGGATCCGGTGGTGCAGCTGCGGGCTAGGCAGTCTTGAAGATAACGGAGAAGGAATAGGTGACATTTGTTTGTGTGTATTAGATAGCGGATATGAATTACTAAAAACATTACTCACTGCTGCTAATGGGGGTGAATGCAGCCTTTTCTCTTCCAGTTTAAGATTATTACTTGTCTGAGGAATATCAGGACTTTCATTTACAGGCAGGTTCAAAAATAAATGCTTGCTGTTTCCCCGGGATACCGTGGTCCTCTTCTCATATAGTGAGCCTGGCAGGTTTCTGTCTACTCTTGTAATTTGTTGCAGTCTCTTCCATTCTGCAGCTTCATCTAAACTGTCGCTCCGGATAACTTTCAGAAGAGCTTTATTAACTGCTCCCACAAGGTTGCATGACTCATCAGTAATGTGCACTCTCTCTGCTTTGTACTGCAAACCAGAGCTGTCTTCCTCCTTTTCCTGCAGCACACTGTTATTAGAGTCTCCAGCAGCTTCATCTGCAGAATATACATCAGTTCTTGATATAAACTTGTTATGTGATGTTGTGAGAAGAGGAGAAATGGTTTCATTACCTCTGTGAGAATCAGGTAAAGACTCTGCAAGGGGGTTGGTAACTTTAGTACAAGCATCTAAATCCTGGACTTCAGCAACAACTGTGATTCCTGGCTTTTCCTTGCATACTGGCTCAGCACACTTGCTACTTTTCAACCTTTTAGCAGCTGCAGATTTACTTAATGTCCCAAGTTTTTCAGACAGACTGTATGGAGATGACTTCACCAAAGTGGTCCTCTGTTGTACCTTGGCAACTTCAGGAATGCATTCTCCATTATCCACCGGTTCAACTGCAACAACATCGTTGATGCCTTTTGAGCTAGAATTTGGTAAGTCAGCATCCAATTTCACAGCTTTGTTGCTCTTAAGAAAATACCCCTCTTCTGTCCACCTTTCTGGTTGTATTCTACTGTCTACCGGTAAATTATCCTTACCTTTTACTGTTAGCCAGCTGGAGGGAGAAAAGGAACTGGGATAACTCCCGGTAGGAAGTCTTGTGGAGACCATCTTCTTATTTTTCTGTTGCATGTCTTGTGTACTCAGTAAAAACAGATGTTCGTGTATCTTTTTTCCTTCTTTCCGGTGTCTGATCTCCTCAAAGGTCTCTTTCCTTCTGTATTTCCTCATTTTTTTGTGATTCAAATTGTCTCTCTTTGTGGAATCCAGAAATAACTCCTGCTGATGTATAAGACCAGAGTAATTATCACCTTTACGTTTCAGGACTCTGGAAGCATCCTGTTGCTTTTCCTCCTGATGTCCTGCCTTAAGGTCTGGAATACGATGCGATCTCAAAACACTGGATAACAGTTTTTCCTTTTCAGCAGTTAGTTTGTACAGCTCATTGAGAAGGTCTTTTGTGGTAGTTTGTGTGAAAATAGTATCTCCGACATTTTCATATGGCTGTTCTCTCAGGTCCATGTCTAACCTCTCCCTTACTTCATAGCAGCTACAGAAACGCTTTCTGGCTCTGTCCAGAGTTACAGAGCCCTTGTAAGTAAATCCTCTGACTTTCCCCTCTGGATGATAGAAGCTGATGTAACAAAGCTCCATAATGGGTTTGTGCAATTGAAGGACAGTATGCGTGCCTTCCATTATGCTTGCCAAATTAGTCATTCATTTAAATTATGTTCTGAGTGTTCCAAAGCTTGCACGACATAGCATGTGAGGCAGGGAATGGACGGAAGGCATCTGACTAATCTTCAACAATAATATTGTCTGCTGGAAAAAATAAAGAGAAGCCTGTCAAACTTGATTGTGGCAAATTTAATGTGACAAATAACAAGCCTGCAGAAGCACAATCTTCTCTCAGTGTTTTCTGATACAAATCTTTTACCTTGAAAATCTGACACAAAAAGGATGACACTGCTAACACTCATAGTTGGGAGTCATAATCTTTCTCTCTAACACATCATCCCTCTGTCTCCAGGGTTTTCAGTCAATGCTGTTCCATCAGGTCACAGGATGGTCACTAAAACACCCATTTCAAAGAGACTTTACTTTTGAATCATGGAATCTCTTGCCCTCTCTCTAAGTTAACTTGCTGCTGAACATTTAGTAAAAAGAACCATTCAAGCATGCTTGTTGCCTTTTTTACTCAGCACAACCACCATCACAACACCATCACAATGTAATTAGGTCTTGCTGCTTTATTTACCAAGAAACCTTTTAGGAAATAAAAGAGGCTGAATATTTTTTTCTTGTACTATTCTGTGGAACTGCCAAGACATCAAGAAAACTTGGAATAAGAAAAAAAGATAGGTTCTGTTTACTTGGCTAGCATACAGGTACTATATAAATTTATTTTGAATCAACATGCAATGGTGTAATTGCACTTTTATAGGCAGATTTACTGAACTTTTTATTTCCTATTCTTTTAATCATGTATTTTCTTCCTACAGATTAGATATATTTACATTCTTTGGATACATAATAGAAGTTTGTTTGCTGGTTTTGAGAACTAAATTGTTTTTTATCCAGAAGGAACTCTGCTACCACAATTAAAGTGGAGAAGGCTGAAGTCACTAGGAAATGCATAAATGTCAGGGAAAGACCTAAAGCCCAGGAGCACAAAAAGCTGGAGAGCACCTACTCCTACACTGAAAAACGCAGGAGTTTCCGTTTTCAACTGAAAAAGCATAAATACAACAGAACTTTTCATAATTTTAAAAGAGTCAAACTTAGGCAACAGTAGTTAAAAGGAAGCTGTCATATTACTATGTAACATATTTCATAGAATCATAGAATAGGCTGATTTGGAAGGGACTCGTCAAGATCATCAAATCCAGCTCCTGGCCCTGCACGGGACACCTCAAGAGTCACACCATGTGCCTGAGAGCGTTGTCCAAATGCTTCTTGAACTCTGTCAGGCTGGTGCTGTGACCACTGCCCTGGGGAGCCTGTTCCAATGCCCAACCACCCTTTGGGTGAAAAACCTTTTCCTGATATAAAACCTAAAGCTCCCCTGACTCAGCTTCATACCCTTTCTTCAAGTCCTGACACTGTTCATGAGAGTGAAGAGATCAGTACCTGCCCCTCTGCTTCCCTTCATGAGGATGTTGAAGACTGCAATGAGGTGTCTCCTCCAAGTGGAAAAAACCAAGTGACTGACCTCAGCTGTTCCTCATAAGGCTTCCCCTCCAGACCCTTCACCATCCTCATGGCCCTCCTTCGGATGCTCTCTAGTAGCTTTGTATCCTTCTTATACTGTGGCACCCAAAACTGCCCCCAGCACTCGAGGTGAGGCTGCCCCAGTGCAGAGCAGAGCGGGACAATCCCCTCCCTTGCCCATCTGGTGATGCTGTGCCTAATGCATCTCAGGACACCTTTGGCCCTCCTGGCTGGCAGGGCACTGCTGACTCGTGTTCAGCTTGCTATCAACCAGGACCCCCAGGTCCCTTTCCGCAGCACTACTCTCCAGCCTCTCATTCCCCCGTCTGACCATACATCCAAGGTTGCCCCATCCCAGGTACAGAATGGGACACTTTCCCTTGCTGAACTTCATCTGGTTGGAGATAGGCGAGTCCTCTAATCCATCCAGGTCTCCCTGCAGAGCCCCCCTGCCCCCAAGGGAGTCAGCAGCTCCTCCCAATTCAGTCTCATCAGCAAACTTACTTAGTATTCCTTCAAGTCCTGCATCTAAGTCATTAATGAAGATGCTGAAGAGGCCAGAGCCAAGGACGGAGCTCTGTGTAACCCCACTGGTGAGAGGCCCCCAGTCTGATGTCACTCCATTTACTATAACCCTTTGTACCCGACCCATAAGCCAGTTGCTCACCCATCACATGATGTGTTTTTCCAGCTGTGTGTTGGACACTTTGTCCAGAAGGATATTGTGAGAAACAGAATTGAAAGCTTTGCTGAGGTCCAAAAATATAGAAGTTATTGTGTCAGTTTTTATTATGCAGAGTTAGATATAATTTTATAATGATGCCAATAACTTATTATAAATAATGAGTGAAGCCCAACTGTAAGAATCAAACAGGATTTACCCAAAACATCTTATCAACAAGCAGTCATTTATTGCAGTGATTTAATTGCATCTGTTTATAATATTGTCTAAATAGTTTCAAACTTTACATTTGCTTTGAGTAGTGTCATTCTTCATGCCAGCAAAACTCTTAATACATACACATAATCCTTGATGACAGAGGAGAGATCCTAAGGAGAGACTACAGTAGTGAGCACCCCTTAGGAAATAGCATAATGGAAACTATAGACCCAGTAGCTATAGACCCAGACATTATGATCAAATTTAGTATCCTCAGATGACATCTGTGATACCACCAGGTTCAAGCCAGCCCCGTTCTGTAGAGCACATTAGTCTTGGACACCATACATGGTTTTGGTTTGGGGGTTTTTTTGTGACAAAAGACAGTATGTGTAAATAAGAGGATTAGCTAGCCCTTGTTTCGGCTGCACAGATTTGCTGAGCTACACCCCTCCCAAAAACCAAGCACCTCCCCCAGTCTAATCTGAGTTCTGAATCATTACATTACTGAAACGAGACCTGCAGCTCTCCTTGAATCATATTACAAAAATGATTAAAATGAAAAAGCTCTTTTTCAGTTAGAAATAGACAAATCTATTGAACTTCCATTTTTTAAAAATGGTATTATCTTTGAATAACAAACTTATGCCAGTTTGAACCTAGTATACAGGCTACATCCTATTAGATATCTTCTTAGTTACACCAAACTAAACAATGGGTTTGGTACACACATATTGACACATTAAAATGTAGAATCACTGTGAGTAGAATGTAACTCACCTCCTTGTAATGAAAAAATTTACAATGTCTTTGAAATTAAATATTAAAAGTGAGTTATTAGTAAAAAACCAGTAATAGTAACAATAGCAATAACAGAAAGTACATCTTTTACTATTAGACCAATGGCATATTCTGTATCAAAACTTTCATTGATTTAAAAGATAATGTGATACCATGCAAGGCACTGTTTACTGGTACTTTGAAGCTTATTTCTACTAGTAGATACATTTATGACTAAGAAAACATTTTAACTTCATTGCCTTCAGCACCTCATTCTACCTTTTTTATAATCTTCCATCAGTAAACAAAGAAAGAAGTGTGTTGGGGTGGGTGAGCTGGCAACGGTAGAAGCCGGGATGCCAGAAACCCCTGGTGCAGGAGAGACCCTGCGCTGGTGGGTCAACTCAGAGAATAAATAAACTCCCCCTGCTCAGGTTACAGGGAAAGACTTCTTCTCCCATCAGGCAGTACCTGTCTGGTACCTGGTCCCCCACTCCGCCCCTTCCCTCTCCCCATTGGTTGCTGTATCCCTCTGCCTTCCCCCTGCCCCTTGNTATAAGCAGAAGCATTATAAGAAACTATCAGGAGAATTATGTCAAGGAAAGAAACTGGTTAAGGACTTTCAAATGGTATGACAATATTCATCTCCAACTTTTCTGTTCACCATGCAATCTGTTTATAAAACTACTTCCATTGCAAACTTCACTACAGGGACTGAAGTTTGAAGTTTTAAATTACAGCCACATTCAAGCAATGCACGCAGGTTAACTAGAATGCCCATTAACCCAAGAAAACCTAAAATTTTAACTACAGAAAATATAACATAGAGCAATGAAAATAACCTTCAGCATCATTGCTAACAGTTTCTCTTATGCAACTTTCCAGTGCATAGTAGCCAAGTAGTGGGATTCAGGTTGTGAGAAATACTGCTTCAAGGGGAAAAAAATCTACTTACAGAAAGCTAATGACTGGAAAGAACAGCTGAAATTGTTAAATAGGCAGCTGAGAAGCAAAGCTGCTCTGCTGATAGATTTTCTTTCAGTTTAACAACAACAAAAAATGTCACAGTGGTCTTCAAAGTCTAATGCCAACACATCTGTTCATTACGCTGTTCAAAATGTGCTCTTAAAAACCCAGGACTCCATTCCTACAGTTCTCTCTAGCAGCACACATCATTCACTTCTCAGCATGACAGATGGTCTTCCTCCTTTCCCTGATACTTAAGTAAGCCAGAATTGAAATTCCTTACTTTCCCAGCTCTCCCTAATATGTGATCCTTACCAGGTGATGACCTGTTTCTGAGCACGCTATGACTAACTTTCCGAGCTATGTAGTTAATTAATGCATCACAACAGAAAAAGCATGGTAAAGGAAAGGCAGTAAAAATGAGAACAGACCAAGGCTTCACATCACAAGCTCAAAGACACTGAAATGAAACTACCATAATATTTATTTACTGAGCACAACTGGTTTGATAGAGAGAAGTAGAGACAAACGCCATAATTTTCTTCTTCTGCCTAAACTCTCAAGTTTCTCTGAGGTTCTTTCAAATTTTCATTTGACTTACAAATATTGGCATTAGAAAGATAAGAAGTTATAATCTCTTCATGAAGGCAAAATATTACAGCTCCTTCCAGCAGCTTTGACATAAATGAAAGAATTGCATAACAAACTTTCGAACTCTAAGTCTACATTGAGTTTACTGGATTGCGGCAAAACCAACAAAAAAACCCCAAACCAAACACCACACACAAAAATACCAACCAAATTTAGAGTATTTAATTATTTGTGTAAGAGTTTGAACGAGACTGCATATTATTAGCAATCGTAGTTAAAAATACTGCTTTTTGTCAACTTCACAAGTACTGAAATACACCAGCAAAGAGAGCATTAAGGAATAAAAAACAGAGTTTATGCAAGACAGGAAGCTGCTTTATTAAATTTCAGATCTCATCCAATGGCACAAGGGAAGTATTAAAGCATTTAAGAGTCTTGCCAACAAATTCAGATGAAACAGAGAAATAACACAAAACATAGGGTGGAAAGTCATTAAGTTAATCCACAATGCAGAGCTTCGTACACCAAAACCAATTTTTAACCATAAATGCAACCTTTGGCTGTGTCACTCTGTTCAATCTAATCCAACACTGAGAATCAGGAAATCAGGACAGAGTCCATGAAGCAAAAAATCTGAAACCCAGGTCTCTGAATACATCGTCTTTGTGATCCGAAGAGGAGGAAACCTAAACTTCTTGAAACCAAAAACCATAATTTAAGAAAAAGACAGTTTACATAAGGCATGTAAAGTTAATTAAAATGGGGTTTAAAAGTTTCTGGCTGGACTGAATAATATGATGATGCCTCACCAGGAACAAATACATTCTCAGTAGCCAAAGTGTCCCATACTTGTTCTGGTCCTTTGTAGATCACTGTCTCATTTGAAATAGCTGCAAATATGCACATTACCTTCTCAGTGTACAGAAGATGAAAAAAGCCGCGATGATACTTTGGGGTTTAGAACTCATTTCATACTCACCATCTACACAAAAAAACATGTATTACGTTTGACTAGTTTCCCTAGCTTACAATGTAAGATGTAACCAAAAGCATGTATTCTATTATCATCTTCGCAAGCTCATAAAGCAGGTGGGGCAATGTTCGTTATCTCCTACCATGACTCATCCCTGATAACTCCCTCCGGGGGTTACCCCTGTTTAATGGGCAATCCAGGACCCACTCCATGACTCATAGAATGACATCAGCCTATTGTGAGATGCTCCGCCCAGGTGGGAGGAGCCAAGCATTCCCACCGAGATATAACCTGGGGTTTGGCACAGCACAAACAGCTCTTACCTACTGGATTGTCACAGGACAAGAGCTACCACTGGACCTTCAGGTGAAGACCAGACCCTTCTACAGGATCACTGCTTCAACAGGACCACTTCATCTGGACAGCTACCACCACCCTGACTAACAGGGTGTCAGGTTGTATCCTGACTCTGTCAGTGTTCTTGTACAATTGCATTTATTTTAATTTTCCTATTAAATTGTAATTCTGACTTGTGATCCCCCACTGGTTTGTTTTCAAACTAGTACACTGGTCAAATATAAAATACACGTATTATTTGCACCACCTGGTCTCAAAAAGTGTTCCTCAAAGGAGTCTGACATGTAAGTTCTCATCCTTCTGTAGCTTACATCTGTTTAGCAAAGCAGTATCTATCTTCTACCGGCACAACTGCATCAGCAAGTTAAAAAAAAAACAGATGTCACACAACGTGTCCTCATGAAACTGTTGTTAGTCAACCATACCACAAAAATGTCCAAAATCTGTTTGTCAAATGTGACTAATTTGCAAGAATTAGTTTCCAAATGAGATTTCCATCACAAACTCACCCATCTGACTGTTCAAAATGTTACTAATAAAAAACTCTTCAATGGATATTACAAATATGAAAAGTCTTTAATGTAGGAAGTACATTAAGTAGCAAACCAGCAGACATTAAAGTAGAGAATGAGCCAAGGCAATCTGTACACATATCCCAAAGAAATAACACAGTAACAGCCTGTTTGAAACAGACTATTTCAAGAAGTACAGCATTTAAACAAACAAACAAATTCCTTCTGCACTTCAGGCAGGTTTTTACGCTCTCCACCGTGCTCTTAGGCATTTGGCAGGAAAAGAACCAAGACAGCAGATGAGTCAATCATCCTCCTTCTAATTTTTTTTTGACTAGAACAGGGTTTTCTGACCACTGAAGAGACAAACTGAAAGGTAAATACCACTAAAAACATTCCTCATACCCTCCCCATACGTAGAAACTGAAACTGTTGTGATTCAAACGATGCTTATAAACAAGCAAACAAACATTACCCCAAACTCTCTTTGATGGTCAGAAAACCTGTGATTAGCTCAGTTGGTTAGAACATGGTGCTAATAATGGCAAGGTTGTGCGTTCTACCCTTTTATGTGCTGTTCATTTAGGAATTGGACTCAATGATCATTATGGGTCTCTTATAATTCAGAAAAGTCTGTGAAAAGAGTATTTTGCCAAATCTGGAAATTAAAATAAATTTTACAATTATTTTATCTATTTTAAAATAAAGACAGGGTTCATTCCTCAACAATAATCACATGGTATCCCGTGCTTTGCTAATTCTACATCAATGTAATATATATACCTTATTCAGACAAATAACTCTCCTGTACAACATCCCTACATCCCTAACACCTCCCCTATATCCTTTGTACCTAAGATGAACACTCACAATGAAATCTTATAATTTAAAATAGAAAACTCCTCCTTGATATGAGTACAGGGGATAGTGGGTAATATTCAGCTGAACTCATACAGTGATGTAAAAAGTAATTAGAGGCAAGAGAAAAAGATTTTTTGCCTCAGGTTACAGATGTCTTAATGAAAAGCTGAACTTATTAATAGTCAGCTAATTTCCAAGCAACAAAGAAAGAAAGAAACAAACAAAAAGCCATACTAGACCAGAACAGCTTGTACAGACAAATTATTCACATTATCTAAAACATAATTTTGACATATATCAACACAAAAGTACTGCATTATCAGGAAAAGTATGATTAAAAAAATTACATTTACAGTGAACAAAAAGATGCAAAGTTGCAATATCATATTTGTACATGTCAGACTTCGGTCATAAACTGCACATGCGACTTTTTCCAGTTTTAACCCAGATAGATAATACCCCTCAAAATAAAACATTTTTTACTCAATACTTTATCAATGGGTAAGTTTTATGGGATACACAGTAACTTGTTTCCACTTCTGGCAGAAAGTATAATATATTTCTACAGGAAAACGACATGAACTAAATAAGTATTTTCTAAACAAAAGGATTATCTTCTCGTTAATCTTTGTCCAAAAGCTTTAATTTTGCTTGTCCAAGTAGCCAACTCTTCAGCAAGAGCTGCATCTTGTTCTGTATTGTATTATTAACATCTTTAGTTTCTCCAAACCAAGAAAGTATGAATTTATTTATTTAATTATTGAATGCCCATGCTTGTTAGTGTCATGATGATATTTCAACAAGGCATTTAGTATACAGCCTTTCAGACCAGAGGTCTTTCACCAAACATCACTTTCAGAGACATATCTGGCCATATATTCTGAACTTGAAACCCAATAGGGTATTTAAGGAAAGCAAAGAAGGAAATTAAAAGGCTATGTTGCAGCAAATGTTTGAGCTATTTCATGAGCAATGGAAGAAAATACAGCTGCAAAACCCTTGGACTAATTACAAAAGGAGGTTCAAATCCTAAGGAAGCTTCAGTGGTGAAAATGAGAGAAATGGAATTTAAAAAATAAAAACAATTAAAACTCCTCCCATAACAACATTTTATAGCTATAGGACTCCTTCACAAAATACAACAGGTTTTGAATAGATCTTTCTGTAATTAAAGGTCAAAGACTCTGCCCACATTAAGTTCTTAGGAATCAAGAAAAAATTTCTAAAATAATGTATTTGACAAATTATCAAACCTATTTTTAATTATGCATATTTTAAAAAACACATGCAATGGTTGAGAATAAACTCAGAAATATTTTTAAATTTTCTCCCTTCAGAAATTTTAGTGGTCTTGAAATTACTTTAGCCTTAAGGAGTACTGGGTTGTTTCAAAATTCTAACAATGTATTATTCAAGTTCTGAAAACCTTGGCTGTACAAGATAAAATGGAATGTAATGACTTGGGATGATCATATTAACACTTCAAAGAAGGAAGTATTAGATCAGAGAACTATGGTTGCATTTCTTTTCTTCATTCCAACTTTTTGCTAGTAGCATTTCATACATAGGTAAATGGTTTCAACACATGACTGCAACTAACAAAAAATTAGAGACACAATTACTAGGAGAGATTATAGGTTTTCAAAAGGCCTGTTAAACAAGTAAGCATTGGGTTTTAGATATACATTTATCTATGTTTTATCACTCTCAAGTGATATCAATTAACTTTTTTAAAAGTCTTGAAAATGTTTAATTGTCTATACGTCATTGTCATTTTCTTGGTCTGTGCCCTGTCATGGAAGACTGAATACAGAATTTTTATTAAATTCAGCAAGTCTGTCAACAGCAAATGCATTTTTACCAATACAATTATTTTAAAATAATGATAAAACTCAAATTACTTTAAGATTAAACAGGTTTCACAGATCCCCCACAGGAGTTCTAACTTAAGCAAAAATACAACCCTCATCAGGAAAAGAAGCAATAAGATTAAAACACGAAGACACAGTATTTCAATGTAATAAGCTTAAAATACCACAGGATCAAGAGAATGACTGAGAAAAATGTCGACAAATCTTGACGCAAGAAACGCTCATTCTACTTCAAGATTTCAGTAATGTCATTTAAATTAATCTATAAGACTTAATGACTCTTTAAATGGAGGACAGAAGCAATTCAATATTAAGAATTTAAAGCTCCTTTGTAATTTTCTAAGGGCCCAACTCAACAAAACATACATGGTCTTGTGGAGATAATCAGCCCTCCATTATCGCCACACAGAACTGGATTTAAAGTCAAGCTGAATTTCCAAAGTACTGACTGGAGGTTCAATCTTCCATGGAAAGAGAAGAAACAGTAGTACCTGCCTGGCTAGGAGACAGTGACTTGGATAAGAACTCCTGTATCCCATTTTGTGTGCTTTCTTTCCAGCTTCTCAGCCAGAAATGCTTTGATACACATACTGCATATTTGGCTATAAATGCTGTATCTCTAGTCTGGCAGCACTTACATGCAAGAAAAATCACAAACATTAATCTGGAAAGATGTAATGAAATTGCATAAGACTAAATGATCATGGCAGAAAGAAGCCTTCCCTTGGGTTTCCCTTTACAGGCAGATCTAAGATCTATAGGCTCCACTGTGACACAGCAGGTTTGAACTACTACGGCCATTAGATATACAACCAGATTTTTTAAAAAGCAATACAACCTGAGCTTTGTCATTAAAATATTATTGTAGTCTTTGCTCCTACTGTCCCTAAGTACGCGGAAATTAACATGAATGGCTGCAACTAGAAACTATAGCAGTGACATGGTTATTAACTAAAAAAAGAGGGGTTGTCATCAAGGAATAATGTATAAATATATAAAACATGCTGAAATGGTAAAAACAATTTATACTTGGTTAAGGTTCAGATTCCATTGAGTTATATCCATTTGACCACTCCACGATGGCCAGTTTCCTGCATTTTGGTACTCCTTCTGATACCTAAAACCTAATGGAATATACATTCAGACTATGTATCTTTCTAAGTCATTTGAGATCCAAGCTAGAAAAGGAATTTATTTCATGTCAAAATAGCTAAAAAAATTTTAAAAGTTAACAGACCGGGGTTCCAGGAAGACTGTGTGGAGAAAGGGATGCAAACTAGTTTTTGGAAACAGCAACACAAAGGCACACAGAAAAGTTGGGTTTTTTTAAGAATGGAACTTAAACAATTCTTAGCTACTATAGGAGCAAAAAGCCATTGAACCCTCAAGCCTTAATGAAGATCTCTATGACTGTTCTTTCTTTTTTTTTCCCAACTCTTGACCACTCTCTGGAAAGTATTATTTGGATTTTAACGTCAAAGTCCGCTTTTGACTTTTGGTTCCATTTTCAAACATTTTATGTGTGCAAGTTAAAGCAAGACCAAAGCTTCAGAAAGGATGACCTTGTTAAATGATACTGTGAAGGCCCATGGTCTTTTCCTAGGTAAACAAAAACCAACCAACCAACCCACAAAAAAAATCCCCAAAAAAACCCAACGAAATACCAAAACCACAAAACTCCCAACCCCCACCATCTGCCGAGTAGTTCTCCATATCCCAGGCAGAACTGTCTCTTCACCACATTTTTATATCCTGACAAATGTCAGTATAAAGTTGATATTCATTACCTTGGCATTTATTTTGAAACCCAGCCATTTCCCAATTTTCTACTTGGTATTTGCCTATAGCTTTCACTTTACAGATATGAACACCTGGAAACAGAAACTGAAAGGAAAAATTCCAATTTCTCGGAAATACCTGTCTATGTAAGAAAATCTCTACAGAGATAATAATCTTTTACCTGTGCCTCTACTTCCATCTTATCTTCACAAGATGCAAAATATTAGAGAAACATTGTCCTGTTGTTTACTACTTACTACATGATTAAGTCACCTATGCTCATGTAGCTGTACATCTTACACATACATCTATTAAAAATCCACACAGGAACATGCGTGTTCATGGCACTTGACTTTTAGTGAGATAGGTTCAACTCAAGTGAAAACTTCTTTCCATTGCTCACAACATGATTGATTTCATATCAAACTGCAACTTTCTGTCTACAGTCCTTCAAAATAAGTTAATGATGCTATAGGTTGACAGTTTCTTTTTTTATAGTTATAGAAAAAAACAGTTCTTCTTTCTTTAACTCTCCAGTTAACTCAAAATAACTGAACTGTTTCTGCTGAAACTTCCCAAAACAAGCCAATTCACCTGCAAGCACGGTCCAAGCTACCTGAAAGGTGAACGTTTCAGAATATTATACGTAAATGATTTCCCTGAACTTCACATGAATAGTACTGATATACTTCCAGAAATATCTTTAAATGTGTACATAATAGTTTAATGATAACACCTCCACAAGATATTTCTACAAGTAAAAGGGTCATTAAGCCATCATGAACAATTCAAAATATGGGTGTAAATAAATAACTACAATTAGGAACGTATTCAAAATTTCTTCCTCTGTAATTTCTCAGCAATTTTAAAAAATTGCTGGATTTCCTGTGAAGCTACAAGAAAAGAACTCATTATGATTCCTGCTACACACTTCAGAAAACAAGTATCACAAGACGAAACTGTGGGACAGCCGGAAGGACTAAATATATACAGTTTCCAGACCAACTCTCTGTTCTATCATGCGGTGGTTTAATATTGCAGCTGAAGAAAGGAGACTGTGCAAAGCAGCAAGAGAAGGGTTTCTCCAGAATGTCAGCATCTATCTTTTTCCTACATGTAAAAGACATTAGTAAATGTCAGCATACAAATGCATTCTATCTCAGGCTAACAGTTCATCATCAGCCTCATCTGCAATGGTGACCCTTATAAGCTTCACAACACAGAGGAACAGATTGTCTGAACGCTGTAAATATTAATCACGTGTTTCCCACTCATCTGCCCTCCTGAGTGCCCGACGGTATTTGCACACATCAGATGCTACAGAATTACAACAATCTGCATTCCCCGCTTCACTGCACCTATCCCGCACACCAGACTAGAAGAAAACGAGGATAGTTTTAAGAGTCATTTTGGGGCGGGGGGAAGTCCAGTTAAATTTACTTTAATAGCGCTGTCAAAAAAGGAGGAGGGAGGAAAGCTACGGACTTTCTCAGGACTGCAAGAGAAACTAAGAGATCCCAGCTCCCGTGACCCCACAGAAGCTATTTATAAATAAGCAGACAGAGAACAGGCGAGATGCTAATGAGGACCAAGCAGATCCCTTCTCAGCAGTCTGGAGTTAGTGGTTTTATTTTGTAATCCACTCGATTACGACAGAGCCACTGCGGGGAACCGAGCAGATGGGCAGAGCGGCGGGCAAGGGAGCGAAAGAATATTACCTTGCGAGA
>VZRR01000839.1:0-201389 GCA_013398015.1 Oreocharis arfaki
TATATATATGTGGACTCTCAATAAATTTCACCTTTGTTTTTGTCTGATGCCTGTCGTGGATGTCTTGAAGCTGTCAGGTTTTGTGACACTGGGTCAGAGCATGTGTGAGTAGCCAGCACAGTTGTCTGCCATTATTATTACTATACTTTGATGAATTTATCTTGTTTGATGTGTTTTTAACTCTTGTGACATGTGTCCGATGTTGCTGCTGACCTTGGGGTGAGCAGCACAGAGCACCCCGTGTGTTTGGCATTCAGCAGTCTGAGGCTGTACTGATGTAGGCTTAGCTGCTGTTTCTTGCCTATTAACGTATTTTAGACTTGATATGGTTTTGAAGAGACATTGTGCTTTTCTACAGCTTCCCTTTATTTCATGTTCCAGCCATTTAACGAGTGCTCTTCTGGGAAAATTTTACTTTATTTATTGTGTACTTTATGATGATATTTTGAGCCATGGTAAATCTCAGTTTGTCTTCATGTTTATATGACACTATGAACAGATACAGTATCTTTCTGTATTTTAGATTATGTATTTATAACACAGCACTTCTCCCTATGTTGTCTGGGAAGTAAAAGCTCCAGCTCTGATTGTGTTGGTCCCTATTTTTCCTCTTTCATCTTCTTTTGGCAGAGCCACCTTTGTGTTACTGCTGTCACTAACAGACTTGAGCACTTGGAGGCAGGTTCCAGGTTTTTTTTCCATCGCCTGGTTCTCAGTGTAATTGTCCCACAGCTTGCTTCCACTTGGGCTGAGATGGAGTCAAGCCCTGGATAAGCTTCATCTTTCTTGGCTTTCCTCTGTAGTTAATGAGCCTGAACATCTGCTCTTAACACAGCTCTGTGGTTTGTGCATTGAAACCTTATAATGTAACTGGAGTGAGGAAGGGAGAGCCACAAATAGAGGTGTTTGGATATTCCTTCTAAAGGTAGAACAGGCTGCCAAAAGTCATGTAAGTCATTAGACCTGTCATGACTTCTAAAATTGAGAAGCGGAGTTTAATCTGTCTTTAAAATTTTGAGAGGTCACATTGCTTAAAAAAAATAGTCAAAGAATCACAGAATCATTTAGGTTGGAAAAGCCCTCCAAGATCGAGTCCAACCATTTCCCCAGCAGTGCCCGGTCCACCACTAAACCATGTCCCCAAGTGCCACATCCACATGTCTTTTAAATAACCAAATAATTGCTTGAAATTATGGCTGTTGTAGTGTTGTGCATAGCAGAGAGGAAAGCTGGGTGTTAATAAGAAGATGAAATATTTCCAAAAGTGATTTATAAAGCCAAATGTTCCTGTTTGAAAACAGGCAAGGAAGGAAGTATAAAAAACTGGAAATAAAGGAAACTGCATCCAGAAACATTTTTTGCTGTGGTAGGACACCTCAGCACTTTGTAGTATGCTCCAGTGCCGCTGGGTTTGGAATTTTTAGAGGTGGGCTATCAGTGCTCACCTTGCAGAAGATCCGGGTATTTGTTATCGATTTTTGAATCTTTCATTAGAAATGTGCTTGGGCAGATA
Organism: Oreocharis arfaki; assembly: GCA_013398015.1. Lineage (NCBI taxonomy): Eukaryota > Metazoa > Chordata > Aves > Passeriformes > Paramythiidae > Oreocharis > Oreocharis arfaki. The sequence continues at coordinate 1,514 of VZRR01000839.1, forward strand.
GGAAACACACCCGAGATGAAGTCGGAGCCAAATGTTAATCCTATTTTGGTGTTCAGTTTCAGTGTTTCAAGCTGGCAGTGCCACTGCAATGAGGGGGTACTGTGCCCTTCCATTGGCTTTCCTAAGTGTTTGTGGAGGATGTAGAGAATTGGATCAGTTCCCTGCTCTTCTGCCTGCATCAGTACTCATGCTGGCAGAAGGGAGAGGGTGACACGGGCACAGGGAATGGTGCCACCAGGAAGTCAGGCTGCTTTTCTGGTGGGGGTAGGGATTGGCTTAGAATTGGAGAATGAAAAGCACTGTGAGCAAAATAGCATTGTGTGTCTCATGTCACCATTTTAGTCTTTAATATTATGTATTACAGCATATGGATTCCAGATCTATAGACTGAAACTTTCTCAGAAAGTGTGCATTATTGCTTTTCAATGAATTTGCTAATGTTTCATAAAAGTTCATCTTCGGATTGGTAACGAATTCTCAATTCAGCTTTAATTGATGCTTTGTTTTGTAACTTTTTTTCCCACGCTGAAATTTCATTTGTTTGTCTGGCTCTGAAGTGGGAATAAAGCTACAGGTTTCATCTTAAAATACTTAGCCTTGAGGAAAAAAAATGCGAAACTGCCCAACAGGTTGTGGTTTCAGAAAAGGATGGAGGCCTGACAACTCTGAATACACTCACTTGCAGAAGTCCAGAGGGAACCTCAATTAATGAGGCTTGTTGTGTGTAGTGCATCATTTTTAATAGCTGTACTGTAGCTTTTTGGGGCCTGGACTTCCACAATCATCCCTGTATCAATAATGAAATCCTGTAAGGACAGCACTTCATGGAAACCTGGTTGGAAGCGTAAAAAAAAGTTAGATGTCATAGGGTGTGACAATATGGTAGCGAAGGGACATGGGAAGCACTCTTGACAGCCAAACCAGCCCCCCCAGAGTGAGGAGAATGCCAGCCAATTTAATGGCTCAGGATGACATTGCTCAGTTTTTCTCAGGGAAAAATGAACGTTGGAATGAAGTGCTGGGGCTGCACACGTCCTGGGAGGCTGGCAGGGAGCTGAGGGGTGCTCAGCGGGTGTCGCTCATGAGGTAGAAAACTCTCCCTGCCTGCACTGTGGTCTGTTTTGCTGTGTTCTTGGTGGTTCTGCTGAGCAGTTAAGGGGCAGAGTGTTCTGAAATGTCTTGGTTACCCCTTTTTACTGAAGGAGATATTGGGAATACAGAGGTAGTAATCATGGGGCTGGCTGACCCACCTCTGCCAACCACTGTAAGGGTGCAGTGCATCATGCCTTATGTAAGATGGTAAAAGGACAGTCCCAGGGATTCCACCTGAAATCACAGCAGTCTGTTCTTACTCATTTGCAACAGCAAATTTAATACATTGTATGGGATACTATTTTCATTAGCATTAAGAGCTCTTAGAGAGTGCACCGCAAATTTTGGGTGGGACCAGCCCTCCTTTGTCATTTTCCCTAGTTACTTCATTTTCTGGAGTCTGACAAGGCTTGTCTTCTGTTTGAAGTGTAAAATACCGTATTTATCCGAATCGTCACATATTCTTGTTTGCTCATACCTACTTCAGGTCTTCAGAGCCTTAATTTTAGGTTCTGTAGTTCTTTTGTTGCTATGGATTCTTTTTACTTATCTCCTTACTTGAAGTTATGGTAGGTTTTGAAAAATACTGGGTACTATAAGAGAGGTGGCTGAGATACCTGCAGTGATTTGGTAACCAGCTTGTATTGTGGTTTTGTGTAACCTTTTGGAGATGTGGATAAAAGAAAACCTACGCAAACCATAGCTGCAGAAAATGGAGTATCCTGGTGGCACAACTGGAAAACCTTGGCAGTTCCATTGAGTGTAAATTCGTGTTCTTCCCCTTCTGATGTGTTGCCTGTGAGTACAGATATATAGGATTTCTTGTAGGTGATGTAAATATTGTAGGTCTACTCTAAACTGAGGGGCCAGAATCTGCAAGGCAATACCATGGCATGTGAATGGCGGTTTTTGTATTTCACGTCTGAGACTTTTGAAGGGGATAGAAATTGAATTCTGAACGTGGCAAGAGGAGAACCAGGCATCGGATGCACCCAAAGCAGGATCCAATACATTCCACATTCTAGGTAGTGCTAGTTAAAGGCTTTTCCTGGTTCAGCTCCATTGGAATCTTGTGTGCTTGTGGTAACAGCATTAACAGTCCCAAATCTGGAGTGTTGATTTTCTAAAGTAACATTTTCCATTTTTTTTTTTTTTGCTGTTGTTGCCAGTTTTTCATTTCACGGAGGAAATCAGTCTTAGTGGAAAAGGCCAGCATTCACAGGAGCTGAAAATGTATCTGTGCTAGATCTGATCTGCGTGTGCAATTTGGTTTGTGCTGTTTGTGGTTCGCTCTGGAACTTCCTGTGGAGGCACCACTGTTCAGGGCTCTGTAGCAGAGCTTGAGCCTGTGCTTTGGAGTTTCATCTTTGCTTTCACATTTATCCTGGGCAGAATTTATGACTTTACTGTAGCATTTTCAAGCATGTCCTTTGCTGATTTATTAAAATAAGGACCTGTAAGAAGTAGATTTTTGCCTTTACTTTTATCTCATGTGATGTTAAAGAAACATTTTCTTCAAGTTCAGCCTATTCAAGTCATTCTTGTTTCTGCAGAAGGCTTTGAAAGATTATCAGGTGCTTGTTTCTGTTATTACAGATTAATATATGGAGCATATCTATTGCTTAAATCTAATTTAGCTCCTGTCGTGTGAGTAACTTTATCCTTAACTTGTATGCTGAAGGGCTGTTGGTTATTGTGTGTGAGCATGATGAGTGGAGGTGATGGTGTTCATTTAAAAAAAGAAAATAATAACTGGCCTTTGTAGATTGTGCCTCACAGCTAACTAGTGGTACCAAGTGCCTTTTGGAATCATTACCAAAGGCAGAGCTGGATTCACTGCCTGTCTTGACTGTGATTCCCGTGGGATGCAAAGCTGGATTGAATTAGTGAACTGAACCTCAAATCACAACATTCAGTGAACTACCTATGTTGCTGGCATCTAATGTCTTCTAACTTGTGCAGTCTTTCACAGTAGTAAGTGGATGGTGGGTTGTGTTGATGTTTTATATCAGTAACCCAAAGATTGAAAATTTATTTGGGCGACTTGTCATACAACAAAACCTAGGAGTGGTTTTAAGTTCCGAAGTTTTAAGTACCTTTCAGGTGCTGGTATGATGGGGCCAGTCTGTTCCCTCGTAGCCAGGGAACTGTCCTGGATGTTACTGCTGGGTTTCTTAAAACTTTATCTCAAGTGGTTTCAGAAACAGGACGTCATCTTCTTTCAGGGCTTCCAGAGGTGCTTTGTGGGTAAGGAGCCATTACCCATCCTCTGCAAAGGAGCAGGAATATTTCTGTTTTCAAGAAGCTCTTACAGCTTTTTAGGTAGAATTTTGGAATTCTGCTAACAAGAACACCTTTTGCTTTATCACCTGGAAAATTCCTCTTCAGGCAGTTTTCCTGGAGATGGATAGGCACGTGTTAGATGCTGACCAAACTGGGTATCACTGTAAGAGCAGAGCCACGTTTAATTCATTCTTCAGCCTTTTATGATAATAACAGTTACATTTGTGCAGACTTAGAGCAGCTGGAATCAGAAACATCCATCCTCCTGCTTTAATTGCTTCTGTACCCTTCCAAGGCTGTAACACAGCCTTCGGTGGTGCCTGTACAGATGTAATTTCATTTTGAGGTGCCATTTCCTAAATACTTTTAGAATAAAAAATATAATACTTGTTTCCAAGCCTTCTGATCTGCGTGTGAAGGGAAAGATGGATCGAGGAATGGAGCTGGAATGGTCTCTGCAGGTGTGTTACTGCTCACTGTGAGCGAGGCAGGGTAATTAAAGAGTGAGCTTGAATAGACCAGAAGGCAAAAAACAACTTTTAAAAACCCCAAACCCTTTAGTTTATGTAACTGTAACTGCCCTGCATTTTTGCATACCAATGAGCACACACATGACTCAAAACCTGATTAAGATGGTGTAAATATTTGGCAAAAATAGCTCATAAATGCTATCTTTGAGCAGGCTTTTGATGCAGGAAAGGAGCAGCTGGACAAATTTGCATTTACAAATCATTTACCTTAGGAGAAAGCTGAAGTTCAGTACCTTATCGCAAAGGCATTGCACGTTAATTATTTATCACGTGCTTTCATGACAGGGTTCTTGCTTTAATAAACCGTTCCAGGGGAGGTGGCTGCTGCTCTTTTTAGCTCAGCTCCTCCCTTCCCTCCCCTCTGGGTAAACCCTGCAGTGCCTTTCCTCAGAGTTTGCCTCCCAAGTTACTGCTAAGTTGGATTTCACAACTTTTTGTTAAAATTAGAAACGTTTCTGTGATATGTATTTAATTGCTATGGCTCTGTCATCCCTATGTCTAACTTTGTAATTTCTATAAAGATAGAACTGGACCTGATTTAATTTCTCTCTTTTACATATGTTTTTGCACTTTCAAACTTTGCTTTCCAGAAAACGATCAATAAAAAATGTTTATCATGAAAGTCTGATTAGAGCTGTCTGTGCCATCTGTACTTGGCTTAAAAATAGAAATTTGGTGGTCTCAACACAGAAAATGTAAACTGCACTGGTCAATAGGACAGTCACTTCAAGCTTGTAAATTCTTGAGAAACTGGGCTGATTAGTTGGAGATATTTTTGAGCATGACTGTAACACCATGTAAGATCTTTCTGAAGTTGCTTTGTGATTTTTGGAGTACAAAAATAAAGATTTTTCTTAAACTGTACTTCTGGAATGTGGACATAACCTGGTTTGTGTCATCCACAAGCTAAACTTAAATAACAATTAGGAAACTGTAAGTCTTGTAGTTAAAATCCATGCTGGAGTTTTAACCAGAAATTCTCTGTATAGATCTGTTTTCTGGTGGCTTTTGTCTTCAACCGTGGAAAAATCCTGTATTTCGCTTTGCATCCCCCAGCCCACAGTATCTTTGGGAAGGTGTATGAGATAGATAATGTACACACAGATGAAGAGTCACAGAATTGTTTAGGTTGGGAAAATCCTTCGCGATCGCCGAGGCCAGCCGTTCCCCCAGCACTGCCAAGGCCACCGCTGACCCAAGTGCCACATCCACACGGCTTTTAAATCCCTCCGGGGATGGGGACTCCGCCACTGCCCTGGGCAGCCTGTGCAGGGCTGCACGGCCCTTTAAGTGAAGGAATTTTCCCTGATTCTGGTACAACTGGAGGCTGTTTCCTCGAGTCTCTTGGGACACCCGGCTCTGCCCTTGTATGGGGAGTTGTAGAGGGCAATAAGGTGCCCCCTGAGCCTCCTTTTTGCCAGGTTTTGTCTGGCTGTACATCCATGGGGCTCTGTGAGGATGCTGGAGCTGTAGGGCTCCTGAGAACTGGCGTGGGGAGGGGACAGTACTCTCCCTCCACCCCAGAATTATTAAGGATCACATGTGCACTCTTCGTAGCTGTCAGCAATTAGCTTTTCAAGTAAACACTGAAAGCATTTTTAAATATGTGAAGAGGAGTATAATTATGAGAATGTTACTACCTTAATGTGGCCTGGAAGCCACACTGGGATTGAATAATTTTATTTAGATATATTTGCTTGGCAGAGGAGGTGAATGCAAAATCCAGATCTGAAAACTGTAGTGAGGGCCTCCTTCTTCAGGGCCGTTTTCTTTGTTAGCCTGATACTTGGAGCCTTTCTCAAGTGTTCCTCATTGTAGAAAAAATGTTTTTCCTTTCTTAATGCCTTTTTTTTTTTTTTAAGCCCTTTAACCCTTGAGCACTCTGTGTGAAGTTGAATAGAAGAATAGAGTAGCTGGCTGTGCCTGTGTCCGGGATGGAAATAGGAAGAGATGTTTTGCTTTCTAATTTCGCTTGTTCTCGTGTTTTTTTTCCGTTAGTGTAAGTGCCAGAGCAGGAGTCTGCCCTCCTTAACGAACACTTCCAAACGCTGGCTGCATCCTGCGGGAATGTGAAAGTACCAGCGACTTTTTAGAGGTCTTAATTTGTCAGAGGCTCAACCCCCACGGTTAGCGGCTGCAATTGAGGGTCATTCCCGATACTGTGACCTCACCACAGCCGTCGGTGCCTTTCGGGGGCTGGGGATGTTCGCGAGCCGCTCTCTTCCCGAGGGCTGCTCTAATCCTGTTGGGCTATTTTCATTGCCTGACAGAGCAGAGGAATGTCTGAGGCCGCCGCAGGGGGCTGGGGAGAGCTCTGGGCCATCAATGGAGCGGGCTCCAGACGTGCCGGGAGCGGCCGTCCTGCCCTGGGAAGCACGGCCGGAGCCCGGCGCATTGTCCTTGCCGGGAGGAGGAGGAGGAATAACCCACAACCGGCACCGCACGCTTGCGGCGCGGGTAGGGATGAGGATGGATTTCTGCAGCTTGCTTTGCCTTTCTGTAGCGCTGGGCACAAAGGAGCAGGATTGCAACTTTCACCTGCAGCGACTCTTGCCCTGCCTTGCCCTCTCGTGCCAGCCCTGGCTGGTGGGAGTACCAAACCCACAAGTTTGCGGTCGTGGTAAATTCTAGAAAGACTGGGAACTCAAACTACGGCTTCCAGAGTGGCTGTCAAAGACAAAGCTTTTCCCAATCCATTGTGGCAGGTTTTCTGCGTTTATTGTTCTTAATGCACACTTGCACAGGGAACGTTTTCATAGGGAAAAGCTGTTTTGTAGATCTACACGAGAAATAAATCCTGGTTCTTTCATGTTGGGGGGAAAAAGTATACGAGGAGAGCTAAGTGAGTTTCATTACCCCAAAGTCAAATGCAGAAAAGCCTTGACGATGTAAATATGCTCAAATTATATTTTAGTCAACACAATTGATTTCACTCATGACTTGCATCAAAAAAGCGATTTTTTATATTTCTAGGGCTAAACTGTTATAATATTATTCTGAAACCCAAAATGCTGGGTTATGCACAAGTTAAAATGAAATGTAGCCGCTCATGCTTGATGTTGTTCATCCACCCCTTACTCAAGGTTGTAGCTCTTTGATGTAGCCTTTACTTGAAGAGTGTTCTGGATCTCACTCTTAAATGTTAATGATGCCATTGTTAAGTCAATTCTTTCTGAGTAGCTAATCAATATACAGAATTATATTTTTATGTGCCAAAAATTGATTTTAATACTACTTTTCTGTCTCTAGCTTTGCTGGGTTCTCAGGACATTATTATGAGAAACAGGTATAAAAATATCTTTTACATGGGTATTAGTTTTATGGCATGGTACGGATCTGACAAAGGAATTAAACTTATTAAATATATAGTCATTTCAAGGATTTTTCATGTGGGCTAGGCAATCTAGTTTTTAATATATTAAAGCAGGAAGTTTGTGGGAATATGGCACAGCAAACTGCCTCGTGTCTTGAAAGCTCTGCAGAAAACTCTGTAATTATGTTCACTAACTTAGAAGAAAAGAACCTGTGAATTTGACTCGACAGCTTCTGTCAGACACAGATGTCAGAAAAATATCTTCAGTCCTTGTTTTGGTACATTTGCTAGACTTTTAGTACCCATCCAAAAATCTCCATGGCATCGAAACTTTAGGGTGCTTCTTTAAATGGCATCAGGTAGAGACAGAGGGTACTCTGCATACACATCTGTGCTGCTAAATTTAGAATAAACTCCCATATTGGCTCAAAGACCCAGATGAGACCAGTTTAAAAACCAGACTTGTCTGACGCTGTGGAGTGGCCCAGGTGAGTTCACCTAGTGGGGTGCAGCCTGTCTCCAGTTGCTGTTCCTGGGGTTGCTATGCTGTTTGTTTTGCAGAAAACTGGAAATTAAGATAAGATGTGAGTCTTTTCATAACTGTTCTCATATGGAGGGAAATCGACTTGGCTTGTTACTCTGACAAGTGGGTTTTATTGCAATGTGTTGGTGCACTGTTGTTTTGTGCAGATTATACCATTCTTATGCATATAGTCTGGTCACATAACAGTTTATTCATCACTGAAGTTGTTCTGGAAAGTGCGGAGCTACCAGCAATTGTCACTTCCCTGAGTCTTTCTGAATGGCTTCAAATCACTCTGAACTCTTGAACTGTCTTTTCTTGTTCCTCGGAATATTAACTTTATCACTTGGGAAACGAGCACAGTTTGTGTGCAGAGAATACACAGTATTTCATCCTTTCAATCCCCCAATTTTACTTTGCGTGGAAATCAAAATACGGAATTCCAAAAGCCGAGTAGTCTCACGTGACCAAGGGGGTGTAAGGTGACCTCCTTGGCTCTGGTCCCAGTCCAGGAATGTATCGTTTCTTTGAGTTAGACTTTGAAACAGGTATTACTTTACAATTTAATTGGCTGCATACATCTCGAAAAGGACATAAACCAGTGGGATTTTTCACTATGGAGACATAAAGGCTTGTTTCACGGGAGAGGAGGAATAAGCAAGCTGGTACAAGGAGCCCTGTATGAACTGAGCTATACTGTATACTTCAGGGAGGAAAAAAAAAAGTCAGGGTTTTGGTTTTTTTTTTTTCCTTGTGGGTTTTGGCAGTGTAAAACAAAACAGTCAGTGTTCTCTTATAAAACTGAAAAATTCTTTTATATCTTGAAAACATATTTAAAGACCCCCTCCATGTCTTTGTGCATTGCTGCAGATGTTGTTCAGCCTTAATTTTGCTGGAGGCTCTTCCTCAGTGTGGTCACTGCCGTGTTCAGTGTGTGCTGGTGACAATTTCAGAGCTGGGGCAGTAACCAGCTGCTTTGAAACCAAAGGGCACTGCCAATTAGAGACAAGAAAAAAGAGAAATTCAGAATGTTTTGAGCGGTAAACCCTTTGTTTTTGAAGTTTTTTCCTTTTCTCTTTTTTTAACAACTGAAAGTGATCTAATTAGTATCTGTAGCTAGATCTGAAAGGCTTTCGCTGACCTATATTCAGACCCCTTTCATCAGCTCCTGAGTGGGGAAGATCTCAGTAGCAGTTATTTAGCGGTAAGGAGCCAGACATTGCAGGGAGGGTGGATAAGCCTCTTAGTTCTTTGAATCTTGTTTTGTTAGTTGTTTGTTCATTCCTGACTTCAATATTTGTGGCTTATCTGCAATTTTAATCTGACTTTACTGTTTTGACCCTTCCTTCTTTGTAATCTGTGGCTTTTAATGTCTAAAAGGTCCTAAATATTTGATCAAAATAAGACCTAATTCCCCTTCTGAAGGAATAAATCACTTCAAAAGTGGCAGAAAGAGAAACCATGTGCAGGAAAAATGTAGTTTGAGGGGAAAGATAGAGTGTGCAAGCAGACCCAATCAATTACTGAGGCTTGGCACTAATGTTCCCTCTGCTCCCCGCTCAGCCACTTGCAGGCTTCTGGTGCAACTTCGGGAGTTTCCATTAATGTGTTCAACGTTGAGAGCTCTGGGCACAGAGCTTGGGCCTGTGCTTTAACATCTCGTTTTGTCCTGCCTGTCTCCATCCTGGGTGCTCCAGTTTGTGCTCCAGGAGCACTCGGTGTGCTTGTTCCTGTTGCAGCTGCACCGAGGTTTGTTCTGGGGTTATTTGGACTGGAGAACAGAGATCTCTCTGAGTTAGTGCCTCTCTGGTTCAGAATTCAGAGTTCCAAGTAGGATATCGAGATAATGTGTGTCCTTCCTAATGCTGATTTAGCAGAGTCTTCCTGCTCTCCCTGTTTCACCAAAGAGAATTTGTTTAAAGCTGATGGTGAAACCACCACATCTGAGTTATTGAGACATGGGACTAGAGGATAATCTTTTTCCGCTGAACTCCTGAGGGCCACAGCACTTGACATCTTCAAAGCTCCTTTACAAAGGTGATAAGCAGCCTTCATCCTGGGGCTGAGTTAATCAAACTGATAAACACCCAAAGGAGATGGCAGGTTCAGGTAACATCCATGGCAAAACAGCTCCTAGTTATTTAGTGGAAGAAAGACTTTTAGTCATGAGATTTTCACTTGTGGATTTGGTTGCCAAGAACAAGGTGGAAAAAATTATTAGAAATTATCACTGTTCTCCCTTTTTACAAAATTTCACTTTCAAGCAATTCCTGACCTGTTAGCTCCTGGAAATTTTGTTGAATCTTATCTGAATATTTTCTGGTCAAGTAGTTAAAATTTTATTTAAACACAGGCTACCATTTATAGCTGATTTTTTTTTTTTAATAAAAGCAAAATATTTAAAGTTTAGCCATCTTTAAAGTCAACATTTATATTAATGCATAACTAAATATTCTGGCAGTATAAGCCTGACATTTAAAAGAAATTCATATGAGTAGGAGGGGGAAGTCACTGGATAAGCACTGGCAGTTGAGTTTAAGTAGTAGCTGGATTCTGACAGACATCAGGCCTTATGCTACTGCGAGGAAAGTTCAGTAGATACTTCACTCAACCTTAAAATATTCATCAGGAACAGGAAGATCGGGGCAACTGTGTCTTCTGCTCCAGTCTGGGGGTGAAGAGGAGCGTGTGGGAAGTGGAGATCACGGCACCTCATGATCAAAGCTCTGCAGCTCCCAACCGGAGAGGCTTTTGTCCATCACATCTCACATCTGCACAACACAGCAAAACTGCGAGTCAGGAGCCTTTAATGTGTGCTGTTTAAAAAGACTCAAACAACACCCAAACAACTTCTCCCTGTGTTTACAGCATTCCAGTTGATTCTCCAGAAAAGCAGCTTGACACTGGTATTAAGTAATTTTATGTCATAAATATTTCTTTTGAATGTAATAACATGTGAAAAGTAGTACAGGTGGGTTTTAAGCAGTCTGATGTCCATTTCTCACTCCAAAGGTTAAGGTTTGGTGCCGTGATTATGGGTTATCATCTTGAAAACTATCAGCCTAGCTTTGAGGGGGAGGAACTTTGTAATAAGACAGTGATGATTTTTGGAACAATCAGAGGATGGGATGACCCAATAAAACTCCTGTTTTCTCAGAGTAACAGGATTAACAGATTGATCCAAATGGATCAATTCTTTAGTCTGACTAAGCACTGAAAGGCTACCACCTGTGAAATCCTTGCTTTAGAGTCCTGGTGCTCTAATTGTTTTACTTTCAGGTATAGCACTTCTGTGGAAAAGAAGTCTGATGGAATTTTAGTAAGTAACTGGTACATTACACAGTAAGATCAGCTGCAGGTAAAACTTTATTATGTAAAAACAGAACAAAAAGAGTCTGTCACACATGCAAACACATGGCTGCTTTGGACTTGAAGATGAGGGAAAAACAGGAGTTTTGGAACATGAAGCGCCAGGTTAAATGTGTCGTGAAAGAAGTCCTCCCCTAAATGCCTGTGGTGATTTACTCCATATTACCTTTCTCCTTTCGGACTTGTTCCCCAGTTTGCTTTTCCATTTGTGATCGGACACCCTGCTTACAGACAGATCAAAAAAAAGCCTGAGACATTGGGCATTACCTGACCAGTTCATTCCTTTTCTCCTCCTAGGAGTGAGAGGTTTGGCCAAAAGAAAAACCCATTGTTAGGCAGCCAGCAACGGGTCTGTAGGAATGTGCTTTTAATGTTCTTGGACAAGTTGCCTCTCAACAAGAATTGTTGGTGTTGGAGCTGCAAAGACTGAATCAACTTCCTGAGGGGAAGCAATTGTAAAATATCCAGGAAGTAGTTGGGAAATGAGAACTTCTGCTCCCGCCTGCTTGCTCTGAAGTGCTCAGCTCTCAATAGCACCAGCCTGCACGCCACACAGCTCAGGAAAATGGAGCTGTTTTCAGTGAGAGAAAACTTTCTTGTAGACTAGGTGTCAGAAATGTGGCATCAGGCACTGGTAAGCTCAGGCCCTTACAAAGGTTCATAACCCCACTGAGAAATATGACTCATGGCAGATCTTTGCAACATGCAGGACTCTGCACTGCTGAGAGGAAGGAATCTCATTGTCATTATTTTTTTTGTAGGTCCAGTTTTGGTTTTGAGCACCAGCTTGTCACCTTCATTGCACTTCTGTCTGGGAAAAATAGGCAAACCAGAAAAAACAGCCAAGGAGAGTGTATTGGGAGAGGCAGGTGTGAGAAGGGGCAGAAGTGAATGTTGCTCTGTGTGACATCTGCTTTGACAGAGGCCCCCTGGTTTTCCTTATCTGAACTTCTCGTCTGGAAACAACCTTACACTGGGGGCCTGTATTGCACTTTCTCCACTAACACTTTTTATCAGTGGCAGAGTGACATAAAGTGATTTTTGTTGGTTTTTCCCCCCTCCCTGCCCTGTCTCACTTCCCAGTGAGCCCTGGTTGGGCTGTAGCCGGGTGGGAGTCCCTGTGCCGCTGCACTGCTGGCCCTGCAAGGTTTATCCTCACTACGTCACATGGATTTTAAAAGGAAGGAGAATCGTTTCATGTTAATAAACACCTTTTTTTTTGTTGTTGTTTTTTTAAACTGAAGTCTGTTAGGATAAAGAATGTCTTAAGTGATGAAATTTGTTCTTGGCCACTGTAATGGGCATGAGCTCTTTTTTTCTGTTATTAAAGTAAATCAGACCTGTCAGTATGTACATACATAGTCCCAGGTGGAATAAGGATTGGGTAGCAACTGCTGCAAAAGTGTATAATCAGTCTGTCCTCCTGCCTTACGGTTATGGAGACAAGGAATAATTTTTTTGTATTTGAGTGTGAGCATTTTCAAACTTGAGCAAGTTTGACTTCAGATTTTTCCTAAATCTTGACAACATATAAATTTGTATCTTGAATGTGAGAAAGTTCTTGAGGAGAACTGAAAGGATTGCGAAGTTTTCAGGATTGAAGGAAAAAAGTTAACATGGACTTTAATGTGTATTTTGTGGCAGTGCTTTCACCATTTGACAGGTGAAAGTTAGCTTGTCTGAGCTGTCCCAGGTCATTGCAGCCTTGCTGTCTGTCAGGATTCCACTGAGGAAAGGAGGTGATACACCCCGTGTCAGCACTGCCCGCTGCTGACAACCCATGTCCCTTTGTGCTGGGCACTGCTGCTAGGGAGCTGTGGGGGGGTGGTCACAGTTTCAAAGAGCAGCATTCAGTGTTCCTGTTGCTTTGGCCTTTCTAACACAACTCTGTAAGGAAGGAGGGAAGTAATTAATAATTCTGCAAGCCACGGAATGGATACTTTCTGAACATTTATAATTTGCATTGAAATATTGTGTGGATATTTTCGTGGTCTAAAAAGTGGCCATTTTCATCTTGAGAGCAGCAAATCCTTCCTTGATTTGATTTGGTTTTTATTCGTTTGTGGGACTTCTTTGGAATGATCTTTATCAAATGTGCTCAAGGTTTGCGAATAGACTTGGAGTTTCTGCAAGTAGGGACTGTGTGTGCTCATATAGAACATAAATGTACATAATGGTGTACGTAATCAAAGTACATATGTACAAAATTAGCCTTTTTTTACTTCAAAGCAGCAGCAGTATTGATACAAATATGGCTGATTGGTGGACAGAAGTATTTTGGACTTGCTGTTTCCATCTCTGACATGCAGACAGTTTTCAATGCTTGGCTAAATTACAGTTTGAACGTGGATTTTTGTGGTTCTTTTTTTAGCCTTGGCCTCTCAGTGGGTTTGAACATTTTTAACAGCTTGTAGAATGAGTTAGCAAATCTTGGTGTTCTGTGCAGTCTCGCAGTAGCTGTCCTTGCCTGCTGGAACTGGACTAATTGAGGTATGATTAAACTGATTTACTTCTGAAGAGAACAGAAGTCTAAGTACATCACTAATGAACTCTAAAAGGTCATTTAATTTGTTTCTTTTCCTTCCTTCTGTGCGTTTTCCTGTCTAAACTGGAAACTGCAGGACTTGCAGTGAAGTATTTTTGGGCAGCACCAAATTCAGGTAATAGCCAGACTTCTGAGACCTTCAGGCACAGTGCAGTGTAAGTGGTGCTTGAGCTTGAATGTGCAGAGTTGATCTCGTCCTCCCTGCCCCTCTCTCAGGTTAGGAAGTGATTTGATAGAAGAAAGGAACTTTGACAGTATTTTATTCTAGAATTAATATTGTAAGAAGTGGTGCTAGAGTTTGATCCAATATTTATATATTTCTGGTATCTAAGAGCTAGAACAGTCTCATGAGAACAAGCTAAAATCCTTTTTTTTAGTAATCTCTTAAAGCTGAAAGATCTCTGGAGTCCTCAAGAAAAATTTTGGAAAGAATTCAGTAGTGAGAGTTGTGCATATTCCTGTTCTGTCTGGTTCTTTGTTTTTACTGGAAATACTTTTTTTCTGCTGCTTCAGAATTTTGCTGTTGTTCCTGCAGTATAATCCTCAGGGAAGCTAACTGGGGTGTTACAGACCGGGTGAAACTTTGGGCTGACAATTCCTGAACTCAACCAAACCCACCTGCTCAATCTTTAAATGCACATCATGCATTGATGTGTCTTGCTGAACCTTCTCCTTGAGGCAGTCAGTGCTTTTAGTTGTATTGCTGCTGTGTTGGCACCACTGTCGGCTGAAGGTGAGGAAGTTCTAATGTATCTAACATATGGATTCATCTTCGCATGAATCTGGTTTTTGGTCAAAGATTGGCTTCTGTGAGAGTCCCCACCCAGTCCCCAAACTGGTCCCTGGGAGATAAGGACTCACGATTGTAACATGCCAAGTATTTTCCACTCAGTTTTCTGGTACTTTGCTCATAAAATTATTACAGAGTTTTGCTCACCTGCGTTCTATGCAGGGCTGGAACTTCTCGCGTTAACGAGTGCAGGTCTGAAACCTGCTGAAAGAGGAGGAGGAGGGTGCTGGGGCAGCTCAAGTTGGGACTTGAGCTTTCTTAAGCCCACCTGAGAGCTACAAACACAGGGACATGGGAGAGTGTTCTTGCCATGCTTCACTCCATGAGTTCCTTTGGATTACCCAGGATCTGGGGAGCTGCTGTCTCTTGGAATTGCACTTGTGATGCGCTGAGCCTTGTAGAATCCAGTCTGACATACATATCTTTGGTTTTGGGATGGAAAAGCAAATCCCATTTGCAGAGGAACCCATCAGGAGGCTGAGAGAGTCTGGTGAGTGCTGGCCGGGGCGTCGCTCGGGCCCTGGGGAAGCTGCTGAGTCCCAGCAGAGGCTCCCTGGGATGTGCCCCATGGAAATGCTGCATTTCCCTGGACTGTCAGGCTGTGCTGGCTCTGGTGTCCTTGGGTGACTTGGAGCCTGGCTGTGTTACAGCCAGCACTGCCAAGGCTGGTCCAGTGCTGAGGAAACAGGCAGCAAACTTTGTCAAGATTATTTTTGGTAATTCTGAAGTAGAGAATGCCTGAGCATAAATAGACTTCCCCATCCCCTAATGAAAGCACTGGGCTTTAATTTGACTTAGCATGCTTTCTGGTTATGCTGAATTACTTTGATGTGGCCCTTGTGGTTATGTATTGAATTTTTTTTTTTTTTTTTTTTTTTTTCCAACAAACTGGTTCCTCTGGCATAAAGCCTGCATGGACCAATGCTGGAACAGAATTTGCTGGTAAAGCCTCAGTAGGTGTAAGGACAAGAAAGAAGACTGATTTATTCAACTGTAAGTCTAGTAGATATTTACTAAACGTAGTTTGGGGCAGGGGTAAGGCTTTTGAATGAAAAGACAAATTTCAGCCTAGAGGGAAATTTTAAATGCAGGCTCTAGTTGTGTTTAAACAAAGTCTCCAATGGTATGTGGGTAGGACTCCCTGCTGTGCAGGATTTATTTTAAATTACCACTAGGCTAAAGTTTGCCATGTGTTGGGTTCCCAACAGTGCCAGCGTTGGGACTGCTGATTATGAAAGTTTTCCATGAGGATGAGGTAAGCTTTAGTAGGTTTCCAAAATTTTTACCCAAAATACGTTTGAATTTCCACCTGTCTAAGAGTTTAGTCTCCTGTTTTCCTCCAAGCTTTGTGCCACTTTGGAAGCCCGTCTTCATGTTTGTAGTGGTTTGTGTTTGAAAGTACTGGGGATTCTCCTTAGGACCTCATCCTTTTTTGTCTCCGTGTCAGAATGGTGCAGGAGATGTCCTCCTCAAGGAGCAGCACTTTAAGGACAGTGTCAGGTGGGCAGGGAGCCCTTTCCTCTGGAAAGGTGGTTTTGTAAAACCTCAGGCAACTGCTGTAGCTCATCTGAGCTGCACCAAAGGCAGATGGATTCAGTTACTTCCAACTGTTTATGGTGTAATTCACTGACTAAAATGCCCTGAAGTGATGCATGTTTTTAAACAGCGTGGCCTGGGATTCTCCATGAAATAGTGGCTTGCCTTTGGAACATATGTGAATAGTGTCTATCCTTACGTACTATCCTTAATCACCTTAATCATAAATTATTTGCTTTTGACCATCTTGAAGAATTCCCCACCCTCCCAGTGTGTGAGTTCAGTTCACCTGAGGTTCATTGAGGAGAATTGGTCTAGGCTTTGTTCTTGCCAGGTGTGTGATGCACAGAGAGGTCCGAGCTGGCTCCTTGCTCTTGTAGCTGCTGCAAGGGGGAAGCAAACCTTGGAGTGGAGCTGGAATCGTGGCTGAGTGAAGGGGTGGAAAACACATCTGGAAGGACAGCCAGAGCTATGGGATCTGTCACTTCACGGCTCTGGGAGTACAATAGAAATGTGTTTATTTCAGTAGGAGCTTGGTGATTAAGTTAATACTTTGCTGCCCAGCCCTAAGTACCAGAACTCTGTCTTTATCTAAATTGGTCTCACTCTCCCTGAGAGGTCTGCTGTTGTCTAGGAAAATAAAAACAGGCAGTCTGAGCACCTGTTTTGAAGATTGAAAAAAGAACCTTTATGTGTTGCTTTGTAGTAGTTGCACAGTTCATGCCTGGAGTGCAGCATCTCACGTTCCTTAAGGCTGCAAGCATCTTTCCCAAAATCCACAGGTGGGCAGTGATGTCAAGCAGTGTGATTTGGTCGTGCAAGAATTGAGGGCTTTATCAGCTGAAGAACTTCCTGTCAAAATGAGGCGTCGGTTGTGAAAACTCACAAAAAGTATTGCAGATTCAGTGCTTTTCTTGTGTCTCAGGGTGGAAATTTGTATTGTTCCAGTGCTACTGATAACCACTGACCTCGGAAGGAATTGGATCATGTCCTCCAGTAACAGTGGCCTCGTTAAGATGCACGCTGAACAAAACAACTGAAATCCAGGGTTATCCAGGAGAGGGAGTTGATTTAAGGAAAATGGCCTTGCAAAGGAATTAATTTAGGCTTCAGCTGATTGCATGTCTGCATTTTATTTCATTGTTTGATACTTAAAATTGTTAAAACAATTTTTTAATGATCTGCTAATTTGCAAACGAATTGTGTCACTTTGAAGCCTTTTGCATATTTAATAACTTCAGTAGTTGTGCAGTGACAGCGATATAAACCTACAGAGAGGGGATGGGCTGAGCATCCAAATGCTGCCCGTGGCTGTCCATAGCCATCCCCAGCTATGTGGGATTCCATAGAGTGGCAGTTCCATCTGATGGACATTCTGTACCTGGTCCCCGCCTCAGTGGCGGGAATAATCCCTGCGTGGATGGGGCATGGAGGGGCTGTCACTGCCTCGTCCCTCGTTTCCGAGGACGACAGATCACAACTCCCGAGCCCATGGAATAGCAGGGCTGCTGCCTTTGTTCAGTGCTTCTCATTGGGTGCATTAGGATTCCGAAATCCCCAAGGCTTGAAAAGAACTTTTGATTGAGACCTTAGATAAGTTAGAGGCCAGTTAAAAAAGATATTTGTACTATTTCAGTTTATTGAGTTGTTACAATAAAAATGCTTATTTTATAAGGCATTTCTTTAAAGGAAAAGAAGAAAAACCCAATCCTGACATTCAGAACTCTTACATTAAGGTCATAAATAATCTTGTCCTTTTTAAAGTCCTGTGTGTGCACATTCAGCAGGGGTAAATCTGGTGTCACAGTGGAAGGGATTTTGGTTGATCTGGTTTGTTGCTGTGCTTTTGCTCTACAGAGCTGTATTAATTATTGACAAGACTGTCCTAATCCAAAGTCACTGCAGGCTGAAGCATTAGCTTACCCTGTAGCCTGCTGTGAATAGGGAAGAAATGAAAATTGAGTCTTTCTATATGTGAGTGCCATATTTTTGAAGCCAGAAGCATGGCTTGATGTAGGGTTGGGTAGAAGTTCGGGGTAGGCTCAGGCTGGGCTGGAGTGGTGGGTCCTTAGCCAAGCTCAGCTTCTCTGGCAGAGAACAGCTTTCATGTTCACTGCAGAGCCACCCGGGGCAGCCACTGCTGCTGTGCTTTAGGGGTGGTGACGTTCAGAGAATCTACTGCAGAAGTGGGCTTAAATATTGGTTATTGGTAATTGTAGTTGCACTCAAGTTTTGAGCCATCAGCAATCAAAGTTAAGGCAATATGATGTTTTGAATCTTGGCATTCCGCAGAAATGGTTAACTGTGTTTGGAAGGTTGCGTTGCCTTGGGTTTTTTTCTGTTGAGTTGTGCTATGTTCCAGAGTCCCAGTAGCTTTAAAACGCGTAATTTGCATCACTGAATCAGTTATCCTCTCACTGGTTTTTTAATTTGCTTCCTCCCCCCATCTTGCAGATTCACTGCTAACATGTCCTTCATTTTGAATAAACACTCCCCCCAGTACAGGATACACAATAAACTGGTCTGTCATTTCAGTTACCTTTGTAAAAACTATTGCAGAGCTGTCACCTGTGGTTTTAGATTAACAGCAGGATATTTCTGTTTATGTATGAATTTCAGAGAGTTCCCTTGTTTCATGTAAAGTGTTTCTTAACATCTAATCCACATCTGGGAAAAAAAAAGGCTTTTCGTAGAGGCTGTCAAAACATACTGCATATTCTTTATTAGATCTTACAAAGGGATTTGGACAAATTAGGGCAAACTGATTTGGTCTTAGTGATATTTCCGTTATTTAAGCTCTTTGTAAAATTAGATTTGTGCTGTGGAACTGGTGGGTGCCTGAGGGAAGTGAGCTGTTTGCAGGTGCCTGAGCAGGTTCTCAGGTCCTTAGAAGGCAAAAAACTTACCTGGTGTGGGAGCTGTGGTGCTGAGGAGATGCTGCTGGTTGGACAGGGAATGCCGTGGGGAGAAATTGCTCAGGGATGAAGAGGTGATGGAGTAAAAAAAAAAAGAGAAGTTCCTGCCAAGAAGTGTAAAGAGGAGGTGAATGGGTGTTGGAGCTGCTGCTGCCTCCCTTTACAGTGTGGGTTTGGGCTCTTGGTTCTCAGTCTTCATCCTGGGTTACCTTTTTTTCTGCCTTGTAACACCTGTTCTGCATGAACGATCCAGTTCCGGCTTATCCGTGGTGGGAATGGTGACTTGGCTGGGATCATATCTCCTCTCCCAGCCCCATGAATTTGGGCACTGGGTAACTGGTGTTTGGAAGCCACCCACACCACCCAACCCCCTGGAGTGGCACTGCTGCCTCCGCAGAAGGTATCCTACAGTCTCTTTGCCTATCTTTAACTTCTTGGTGTCCTGGGGGACTTCATAAAGATCACTTCCTCCAGCAAAGCTGCTGACATGGAGCAAAAGCCATCAATAAATTATTCATATGCTGTTCATTTTCTGTGTGTAGGAATTAATGCAGCTTCACTTCAAAATTTTCTTCCATAGCTGAAGTTGAGTGAAATTGTTGCATACTAAGTTTCTACGTTTTCATTTTGGGTGAATTACTCTGCATTTTGGAACTGTGGTTTTGAAACAAAGTTGCATAAAACCTCCCACTGCAGTGTAAAATACTGTTGGTAGGTCCTATTTAAAAGGATTCATGGGGTGTACTTTAAGGAGGGCTGGTTTTTGTACAGTCACTTATATAAAGTGAAGTTGTGTACTGCTTGTAATTTGTGATACTTTAATACTTTATCAAGCGGTAGCTTCAAACTAGATAATTCTGAAGTCCTAAGATGTTGCTTTCATTAAAGAACAAAACAAAACCCACAAGCCACACACCTCACCCTCTCCAAATCCCCCAGGCCTGTGATGTTGATTGCTTCTGTCACATTATTTTTCAGGAGCGTGTTTTCTTTGTAATTTGAAGAAAGTGTGAAATTATGGTCTTTATCTCGTTTAGCAATTGTCCAAGAGACAAAGACATAGATATGCATATAACATATATATATATATATATATATATATGTAATAATTCTGCAATACTCTCATTCTTCACTTAGCTTCGGTTCTTTTTCTAAGTCTTGGACTGTGCTTCTGGACTCGTGGGAAATAATCACTTTTCTTTAGATCACAGATTTAAATGTTCATGAAAATGTCCAATTTTCTTCCACAGGCACTTTATTTTAGGCGCTGAAACACCGGGAAGAACACATTGTGGAGGTAGATGGGGAATTTATGTCGTTGAAATGACGTAAATTTCAAAAGATGTAAAGATGTTTGAAAGCATCTTCCCTTTTGCAAGGCCAGCACATGAGCAGTGCTGTTGGCCTTGCTTATGGGAAGGAGTAACAAGCATTAGTGTTTCCTGTCTGGTTACTAAAGGAGCACTTTGCAACAGCTCAGTCATCTCAAAACCACTTCTGTTTTTCAGTGTTAGCACAACTTGTTGTTGTAGTTTGCATTGAATTATACAGAACAAAAGAGAGAGTCAATATTTAATTGCTGTGATGGCTCTAAAAGAGTTACTGTGATTTGACAGCATTTGTCCTGTTACTTTGTCTGGAGGTGTTTTGCCTTGGGCACAACATGTAATTCACTGTAGCTTTTAAACCAATTTCCTTCTCTTGTCAGGCTGAGGCTGGAGCAGAGCCCGAGGTAGACCCTGGAGTGGGATGCGTCACTTGGTGAAACCATAGCTGTGTTGAGGAGGAGCTACAGAGAGCCACATCCCACAGTGGGGACAGAGCTCCTGGAACTTGCTGCCACGGGAGGCCCAGAGAAGATGGAGGGAGGGCTTGGGGGTGGTGAGGAATGGCAGCAAAAATCTGGGCAGTGATTTACCCCCAGCAATTTCTGTGTGTCAGTAGGTACTGGGGGAGTGCAAGGGGAATGAGTTAGAGAATGGTCAAGCCCTGGTATTTTCACTTACAAAGTCATAGCAGACAAAAGCTGCTGGAACTGAACTGTTGGTCTGGTCCAATGTACATGTGTTTTCTTAATCAAAGTGGAGACAACTCTGGGAAGTGCATCCTGCTTAAACAAAAATTAGGCTTCCAGTTGGTTCTCGTGCATTTCTCTGCATCCATTTGTGTTACTGCTTCTACACCTCTCCGTTCTGGAGTTGTGTGTTTTGTAAATCCCGGAGCTGTTGTGCCCCAGTGTGCAGGTTCTCTGCTGCAAGGAGTGCTTTCTCCTTTATTAGTGCACTGCTGTGCTGGATCACTCAGAAAACAGGAGTGGCACTCCCTGCTCTTTTGACTACAACTGGGAACTGTTGATATGCTCGCAGCTTCACAATCTGTTTGCATTCAGTACCTGTTAGCCAGCAGTTAAAGGATTTATGTGTGATTGCTTCCAAAAAACTTCAGACCAGTGTGTCTTTTTAGGATGCAGCGTGTTCTGTGCTGGTAAATACATCCCTGAGAACCTTTCCAGTCTCAGTGATGGGGAGCTTTCTACACTTACTGGTCATCCAGTCAAATGGTCAATCGTGTGTTAAAACCAGGACCTCTCTAATGAAGGTTTGTGGACAAGGAATTGAAATACATTAAAATGTTTTATGGCATCATTCTGTGCAAATAGCTGCTGCTTTTGAGTTGCGTTCAAATTCCTCAAACTAAAAAATTAGGTTTTCTTGAGGGGTTTTCTGCATCACTGACTTTTGTAGGCATTTGTTGTGTTAACTTCTGAGTTTGTACATTTGACCTCTGTCGAAGGAGTTGAATCTGAATTTAGATTTATAATAATTTCTTACCCATATCAGAATTCATATTTCATGTTAAATTTTTGTGGTGCTCTGACTGTAGAGGGGGTTATGGCACACACATTTCCATTTGTACTGGCAGCACTGGACTGTGTGGCACTTGGGGACGTGGTTTAGTGCCGGGTTAGGCTCAATCTTAGCTGTCCTGTACGACCTAAGTGATTCTATGATTTCATGATTGCTCAGGATTTGAGGTTTTTTGAGCACTAGCAGATTGATGCCTGTATTCTCCAAGTTAATGTAAGAGGAGAGGTGTGAAAGGTTGGCCATGTCTTCCATTAAATATTTTGAAACCTGTATTTGTCTTAATCACAAAGCTGTTATTTTGTGCCCTTTTCAAGGTGTTTAGAGTCTCTCATTGCCAAGTGAACCAGAGAGCTCCACCTCTGTGGAATGAGAAATTGGTATCCAAGGGCTCTAAGGTTACAGCTGGAGCTGATGGAGGGCTGGCATCAGCCAGGGATGGTCTCTGACACCAGCAGATCCCACACTGCCTTTGGCTGAAGCTCCTGTCCCATTTTTCCTGGGAGGGGGCAGCTGTGGCAGTTGTGCGCAGTGTGTGTCACGGAGATGGGTGTTGGGAAGCTCTGAAATGGACGGAGCTGTTCTACCCAAACCTCTCAGGCCTGGAGCAGTGCTTAGTGCAGTGTCTTTGACAGCAGGAGGTACATTTCCAGTGGTTGGTACTGACAGTAGGGTGGATTTGAAATGGAGCTTCTACATCTAGACCAGGATGAAAAGAGTAGTTGTGTTTTCTGGGAGTAGTTGTGTTGAGCTCTGTGCACGGAGCTCGGAGTGATGGGAGGTGCAGTGCCACTTGTCAACACCCAGCTGTAAATCAGGGGAGCTCAGTGTGTGCCCTCTTACAGGGGAGAAAATGTGAGTCAGTTCTGAATTCTGGCAGAATTACGCACTGTGTGACCCCACTGTTCACTGTGTGACCACTACTTCTATGGTGGAGCAGTCTCTTTTTCAGGAGAACTGGTGTTCTTGTTCTGAAGTGCTGGATACATTTGCAGCTAAGGCCTGGGCCGTGTTAAACATGGTGCAGTTTCATGGTGCGGTTTCATGGTGCAAACACATCACATCCCTGGCAAAGAGTTAAATAAGGAGAGAATAGGCCTTGGGAATGGCATTGGAGTTGTATGGGAGAGTTTAGCAGAGACTAAGCCCCCAAATCTTTCCTTTTTATGTTTAGAAAAATGCTGGTGGTTTTGTATAAACATCTGGCTGTTTTGTGTTTGCTGGTGCGGCCTCATAGATAAGGCGTCTGCTGCTTTTATTTAAATTTCCCCTGAAGACGCAAATTAAAATGAAAACCCCACAGACTTCCAACCATTCCTGCTGCATGTTGCCATGGAATTCTGCTCTTGAAGAGCTCGCTCTTGGGCTTCTGTGGGTTCTTTTCCTGCAGGGACTGAAGAACACACAAGTGTGAAATGCATGAGAGGAAGCTGGAGCGACTGTAGGAACAGGCTTGTGGGACTGGGGGTGTTCCATAGCAAACACTTCCATCCTGGGGTGGGAAGGAATCTACTCCACTTAGGGGGCAAACTGGAGGGGTTCAAAGGAGAGTTTAGGGTTAGTTAGGGGAGCCCTAATGCAAGCACATATTTGAGGAACACATTTAGCTGAGTTTGGAGGGGAGATTTGCTCTTGGGAAAGGCAAGCCTTGGAAAGAGCTGGAAATGTGGGACTTACAGCAATGTCTTTCTAGCTGACACCGGATTAACTTGTCAACAGCAGCATTACAAAGCTACTTTATTTTACAAAATTCTCAAGCTTCAAGAATATCTGTTTCCTGGATGTGAAAGATTAATGCTATTTGTATTGGTGGTGCCCATCTTTGCAGATGGCTTGTTTAAGAGCACTTGTTGGATTGATTTTAATTTTTGTTTAAATTGGTTAAATAATAGCTTCAGCTTTTTCAGTGAGACTCTTTTAAAGGCAAACTGGCATCCTGGGAAAACGAGCAGCTCTCAGTAGCCTTCAGTTTGCACCCAGGAGTTGAGAAATCACTTTCCTTTGAGTGTGTGGTGGTGGTGCTAATCCACCTCTGGCAGTTCCCTTCTGTATACAGTTAAAATCCCATCACTGTTCCGTGGAGGATGGAAGCAAAGTATCCGAAACACCATTGTTGAAACTCCTACCATGGAAAGCTTGCTGCTGCTATCTCCTAATCTCTTATGTTCTTTCATTTTTTGAAATTGCACAGCTTAACCCCATTTTTAAAAATACTATTTGAATTATATAAACCTGCTGAACTTGCTAGATATCATTATAAATGTAATTTCAAATGAAAAATACTCTACGCTTTATCTCTTTCAAGAGTCTCTTACTTCAGTTAATAACTGTTTTATTCTGTCTCTTTCTCAGAGTTTTTTTTTAAATTTTATTTTAAAATAACACCAGCAAACCAAATTGTTTGGTTTGGAATCAACCTGATGAAAGAGGGCCAGATAAATCCACCAGATAAAGCAGGTGAAGGGGAAAGTCTGATAAAGCAAAAATGGACATTTTAGGTTGGTATCTGCAGGAAGACGACAGTCAACAAGGAGTGTAAGTGCTGCCTCTTTGCAGCCTCTTCTCTTTCTGCTCACACCTCAGGGAAAGGAGATTGTTGTCCAGCGTTGGAAAGGGAAGACTGATTATTTTAAAGTGCTTAAAGCAGTGGCCTTTTGTAGCAGTAATTGGGATGTATCTGAATTTCTATCCAGTCTTACTGGCCCTGGAACATCCTGAGCGACTCGGCCAAGAAGAGTAGGGGAGGGGAAAGAACTAAGCTAGCTGAACTCGCTGTTTCTGAGCTGAACTGGTTTTGTGTTTACTGTGTGCTCAGCACCTTTTGTATAAATCCATTCTCTTTCACGTTGTGGACCAGATTTTGTTTCCTTTGTGGAGCTGTGGTACTGCTCTGAACTGTGTCAGTTTTCAGCCGGAGCACTCTAAGTTTGTTAGAACACATGGTCTGGGGCTTCCTTTGACATTTTACAGAATTCTGAGTAAGTCTGGTTTTAATTTTGACTACTGCCTTCAGGTTGTGAGAGACAGGAATTCAGTCAAGTATTTAATTAGTTTGTCCTGTTTTGACACTGTCGTGTCTTTCCTTGTTCTCAGTCTTGCCTTTCTCGAAAGTAGGGTTACTTCTGAGGGACCTGCCTGGCACAAGATGATGAGAGCCACTGCCTGAAAATAGTTGGGTTTGTCGACTGGAGTGTCTTGGAAAATGCCTGTCTATAACCCCCATTCCCATATGTTTTTCAGCATATAAGCCTCCTGAAAAGTAATAAAACGCCATCAATCTGGTGAAGGCTCAATGTACAGAAATTGCAGGTAACAATCCCTGTGTCTGTAACAGGGAGTTGCTGTGTTCTTCAGCCCTGCAGCTGGGGTGGGGGAAACAGTTTTCAGAACCCTTTCCTCCCAGCAGAGCCATTTTGCAGAATTCCTCACAGAGGGCACAGCCCGTTGTGTTGTGTTGTACTTGAGGCTCGTGAAGTGCTCCAAGGAAGAGAGAAGAGCTTCGTGATGATCGCAGCATCCCTGCGCCGAGCCTCCGAATGGCTCAGGTCTGAAAAGAATTCCCTCTTTCCCCTCGCTTGGTCTGTGTAGGAGGCCAGGCTATTCCTGACCCAGAGCAGGCTGTGCTCACACAGCAGCACACAGGAGAGGGCTGCAGCAGCCAGGGCCAGTGGTGCACCTCTGCAGAAATGTCCTGGAGCAGGAGCAGGAGCTTCTCTGATCCTGTTGCAGACACCACAGTAGGAACTTGGTTGTTTTCCCCACAAGAGAATTCCTAGGGTAGTTTTCCTTTTCCTCCTTGTAGTCACTGGAGCTGCATTTGTCACTCGCTTGGGAGCTTTGGGCCTCTTTGGGGAAAACCTGGAGTTTGTTTCTCCTAATGTTGCTGCAAGACACAGTGAAACTGCTTTCCATTGCTTAAAACAAAGAGCATAGGAAGTCTGCAGACTTGTGCTTTGTTTTGGATATGCGCCCCTGATCCCAGTGGAGGATCCCAAACCTCAGAGGAGTTGCTTTTGGTTATTTCTAAGGGAATTTGCTCTCAAAATGTCAACTGCTGTTGTTCAGCTTTGGGCAGATACAAAGAGAGATGGTGGTGGTGGAGATCTGTGCAATCTCCCCCCAGCCCTGCCCTTCCTGTGGGAAAGGGATGCTGTGAGAGGCTGCAGGCAGGGCAGAGTGTGTAGTAACAGGAGAATACATCAGCCTTTTACAAGGATCTTCTGGAAATCACCTTCCAGGCACAGCCATGGATATGGGGCTGGGACTGCTCCAGCTTGAGCAAAAGGTGGAGACTGGGGGATTGGATCTCCCTTAAAAGCTGCCAGGATTTTGCTAAGTGGAGTTGTGGAGACTGAAAAGATGAAGGGATTCATTTTTCTTGCATTTAGTTGCTTTTCCTACTAAAGAGTTTTTTTGGGGCAACCTCCCCAAAGACCATTAGCATTAATATAGTGGCCCTTGCTTTTATCCCAGTTCGGAGAATTTCACTTTTTTTGCTCTTATGTTCTATAAGAGAAACTCCTGGGCTGTGCTCAGTCAGGGGATGCATGTTACCACCTTCCCTGCCTGCCATTGTGAAATCATTAAATGTTCATATTTTATAGGTGACTGGCCAAAAAGGAATCCTAGAATTCTCCATGCTAGACAGTTATAATAGTATGGAATCATTTCAGCTTAATTGAACTGGAAACATTTTTTCTTATTCTGATATAGAGCTGCTGAAGCTTCACCTCGCTTCTCCTGCATAATTTATTGTTCATAATCGTATGTAACCTTATGAACAGTAAGGCTTTTTTGTAAGAGAATGGGTTTGCTCCCTATTTGATTTCCAAGGAGCTGGCTACACACACAAGTTGTACTATAACAATATGCAGTAAAACAATTCAGCATGCATGTGAATTCATTACACGTCTGCTTTACGTGGATTTATCCTAAAGCTTTATTCATGTGTGTTTTATTCTGGTTACTTGTTGTGCTGATAACTCTTGCAGTTTTTAATGTGCTCTCAGCACTGCAAGCTGATCTGTAGCTGTCTGGTGAGCTAAACTGTACGTGTTTTCTAATAGTGTTTTCAAAAACATAGTTTTTATTATTTTTTGGTAAATAACGTGTGTGTGTGGTTTGTTTTATCATCTTCCTGGGCTATAGCTTCAGCTATTATGCCTTTCTTCTTCCAGTTGTAATGAATGAGTCACTTTTGTTTATAAGGATTTGGTTGTTTACTCTGACAAACCCTTGATAGGAGACACTCGACAAGATCTCAGTAAATCAATTTGTTCAGGATCTATAAGCATCTCATTAGCATTTATTTGCAATGTTCATTGTAAACTCAGCTGCAGCTGTTGAACACCCTGAATCTCCCAAAGATTTCCAGGATTGTAAGCATATGTTTTGAGATTGTGCTTTAAGTGGAGGAATATTGTGGGCTTTTTTCCCTCTGTTCATTGCTGCTGCTAACAAAGATCTTTTTGAATGGAACTGCAGGCTCTGTGTCTATAATCTTTCCCATTTCTGACTGCTGAAAGCTTCGTTGGAAAAAACATTATTGCTGGAGTGGCATGACTGAGAGACCATTCTTCTGCCCGTCTTGCTTTTCATTTCCGCACTGGCGGCAGGACAAGGCTCACATTTTAGCTATAGTTTCTGCAATAATGGTTAAAAGGAATGGCAAGGCTTTTACCTTGCCCAGATCCTGTGTGGAGCCGAGTGATGTCATTGTTTGGGCCGGGATTACCGGGGCACTGTTGGACGGGACCGCTTTGCTTCAGCTGGGCCCATGTGCTGGCAGCATAAAAGGAGGCCAGGGCTACCTGCAGCTCCTCAGCATTGATTTCCTATACAAATCTCATAATGAACTCTTCTAAAGGAATGTGGCAGAGAACCAGGCAGATCCCAGCAGCTCTGAGGGAACTAATTGCCCGAGTTATCTCTTGCAAGATTTTTACAAGGGGAAGTTGTTCTGGGCTTTATTTTCATTTTGCAAATGAGGCTGCAGGGAATGAGAAAATCGAGTGAAAAAGCAGCTTTTTGAGAGAGTGAGTGAGTAATTGAAATAGTGCCCAGCCCAGCTTGGAGCCAGTGCTGTGTCCAGGGCACTTAGGGATCGCTGGTGTCTATTAAAGCTTCCCTGTAACTTCTGTCAGTGCTAGTCCTGGGAAGGAACGTGTATGCAAAATGGTTCTTTTTTCCTCTTTTGCCATTGCAAATGGCAATGCCTTACTGGCAAAGCAAATGCGGGGATTTCACACTTACCCATAATATTTAAATTCCCCTGATTCCCTGCCATCCCTACCTCCCATTAACTGGGATAACCTGAGTTTATTTTCATTTTCAGGCTGGGGAACTGGGGCAGGCTGTCTGCTGCTCAGGGAGCAGGCTTCAAAATTCGCCTTTGTTTCTGCAAGTGGGGATCACATTCTTTCACTATGATCGGTACCCGATCTGACGCTCTCCTACAAGTAGCCTGCACTCCAGCAAGCTGTTTAAATATTATTTTCTAAGTTCCTTTCCTTGTATGGCATCGGAAATACCATGGCTCATTCCAGCTGCTTGCTTGTAGATTCCTGGTACTCTGTGTATCTTGCTAGGCTTGACCTTGCGCGATCAATAGTTCAGTGAAAATTGATAGTGTGTTTTCAGCTTGGCTCGATAATGGATCAATGATTTGGGGAGACTCGAAATGCCACCTGTACAAAATACTTCTCATGGAAAAAAATAGTATTTATGGCTGGACCATTATGCTGGAAAAACAATCTAATAAGAAGCTTGAGGTAGAATTGCAGGGCAGGATGCTGAATGCTGAATCCAAATGTACAGCTTTGGAGTGAAGAGGAAGACATTTATGACTTAGCTTGTGTCAGTATTCCTTCTCCTGCAGTGTAACACCAAAGAGAGCAGAGTTTGGAATGGGCACAGAACTCCAAGGTTGTACTGCAGATGATTGAACCAAGGTAGCTGAGAAGACAAAGGGCAGGTGTCCATTTCTTGAACTAAAGAAGTCAAGAAGGCCTGCCCTGAGCCTCCAGGAACGGCCACATGGGAGAGGTTCCTGTCCCAGAATGGTGCTCCTGTTCACCTGAAGCAGCAGAGGAGTTTTCCAAAGCCTTTCCCAAATCCAGAGTGCTGTTCCCTGCCACTCTTGTTCTCTGGCTCCAGTCTTTTCCCTTTGGATCTCTCAGCAGGCAGTGGCCACATCCCCCTGCCAGCTGGGAGCCTGCCTGGATTCCTGCCTGACCTCCCACATCCCTGGGAAGTCCTGCTTGGCTACGTGGCATTAGCCAAGGGCTTTTTCCATCCTGGAGGTTGGAAAAGTTAAGTCTGGTTGCAGTCATGACCTAATGTTATCTTCCAGACTTTGGGAGCAGTAGCACACCTTCCTCGCAGAGATAAAACCTGTCACGTCTTCTGCTTCGCTGTTTTATTCCAGAAGTGTCTTTGTGTATTAAATCACCACTTTTTTAAAAGTCCCACTGTTAATTGTGAAATGCCAGAGAGTAGATTTGTCTTACCACCACCCACAGGTGACAGAAGGGTGGCCAAATCCAGCTGTGGCACTTGGTGTTGGAGGGAATTTTTCTGTCCTGACACTGAGATCACAAAAAGGTAATGACAAGCATGTGGCTAAAAATGCAACTTGAATTTAATTTAAATTTAAACTTCAAAATAGCGTAGTCTGGTGGGATACTCTAATTGTAGCTTGAAATAATCTCCTTTTTTTTAAGCCCCTTTGTCTTTCTTTAGTAGCTCCACCTCTCCTCCTTTCAAGGTTACCGGTGTAAGCTGGGAGGAGGAGCGGGCTAATAGGGGAAATTCGGAGTGAATGAAATAGAGGGGTTTTTGTGTGGCAACTGAAAGTGAGGGTCTGAGGCAGTTCTTGACAGTCCTTGGTGAGCTGCAGTTTAACCTTGAATTCTGTAGTGGGGGAAGAGCTCCCGTTTCCCATCTGATCACTTAATGAAGACTCAATTAGATTTTTGGCATAGCATTTAGAGAATGATCTATGAGTTGCATGCAAAATTAATGATATTTAATTTAATCGATGAGATATCAAAGACACCTTAGTCTAATAGTAAGTTTTGACCATGATTTTTTTTCCCCTGTGAACTAAAAGCAAGTTCTGCAAACATGATGAGCTGCTCTTGCAACGTTCTCAACTTGCTGCTTGGACGTGAGCGTGGCATCTGCTGGGCTTTGGTTTGGTGGGGTGGTTTGCAGTCACCAGCCCTTCAGCCAGGTGGGTTTGGTGCAGAAAGAACTCAGGCCAGCTCGTTGTACCTTGTGATTGTGGGATCTTGCTATTCTCACTCACGTGTTCCGGACAGAGCCCTCATTACAGTGTCCTTCTGTATTCTGTGTTTTTTCCGTTGTGTGGTCCTGCGGTGTAGCCCCAGATTTTCAGTATCTCTAGATAATTACTGTTCTCAGATCTCTGATTAAATATCCTCTGGTAAAAATAGCTCACCTAGATTACCAATTACAAGAGGTGGCACTGGTATCCAGAGCTGCCTTTGTATCTGTTAACAGTTAGCTGGGGAGATGAGCCCCAGGGACTGCGACATGCCAGAAGTGGTGCTTTGTGCTGAGAAGCCCTTGGCCGGCTCAGCTCCCACCTCCCTGAGCAGGCTCACGAAGAGCACTTGGACTGCTGGAGCAGCAAAATTAATTTGGATGCTGAGGTGGATCTAATGCCATTGTTGGTTAAGTCTCAAATGATCTTGTCTATTCTTTATCAAAGCCCATGGGTTTGCCAGCTGCCCTGTTAATAGGTCTAGCTGAATTTTTGCTTTAGAAATCAGCAGGTACATCCGTTTGCACAGCTGTGCTGATAGGCATGCTTTTATTTATAAGTATATAAAAATAAGTCGGTATATAACTCAGGGTAAGATGTTTAAATGCTTGGGTTTGGACTGCCCGCGTTGTGTGCAGCCGGGGAGATGCAGGTGACCCAGCTCTGGGTGCCCAGATTTGATATTGTTATATAATGTCTCATTTCATAAGATTCCTGACACACTTCAGCCCATGCCTCGCTGAGCTCTGGCCCATCTGCCTGCCCTGGTTGTGGTTCCTTCATTTTTGTTATTGGCACAAACTCCTGTGAGGAATATATAACAGTCCCCTCGGCCAAAGCAGGGATGAGGCCATGCACGCATTGCTGTGGCTGGGGAGGAGGTGCCGCTAGAACTGAAACTGCTAAGCAGAAAAATGTGAATAATTTTTCCCTCCCTCTCTAACTTCATGTTTACAAAGACAGAAACAACTTCTATATATGCAAGTCATGTATTTGAAAACTTGGGGAGACAAAGTAATTACATTTTAATATTGGCTGTAAGAAATCTGTGCTGCAGAGAAACCCTAATGAAATAAAGGCAAAGAATCTTACTTTGCTTAATATGCTGTGATTTATATTCCCTCTGATGTGCAAGCAAGGTAATAGTGCAGCAAGGCAAGGAGGACCTCAGTAGTGCCTAGTATCGAGACAAAGCCAGAAAATCCAAGAAAAAACAATGTTTTACACCAACCTAACAGATTTTGAATTTTTTGAAAAAGTGAACGTGCTCCGGTTTTGTTTGTATTTGCAGAATGTGCTGCTCAAGTGCATCACCTCACAGACGCTGCTGCTTGTGACCAGTTCCTGACCTCGGTTTTCCCCCCTGCTCTCATAATCCCATCTGTAGCATGGATGCTTCTGTTACGGAGCTGATACAATGATTTTACATGCTCTTGTCTGGGACTTTTTCATGGTTGATGGTGACAGAAATGCTTGCTTCTCCTGGAAAGCTGCATTTCACCCTTCTTGCAGCTGAAAGGAGCTGGTTCAATAGCTCTGTTTTCTGCTTGTAGCTCCTAAAGCAAACAAAAAAACCCCACTAAGAAGAATTAGATGTAAAAACCCCACCACACATTATATGACAATTTTTCTCTTGGCATTTTTTTGTTTAGAGAGTGTAAATTACTCTGCTAGAAAATAGAGCTTCCCCTTTGTGATAGTCATCATGTGCTGTGAATTACTTGAAATAAAGTTTTTTTATCCCCTTAAACATAGCTTGGAAGTGCTAATAGCAGACTTAGAGGGACCGCAATCTAATTATCTGATTATGCCCTGATTTAGGTAGGTTTGGGCTGGGGGAGTTTCTCAGGAGAAGGTTGTGCAGGCTATTTACATAAACCCTCAGAATGGACAGGGAAAACGAGACCAAAGGAATTTTTAGCTCTCTAATGGTGTCTGGTGGTGGTCGGTGGTGGCTCTGTGGAGGCTCTGCCCTGCAGCTCCCAGCGTTTGTGGCTTTCTCTGAAAGGTAGTGCTTGGGGACTGGGACAAATTACAGCAGGAGTTCTGACAGAACCTGGGAAAGGCTGTGCCATAACATCTTCTGGAACTGTGTAAATGCTTTGTATTTTAACGCAGTCCTATCGATGTGCAGTATTGAAAATAGAAAGCTTGTTGTGGCAGATGCTGACCATGATGCAAATGGGAAGGATGTGCCAAAAACATTACACTGATGCTGCCAGGGACCTCAGGTGGAGGAAAAAGGCAGCCCTGGCAGTATGGGGAAGGTTGGGTTTAAAGGGAATGAACCAGAGACGGCAGTGGAAAGGTGCTGAGGTTCTTGTTCCGTGCTAGTGGTGATGACTGTGCTGACCTGGGACGGAGCCATCCCATCACAAGTTGCAGCAACTCCTCCCAGATGTGCATCTGAGGAGTGAGATCAGCCTGTGCAGTTGGGAGCTGAAATGAAGAAATGTTTGGGGTTGCTGAGGGACGCTACAGCAGTGAACGGTTCCATATCAAGCTTCAGCCATGACTCCGTCTGTCTTTTGGTCACTGGCCTCGTGTGCTGGGCTCTGGGTGCCAGAACAGCCCAGGTTATGTGGTTGGTGGTACAAACAAACCCATCGTTGCAATGTCAGCCAGCTCCACAGTGGAGGGATTGTGTCCAGGTGGGTGAGGTGTCACAGCCTCACGGCTCGTCCAAAAGCTGTTGCTTTGTTCAAATTGAAGTTGCAAACCCACGCCTGGGATGACTGGCCTGGGCAGGTTAGTGGGGATCAGAGGCGTCCTTCCCTTGCCCCTCTGAACACCTGGAAGGTGTGATTTTCTCGGTGTGTGGGGGTGTTGTGTCCTCCTCCTTGTTTCTAAGCGTGGTGACAGATGGACCAGGCACTTTATGTAGCTTTTACTGCTGGATTCCTCAAAAAAGATCTTTCCCAATGTTGCCATTATCGTGGCTTTGGGACTTTGAATTTGTAGATGTTTAACCAAAGCTCACAGTTACGATGTCAGGAAGGAAATAATGGAAAACCAGTTTGGGGGTGTATCTCTCACTATGCTGTCGTGCTTTGGATGCTCACACACTTCTTGCTTGCCCTCTTCTATTGTTGGGAAATTGTTCTGTGGGGAAGTTTGAAGCTTGGCTGGCCAGATCCCTGAGCAGCCTGATCTGAGTAGACCTGCTTGGGGCAGGTGGCTGGGCTAGATGAGCTCCAGAGGACTCTTCCATGCGAAGAATTACATTCAAATGATGTTTTATGGAGTATTATCGTCCGAAAGTTTTGGTTTGGGCAGTGAGTTGCCAGGTAGTTTGTGTCTGCTGTCCTAGCAGGTTGAAGAGCTTTTTGTTGTGCAAAGGTAAATGTTTCCCTTGTGAAAACACTTTCAATTTGATTGCAGTCTATGAGCTGGAAGTGCTGTTGAATGGTAGGTGCTTTGTGTGCTGTCTTTCCCTAAAAGCCCTGTTCAGTAGCTCACACATAGGCTCTGCCTACCCAGGTGAGCCTTTGCATCTTCCAACCAGAGAGAGCCGAGCCAAGGCTGGGGCCAGCACGGTGTGCCCAAGCCTCGGGAGCCATCTGCCACACGTCTGGGACTCAGGCCGTTGGCACTGCTGCCAACAGGTACTGCTCTCTTTCTGTGGAGTTGTCACTTCCTTCTGTAGTTCTGTTGCCATAATTAGTCAAATTAATATTTCATCAGGTCTGTCTGTTTGTTTAACAGCTTAGGAATGAAGTGGTATGAATGGAGTGCTGTTCTCCGACGTGATGTGCAGAGTGCAGGTCTGGGGCCTGTTTTGATAGTATTAATTCAGCTGAAAAATTCTGCTTAGTGTTAAGCAGCGCAAAACCTTGCAGAGGAACCTTTCAAATACCCACCCAGGTAGCTGTCAGTGTGTGCCAATCCATAGCACAGCCAGGATTAGCTGGAGCAGAGGCTGAGGGAAGCAGCATATCCAGAACTGTGCATCCAGTAATACCCATATCTATATGATAATTCAGTTAATATATGTAGGAATTGTATTTCCATTCTTACGTAAGTTCTTTTGAAATGCACTTTCCCACTGAAATAATCTGTATTATATAAGTGAACAGATAAATCTCTGTTTTTCCCCTCGCATCTATAAAACATTTGCCAAGCTAATACTTGCAAATGTTTTTGCTAATATATTTGCAAAGCTACAGTTGAGCTTTTTCTTTCATTCTGACAAAAGCTGCGCCAACAAAGCTCCAGTGGTGCCTGGGAATCGGGGAGGTGAAGGCAGTAAACAGGAGAGATGAAAGGTGCTGCTTGTCTTCACACACTGCCACAGGAAGTGTTTTCATTAATGCGCTTTGAGGAGAGACAAGAATCTGTGTAAAGCTTTTAAAACTGCTCTTTCACTTCATTTTACTGTACTTTCAACTGAGATCAAATGGGGCAGGGATGGCGGTTCCACATGCTCCAGTTACAGCCCAGGGTTGTATTACCCGTCCAAGTCAGACGGACAACTCCGGTGCTTTGGTGTGGGAATGGCAGTGATGTCCTGGGCATTCCCTCACCCCTTTTGCTACCGGAGAGGGGAGATAGCTGTGTACCACCCACTCCCCTTGGGGAAAGGACATACTGAGAGTTGGGAGTTGAACTGAGGCATTTGGCTCTTTTTCTTGTAGCTTTTCTTGGCTTATGAGGCTTGTGGGCACTCGCAGCTTTGTAGGAATCTGTTACGGAAAAATGTCAGCTGGGTAAAACAACATGACTGCAAAGTTACAGTAAAGGATTAGTGCAATTAGATTTTTTTTAAATAGATCTGTTTAGAATACAAATATGCTGTTAATAGGCTGCAGTTGCCTTTCCAAAGTGTAGCTGCTTGATTTTGTATATAGAAAATAATAAACAAAATTCCAATAATTTGCTCTGCTCCATGTACGTTCACTGCACTTGAAATAATTAAGTTGTGTTAAATAAGACTTAGGGATATTTTGGGTTTTATTCCAGATCATTTTGTGCATTTCATCATGAAGGGTCAGGAAGATTCGCAGATACTCCCTCGGGGAGGGAGTGCTGGGCCAGGCAGCGCCCGTGGCATTGGTAATTGGGAGCAGCCAAAGCATGTAAAAGGCATTAAACGTTTCAGGATCAATATGCAGAGTTCACAGCTGAGAGGATGAAAAAAGCCAAACAAACCACAGTTTGTTGTGGAGGTGGCACAAATGGAGAGTTTTATCCACTGTTCAGTGTAAAGAATGAGTGACTTGAAGGAGCTGTTGACTCCATAACACGTGTTCGAGTTCCCACTTAGATTGCCATCCTGGTGGGCACACGTCTGGGATGTCATTTCTTTGCTTCTTTTTCTAACTTGCGCAGTTAAAATGGTGCTCATTTGAATATTGGGGCTGATCTGGATATCAAATTTAAATTTCTGCATCTGCAAATATTATCTTCATTTTTACCAGTGCTCCATCTGCCGAGTCTTCCTGAACTATGGTGCAGTAACAACCTGGTTTTGTAAGCCTTGTCATATATTATTTCTTCTATATGGCTCTTTCATTGATGATACTAGTTAGATGTTTGGTTGATATTTTTGATGGGTTTTGTAATTTTTAAGTGGTCCTGCTGCTGTGCTGTGGTCACTGACCGGAGTGGGCACCTCTGAGGGCTTTAGCTTTGCACTCTACAGGTTTTAGTTTGGGCTTCTCAAACATACACAAACCCTTATGCTCAGTGGAAATCCAAGAAAACTGGGGGTACTGCTCATTCTCTCTTATTTCCTCACCTTCTCCAGGATATTACCTTGGTACTGCTGTGACTAAAATATGCCCCAGTTTTCCATGTCATTGAGGGCTGCATCCCTCTTCTCCTGTGACTGGTGATGTGCCTGTCATCCCACTCTATCCCTTTCTGCTAAAAAAGTCTCCATTTGGGGCTCTCTAGTGGGCCGGCTTGTTTTTACAGGAGTGTTACGAGTTAGATTTGCGAGGGGCAGGTTTTATTGCACCTGATTTATCCCTGGGTTAAACCACAACAGCACCTAATGAACTCTGCAAATAACGTTGAATTTTATGGGATAGAAAACTAGTGTAAGTATGTTCTTAAAATAAGATTCTTGGTAACATTGTAGCATGTTTATAGTAGGGTGTATGTGCGTTGTTTCCACCTTCCTGCTGTTCCTGTTTTTTCACTACTGCCCTGAAAGATCAATAAAACCCTCATTATAACACCGTTGCTGAGGTTATTATGTTTTTATATATTGTGGGGCAGTGGTGTGACTGGGCAGTGGTTGGTAGGAAACCAGAGAAGGAAGGGCTGTACAAATTAGTTGTGCTGAGTGTACCGAATTTACTGATTGTCCTGATCTTTCTGCACTAGTCCCCTGTGTTAGGGACCCTCGAATCAAGTGCTGAACTCGTATTTGTTTTCCCTCTCCCCTTCCTCCTTCCTTCTCTCCCCCAGGGCAGCTCCGAGGTGCTGGCAGAGGTTACTGGTTGTGCTTTTCCTCCAGGAGCTGCTGAGCCGAGGCACGAACGCTGGTGTCCCTGTGCTGTGAGAGGGACATGCTGAGGCTGACTCTGGGGAGCTTTGCTGCTCTTGGTTCTGCCCTTGGGTACTCCCCAGCATCTGCTCTCAGCTGCTGTCACAGGATGCTGAGTTAAAGGGATTCCGTTTGCTCTGATCCAGTGCTGCTGTTCTGTTTCCAGATCCTCTCAGATATTCCTTGCTTGTTCTGACATTAAAGGTATTTGTTAAGAATTTTTTTCCTCTTTCATGAAGTGTGACAAAGGTCTCTGTCTTTAGAAAGACACTGGGAATGATGTTCAGCAACTTTCCATTTGATTCTTCTTTGCATCTTTTTTTTCATGTTAGTCCTTCTTTTCACTTTGAGCTTCCCATAGAAACCAAGTTTTTTTCTTTTCCTCCCGGTGTTTCTTCCTGTGTGGCTTTTCTGACCGTTGCTGTGATTGGAGCCCCCTGACTTGATAACAGCGTTCCCCCTGCCTTTCACGCTTGTGAGCATCCCTTGGCATCTCCGTGGTCCCCCTGGAGCCCTGGACTGAAGGGGTGACCTGGGGGAGGGAGATCATTCACTGTGTGCAAAGCTTGTCTCACTTAAAGAGCATCTTAAACTGAATCAGTTCTTTTGGGTGCCCCATAACCTCATTGGCATCCGAGAAGGGGCAAAACTGCTTTCCCCTTGATGCACAGTTCTTGGATGCTGCAGCGTGTTTACACTTGGGAAATAGTTAAGTAATTGGCTTCAGCAAATAATTCTCTTGTGATGTGTGAGGATTTTTTTCTGTATTTATATTCTAAACCATTTTTGAAATACCAGTCTGGCAAAAAACCCCACCCTGTCTGAAGCAAGGAATCTGCTCCCTGATTATCTGGCCTTGGTTTGCAAACCAGCAGGGCATCTCCATAGGGAGCTCAAGGTCCTGTCTGGCCCTGGGAGGGTTTGGAGAACCAGTTCCTTGGGTCTGAGCAGGGTGGTTTGAGTGAAACCCAGACAGGGGCAGTAGGGCAGGATGAGCAACCTCCTCGCATTGTGTGCAGTGTGGATTTTGAGCCTTACGAGTGGGTTTTCTGTTTGCCCTTAACCCATGGAAAGCCACTCTCTTTCACATCTCTGAAGTGGTAAATTAGGTGCCTGAGTGCTCAGAAGACTGGAACTCTGGGAGAGGAAATCCATTACTCCAGGAAAAAATGGAAATTCCTCTTCACCTGCTGTAACAACTGTAGCATTGTCAGGAGCCAACATCTGGGAGCTATTTCTGCGGAAAAGTCAAAGTGCTATTGTTCACCGGAGCAGGAGAAATTAATTTTCTTCCTTTTGTAGGTGTCTTTACAGTGCCCTCTAGTAAACTTGTGGAGAAATGCTGGAGGGATGTTTCTTAGCCCAGGTGGAGAAAATAATGAAAATAGTCCCTGGAAGAATTAAAAATTAAATAAATAATGGAGCTGTGGTCCCCTGGCACTCAGATGCTTTATGAAGGAAGTACCGCTGATATTAAAACCTGGTAGTTGCTTGAAATGAGAGACATGGCTTTAGTAATTCCACAAAAAAGGGACAAGGTGGATAATATTCTTTAAGCTCTCTTTCTGGAATGGTTACAAGAAGGAATTTTGCAGTTAGGATCTTCAGAGAGGTTCCCTCATTGGCTTAATTCAAATATATGGTGTTAGATGGTCCGACTTGTGTTTCTTTTGATTTATAAAAGCAAAATGGCCTTGAAAGAGTGTTCCTTGCACAAGGTGAGAGGTTTGTGAGGCTCGGCTTCTGCATGCGAATTCTGTAAAACCCAAGGATATTTTTATACAACCTGAAAGAAATCCACGTTTTTGGGCTTGGCGCTTATAAAGGATTTCTTTTCCTGGCACACCAGGAGGAACAAAAAGTGCACCAGAAGTTGTTTTTGAAGCACAACTGGTAGACAACTTTTTATTTTCCTTTTTTTGAGTGTGTGTTTAAGGTAGATGAAGAAATCCTTGTGAGTAAGAAACAGTTTCAGATTGGAAATATGGACTGGACCTGAGGAGCACCTCCTGTGTGGGGATTTTTTTGGGACAGGTTGCACAAGGGTACCTCGAGAAGTGCTTCCAGTGAGTCCTGCTTTAGGGAGGGAGGAGTTGGTGCCATCTTTTCTCCTGCTGTTTTCCAAGCTGAACAGAACTGCAGCCCCACAGTAAAGGGACAGAGGGGCTATAACCTAGAGTGACAGTGCTTGGGAGCAGCTGCTGAAGGAGCCATGGCACAGCACCTGGGACAGTTAACTGTAAATAATGAAATCACTTCCATGTGTTCCAAATCCAGGTAAAAATGTCCGACTCTCTGGAGGTGTTTGAAAGGCTGTGGAACTGAACAGCAGATAAGTGCACCTCCACAGACATCTGATCTTGGAGATTACAATCTGTGTTTGGATTTGGCTGCTGATCATTATCGTGTTTTTCTTGCCATTATTTAATAATATATGAGGCAATGGTATTGTTTACAGAGGGAGTGGTTGATGCAGGGATGCTTCCTTGCAGTGTTTTACTGCAGACACTCCACACCGGTTGGAGACTTCTTCATTCTACTCCCGCACACTTTTTTAATGGGCTCATTTTTAAAAATATGATTTTGTGCTTGAGGTCCATCAAGAAGGTCAGTTAAGATTAAGCCAACAATAATTCGTTATTTAACAAATGAAGGGTAGCTGGGAATATAAACAAAGCTCTAAAGGCATCGTTGCAAAATCTGGTTTACTTTGCTTGTCTTTACTTTGGTTCTTTGTTTATTGACTGAGCTGTCCGGATACTCCCGAGTTACCAAGACCTAGTCCTTAAACATATTATCTCTTTTTGTGTTACAGTAATGCTGTAATTATGGGGACTGTCTTGATTTTTGTGTTCTTGTTGGTACATGATGTCAAAACCTTCTCAACTCAGTAACATCATAGAATCTGGGAATGGTTTGGGTTGGAGAGGAGCCATCCAGCCTGGCCTTGGACACTGCCAGGGATCCAGGGGCAGCCATAGCTGCTCTGGGCACCCTGTGCCAGGGCCTCCCCACCCTCACAGGGAAGAATTTCTTCCACAGGTGTTCCTCCATCCTGAAAGGATCTCTCTCCTTTGGGGATTTCAGAACAGCCCTTCCCTTGTGGGCGGGGGGAATCTGAGGCACCACAGCATTCCTCAAGCACCATTCCTAGCCCTCAATTCCCAGCGATGCTGGGTGAAGAGGAGTTACTCTTTGTGATGGATATCTTTGTTACAGTGTATTAAATCATCAGAAAGGAAATCTGCTTGAACTGAAGGAGAAAGGAATCTACTAAATCTGGGAAAGTCTGGATTTATACAAGGCATTACTTATCTTATAAAGTTCCGTCACTTGCCCTGCCAGGTTCCAATGTCAGCCCACCGCTGGAGTTATGGAAGTACCAGCAGGATTTATACTGTGCTCTGCAGTCAGGGGTAGCTCTTACACTCCCTCCTTTTTTTCTTGATGCTTAAGTGTGATTTAATTTTTGTCTGGTATAATTTGTGGATTGCAGAGTCTTTGTGAAGCAGGAGCTGAAGTGGCATTTAGAGAACACGGTTTAGAGATGTGACCCTGGTTTTTGAGTGTGGTGAAACTTGCCAAGCACCGTGTGTAGGGCTGGGCTTTGGAAATGCTTTATGGAAGTAAAATCTAAAGATGTTTGGCTGGTGTATATTGCTGTCATAGTTTAATTTGGTCGGGTGATCTATAATTTCTATTGCCTAGAAGAGAAAAATGTAATATTAAGCAGAAAATACATCTTTGTCTAAACATTGCTACATTGTACTATCATAGATAAATTTTGCTTATTGGGGAATGCAGAACGCTTCTGATGTTGTCAAGAGAAATAAATTACCAAGCTGGTAATATTTACATTTATTTAGAGAATACCACATGCAGCAATTTGCCCGCATAGATAAAGTGCTCCTTAGCCATGAATATGTGAACAAAACCACAGAACAAGTTCCCTGTGAGCTCCTGCTGGCAGCCTGCTGGGAATGGTGCAGGGAGCATCTCCACTTAAGCTATGTCTGGCTGATTCTGGAGGCAGCTTATTGTAATGATGTGGGTTAGGAAGGGCATGACACTGTCTTTAGGATTACAGAGGCCACTGGGAAAGTTAATTAAATTCTGGGGAAATCTAAAAGTGCAATCCTGCCACCAGAGAGCTCAGAGCTTTTATTGTTGACTCGCAGTACGTGAGAAGGGGCTGTGTAACAGTTCGTGCCAGTCTGATCAGGAGTTCAGATGCTTCTGTTTTACATGTCAAGCTTGAAGGGTGTCTTATCCATACTCCTAAGTTGCCTTGGGGTCAGGAGGACAGGTATCACCCCCGGTGCCACATCGTTCCTCGCCTTGGAACAGTGAGCAATCTTTCTTCATCAGAGCCTGGTTTGACTCCTTCCAAACCAAAGCCTGACTGCTAATCTCAGGTCAGCTAATTGTGATGGAAGGTGCGTTTGGCTGCCTTAATTTATCATCCTGTTTGGAAAAAGGAGTTCTGAAATGATACCCGTGCTTCGCATTTTCCTTCTGGATGGTTGTTGCATTTGGTCCTTGTAAAATGGGATGTGGTTTCTTTCCAAACTGAAGTGAAACGTAGTGCTGGAGTCCTTTGCTTGTAATGCAGCTGATGCTCATCCTCAGGAGAACATCATGACTGAACAGTTCTGGTGGCAGCACTCAATCCAAGTCAGGTCTGTGGCACTGCTGGTAAAATCTCAAGACATATTGCTGTGCACCAGTTTGAGGTGATTTATGTGGAGTCGGTAGGACTGAGATCAGAGTGGTTTTGTCTGGAGTTATTTTCCTAAGTGCTGTTATTTCTGGTGAGCTTGTGGCAGGCGGTTGTTAAAGGACAAATTTCAGTGATTTAAGGTGGATATTGGAGTGCTTGTGTCTTCCACAAATTAACTGGATAATGAAGGGAAGCTTCTTCCCACTTATGCAGCTGCTTGGCGTTTACTGTTCTACACATTGCTCATGTGAGGCCTTATGAAGGTGCACCTCTGTACAGAAAAGGGTGCAGGACAGGCCGGAAGCGCTTCATGCTTACATACTGTCAGATCACTGACAGTGATGGGTTTTGCTTTGGCTGAAACAGTGTCAGAACTGATGGTTAATTGTGAGAATTGGAGGAGAGAGGAGCTACAATGAGGACTAGGGCACCCCAAAGTATTTTCCGTAGTAGGGGGTAGGAATGTATAAGAGTAGTCAACTGAGCATCAGTTCTTGGACAAATTTAGTGAGGTGAACAAGCTTTGATTTCCCTGACTTTGAATCACAGAATCCTGGAGTGGTTTGGGTTGGGAGGGACCTTAGAGCCCATCCAGTTCCACCTCCTGCCATGGACAGGGACACCTTCCACTATCCCAGGGTGCTCCAAGCCCCATCCAACCTGGCCTTAGACACTTCCAGGGATCCAAGGGCAGCCACAGCTTCTCTGGGCACCCTGTGCCAGGGCCTCACAGGGAAGAATTTCTTCCCAATATCCCATCTATCTCTGCCTTCTGGCAGTGGGAAGCCAATTCCCCCTTGTCCTGTACCTCCATCCCTTGTCCCCAGTCCCTCCAGCTCTCCTGGAGCCCCTTTAGGCCCTGGCAGGGGCTCTCTGAGGTCTCCCTGGATCCTTCTCTTCTTCAGGTGAGCACCCCCAGCTCTCCCAGCCTGGCTCCAGAGCAGAGGGGCTCTAGCCCTGGGAGCAGCTCTGTGGCCTCCTTTGGACTCTCTCCAGCAGCTCCAGGTCCTGGTGTTGATGTTGGAGGCTGTTTTGTGGGGATTTTGCACTCGCATGTTTTAGGTAAATTTGTATTTGTGTCTTTGACTCCCAGAGCAGTTGATGGAGTAAACTGTATTTGTTACATTTTCACACCACTTATAGGGAAGAGCAAGGACAAGGTTAGAGTTCAAATCTGGTGAACTTTTCATTGGAAGGCAGAAGAATTTGGAGGAGCCAAGTGCAAGTTAATACAGTTAGGCAGGAATAATCAGCTAGTGTAACATTAAATTGAAAGTAACAAGCCTTAGAGCAGCTTCCAAGAACAGGATCTGAGGATTATGGTAGTGATGTAGTCTGCACTGCCACGCTGCTGAGCTAAACCCGACTGCCTGTGTGCTGGGATGGGCACAGGAGTGCTGAACCCGACTGCCT
Organism: Oreocharis arfaki; assembly: GCA_013398015.1. Taxonomy (NCBI): domain Eukaryota; kingdom Metazoa; phylum Chordata; class Aves; order Passeriformes; family Paramythiidae; genus Oreocharis; species Oreocharis arfaki. The sequence goes on from VZRR01000839.1 coordinate 44,187, forward strand.
GTGTGCTGGGATGGGCACAGGAGTGCTGAACCCGACTGCCTGTGTGCTGGGATGGGCACAGGAGTGCTAAACCTGACTGCCTGTGTGCTGGGCTGGGCACGGTAGTGCTAAACCCGGCTGCCTGTGTGCTGTGGGCACGGTAGTGCTAAACCCGGCTGCCTGTGTGCTGGCAGGGCTGAGGAAGGGAGCTGTGGAGCTTCCAGGACACGAGAAATGACTCCGTTTCTACGTCTCACACGGATCTTGTCTGTGCCAGGGCACTCCATCGTGTTCAGGCATGTGTGGCTCCCTGCCATTCGTCTCCAGAGCAGATCTGGGGAGAAAAAAACTCCAGCCTGGTGGGAATGAGTGAGATTTACTTGCTCCTGTTTCCGAGCTGGGAAACACACTTGTCTGGCTTTAGCATAAGCTCCCTGGGCCATTATTAGCACAAAGGGAGGCTGTGGTGTGTGCACGCCTGTGTGTGTAAGTGTGTGGAAAGGGGAAGGACTCCCTGCACCAGATACACCCATTCTGCCTGAAATAAGCTGCTGCCATCGAGCTCAGCGATCAGTAGGTTGATGGACTGGGAGAAATGGCTCGTTGATAGAAGTTTGTTAAGGTGCAGCGTGTACAAACCCTTTTGTGCCAAACTGAGGCTTGAAGGCGGCATGAGCTCAGGCGGCTGCAGCGTGGCTCTCCAGAGTGCCCCAAACCCCAGCTGCAGATCCTCTGAAATAACGGTCTCCATTCTGGTGTAATGTCCTTCAAGCTGGAATAGAGTTACTGACCAACCCTTCACGTTTTTTCCCCACTGCTTTCAGTGCAGGAGCACAGTGATATCCTGGGATGAAGCAGCTTGTGCTGTGTCTTCCCAGGGCTCTTGGCAGGAGTTTGGTACCTCTGAAGCCTTGCTGAGAATCTGCTTCCCATTCTTCCTCCAGGCTTATAATCCCTCTCAAGCTGCTCTTGATGTGACCTCTCTTGACATCCTCTGCTCTGCTCTATTTCCTTGGACATCTTGTTGCTTCCATGGCAAGAACGATCTTAACTCTATCGGTGGATTTGGTCTGCTCTAGTCTGCACTGGAGACAGGCAGGGCGAACAAAAAGCTGCCATTCCGCTTTTTAAGGTTTTCTGGGTTTTATCTGAAAAGCCAGACTGAAGCAAAACTCAAACCCAGGGTATTTTGTTCTCATAGGGGTCTGGATCTATATTGGAAAAACTTAGAGAAGCTTGTAATTGAGGTGGGGGGCAAAGGGGCTGGCTTGGGGAGAATGCTTCCCTTGGAAAACGCAGGGACTGTGCAGCTCAATCTTTAATTTTAGAAAGAACTTTAGGTTTCTGTGGCACTGGAAGAGATTATAGTGGTAAACGGGTCAAAGATTTCCCTGCTGCACATGGCTCTTGTTTCTGCTCTGCCTTTTGCTGCACGAGAGCTGATACTCAGGATCCCAGAGGCACCGAGAATTAAGAACATCCACACATAGGTGCCCTTGTACAAACCAAAGTAACATAAGCAGCTCCTAGAAATTTTTAAAGGTGTTGGTTTTTTGGTTTTTTGGGTTTTTTTGTTTTTTGGTTTTTTTGGGTTTTTTTTCCTAAATATTTAGTTTGGAGGGTTTTGGGGGGTGTCTCTATTATCCTCAAGAAAGGCAATCCCAAGGATTTGGGTCCCAACTTGACGAGTCTCCAGCCTGACACTAGGGAAACTTCAGTCTTTCTAGAATGTTTTCCTTTATTTCCTCTTTGAATTCTTGAAGATAAAAGAGGTTTGAATGCTATCAGCTGCAAAAGCCTCATTTATCTGTTGTTTCTCTCACACCACTCCTGCCTTATCTCCAAGTTGCTGTGAATTATGAGTAGCAGAGACAATGGGCTCCATGCAGGAAGACTGGAGTCCCTCTCGGGGGAAGCTGGAGGCTCTTTGGAAACCAGGGACTCCCTGTGTAGTTCAATGATAGAGGGAATCATATCGATTTGTTAATTAAGGTTATTTTAGAAGGTAAATCCGGTTTTAAAAACCCCACAAACAACCAAGCAGTGGGAGAAGCTGCAATGCTTCCAGGACAGCCTTTGTTTGCAAGTAAAGGTCACCTTCAGAGTTGTGCTTTTTCCTCAAACCTCAGAATTATTCTATAGCTTAATTAAACAGATCTTGTTATTAAATGTTATTAAATCTTGTTATTATATGCATATTTGTCTTTAAGGTGGTCTTAAAATATTTCAGCATTTTTTTATTGACTGTGAGATGAAATGGTCAATGGTGAGAGATGAAATGGTTTTGAGATGAGTGCAGGAGTTTGTTACTGTTATATGAGTGTTGTTTCTAAGGTGGGCTTTAAAAAGCGAGATCCCCTTTTCCCTGAACCCAGTGTTGTGCCAATTGGAAAACGGTTCTTCCCTAGAAGAATTTGTCTTCTGTTTTCTACGGATGATTAAGTTAAGACAAGTCAAAGTGATATTGACACACAATCGTTCTGCTTGACCAAATACACCAGAAAGACAGTAATTAAAATTCACTTCTTAATGCAAAGTAGATGTTAATTACAGAACTCTTTGGGGAATACTTAAAATGGAAAAGTAATCATGTTTATCCTGGGCTAGAATGGAAGTAAAAAAACACTGTATGACACTTGCAAGATGTGTTAAGCTCAGAATGGGAGACTTTCTCTTGGATGCTGAATTGTTCTTGATGGTTCTTTGGTTGCACAGACCAAAGGACAGCACTGCTGTGAGGGCACCCACCCCACAGAGGCCAAGAGCAGAGCAGCAAAATACATTTTAGGGATGAAAATGTCTTGGAATCTGAGGGTCCATGATGTGAATGGTCAAAGCAGAAAACACCATCTTGCAGAGCAGACTGGTTTAATCTTTTCAGGGAGAGGATGTGAGCGGTGGTAGTGCTTGTGCTCGTTACGGTAACTTGAAGGAGGGTGCATTTCACGTTAAAGCTGTGGAAAACTAACCCCAAAATTCTGTGATGTTTTACAGACTCGCTCGTGAGAACCTTCACTCCTTTCTACTTCCTGGTGGAGCCCCTGGACGTGCTGGCGGTGCGTGGGGCGTCGGTGGTCATGAACTGCTCGGCTCATTGCGAGACCCCTCCCAAAATTGAGTGGAAGAAGGATGGCACTTTCCTGAACTTGGTGTCAGACGACCGCCGCCAGCTGCTGCCAGATGGATCTTTATTAATTAACAGTGTGGTGCATTCCAAGCATAATAAACCCGATGAAGGATATTATCAATGTGTGGCAACTGTGGACAGCCTGGGGACCATTGTGAGCAGGACAGCAAAGCTCACCGTGGCAGGTAAGGCTCTGCTTAGTGAGTGTGGCTGAAAACATGGTTGATGGAAAGGAATACTCTGCCCTTGGAAAAATGAGAAGGTGCTTCCCAAGGAACATGAGCTGGTTCCATCAGCTGTCAGGGAAGCTGGGATCGTGTCTCTCATTTTACTGGCTGGGAGTTGGCATGTGTTCTGTTCATGTAGGCAGCTTAATGTATGGGTGTTTCTCAGGAAGTGCTGGAGATCAGGAAAGCTGCAATGAATGGATTAAGAGAAGTGCCAGGTGTCGGAAATCACAATGGAGATTTACCACAGCTTAGAAGAGGGAAGAAAACAGGATTTTTCTTTCTTTATGTATAAATAACCTTAAAATAACTTTCTGTGCTTGTACATGGAGAATTACCTGCTCTGTCTGAAACATTTGGGAAGCTCCTAACAGTAGTGTGTGTACACTCCCTACAGGACTGAGAGACGGGTAGGGAATGGAGTGCTGGGGAGCTGTATTTTTCTGTCTCTTGAGTATCAGGTGTGAACAAGGAAGCCTGAAAAGTAACAACCAACCAAATGCGTAAAATTTTCCATTAAAAAGCCCGAGTCACAACCTCAGCTTTGGTGTTCTGAGTACCCTTTAGACTTGATAGGTGATAGATTTATTATGGGTATAGAAAGCAGCGAGGGAGTGAAGTTTGCAGGTAAAAATGAAGATTATGGCTGGAGAAAGTGGTCTGTTCTGTCACTTGCTTATTTCTCAGGGCTTGGGACTGTCTAAAGCAGGAAGAGACTTGTAATTACTAAGTAAGGGTGAGACTTCAAAAACCAACCAAAAGGAAGAAAACAAGGTAAACTAAGGCACTGCAACTAGGAAAAAACCCTATGAAGCAGTTTTCCTTTGTTTCTCTAATGATGTTTGCCAGCCTTTTTCAAACAGTTTTTTTCCCTTTGCTTAATAAATGTCTTGGGGTAATGAATTCTTCCTCACTGGTGCTCCTGCATCTCCCAGAGCTGCTGCTTCCATCGTTTGTATTTGGATGTTGTTCCCATTAACTTGGCTTGTAGCATTGTTGTGAAACATCAGCAGTGTCAGAAATAGAAAAATTGGGGTTTTATACCTTGAAAGAGTGACTTTGAGAATCTTTTAATGAGGAATAGATTTCTGAGCTTCTTGGCAATGAGGACAATAAAGGCAGTTCTCCCACACTTCTCTCGAGCAATTACCACCTTCTTGCATTGCTGCTGTCGGGATTAATTCTGCTGCTTTCCACATGAGAGCCTTCAGTCTCCTGCCTCTGCTATCAGCCTGCTCTGTATGATCATTAGGTGAGGTTAATGGGGTTAAAAATGAAGGTAAGCCAAAATGTCTGCCGAATTTCCACTTGCATTTTCCCCTATCTAAGTAGAAGGTACTGTTTCAGTTGATACTTTCTAAAATTATGCAATCTTTAGGAGCCTTTTAGTACTTGGGAAAAAAAACCCCCAAGAACCTACTTTAAAAAAACCCACAACGAACAACAATGCAGTTCTGGTGAGGTTTTTTTCCAAACAATCCTAACTAGAAAACAGAACAAATACAGTCTAGCCCAAGACAATATGGACCTTCCCACACAACCAGTTGCCCCTTTGGCAAACATTGGCCTGACAGCTCTCTATTAAGGTTATTGATTGATTCCATGCAATAAAAATGGTACTTTTATTGCCTGGAACTGGAGGAAATGCTGGTGACACATGTTGTGTGTTGCCTTTTGCCATCCTGTGCCTTGGAAACCTGCCCTGGAGCATCCTCTGGCTGCACTGCTGCAGAGGCTTTGGCAGATGTGGGTGTGTGAAAACCTGTTTACCACCCCAGTCAAGTGCCAAGAGCTGGGCGAGACCACACCAAGTTTAATCCTCGTGTAGGGGGGAAGGGCGCTTTTGTTGCTGAAGGCTTTGGAATAAGAGGTGGAATATTTACATTCTGGTTTAGCCTAGTGCTTTTCTTGTCCTCTCTTGAATCTCTCACTTTTAACTCAGTGGTTTTTAATATTCGTTCCCACCCTCTTTGTTTTAATTGGCAGCTTTCGGGCTGTGGTGAGCGTGGGCATTGTTAGCATAGTAAGGGCTCCCCTTGGCCTCAAAATTCCAGTGGGAGGGAGCTAATTCCCCTCTTAATTGGGCAGTGGTATGTGGGGTTCCTCTGCTGTGTGTGAGTGTGGTGCTGCCATGCACCTGATCTCTAAAAGGGAATATTATGAAGCCTAGGTTGCGTGTTTTAACAGCTTCTTACTCATTAAATAACTCTTGAAAATGACAAGTTCTGGTGAGTCATGGAGGCCAGGGCAAGGAAAATCCAGTAAAAACATGTTGTGTTCCATCATATGGATACAGAGTTGGAATTTTCAGTCTTGGAACTGCATGGTCGAGGGATGATGCTGAGCAATATACCCAAGTCCTGCAGGAAGGATTTATCCAAATTTGGATAAGTTTCTCAAGTTAAAGGACTTCCTGTATATTCTAGACTGAGTGATCTAAAATTTTTAGGTGTTGGAATCTGAAGCTCTTTTGTTGCCATAGGGTGACAGGGGTTTAGTGAACCGCTGTATGGAGAACTCAACCCAAGCCACACGCCCCCAGTGCCTGGGCACCGAGGGCTGGGTCAGGGATTGAAGGGGTTACATTACAGACAGACTGACTTGGGTTTGCGTCAGTTTGTGTGTTTGGCCCTGCTCTGAATGTGCCATGGCAGGGGAGTTGATCATGGCAGCTTCACTGTGCATGTGGCAATGTGCCTTTAAAGGACCTATTCCCTACCTGGTGATCCACGAGAAGACTTTGCTCTTTGGGTTTTTGGAAGTGTGAGGATCGAGAGGTTCTGTGGCAACTGAGCCTCTTAAAGAAACTGATCTTTGCTGCCTTTAGATTATAAAACAAGTCAGAGGATACGATAAAATATTCCATTGTGAAGAACACTTGAGTTAGTTTGTAACTTGAAGTTGTGTGCTGCTACACCTTGGTAGTAAAGTGTTTGCTTTTCTACCAGACTTGTAGTAGTAAGTCCTTGTTTTTTAGGAACTGCAAACAACAATAAATGTTAGTTTTCTTTATTGAGCAGCAGTTTGGGGATATAAGTATCCCTTTCCCATTCAGTGTGAGCCTCCACAGTTTGGTTCCTTCAAGCAAATGGAGATGAGTTTGTCATCTCCAGTTTCTTAGGGCAGTGGAGGGAGAAGGTGTGGTGGTCATGCAGTCCATGTAATGTGTAGGATTTGCCCATTGTTATGATGGATTTAAAGTAAGGAAAGTTAAAGGAGCCACATAATTTATGTAAAGCTGCAACACTTTAATCAGTGCCTTGGTACAGTATGTTTTTTAATTGGCTTTTGAAATGCAAATCTGTCTTTGATACTTAAGTGCCAGTTAGATCTTAAGAAGGGTTGAAGGTTTAAAAAGCTGCTGTAAAACATGGATTAAAAATAGATATACAAAGTTTTGGTGATCTGTGTCTGTAATTCATCTTGGAAAAATAAATATGTATGTATTTTAATAAAAAGTATAATGTCACGAGCTGAAAATATTCCCAGGATGATCTTTCCCCAGTCACTGGTTACTGTGGCTTGGTTAAAGCTTTTATTGAGAGAACAGATACATGAGGATCTAAAAACTGGGAAGTGTGACAGGGGCACTGAGTTTGATCATGCAGATTTATTTGCTCTATATATGCCTTTAAAGACTGCTCACTAAATTATTTGTTTCACCTCTTGTCATCTTCTTTCCCCAAGTGAATCCAGCTGTTTTTCTTCCTCTTCTTCCACTTATCCTTGCATTTGATAATTCTTGGCTTTGAGCTTTCTGTCATTTGCTTGGCTGCGATGAGGCAGCTGTGGCACTGCCTTGGTACAAACTTCAGGTGTGTCTGAGTTTCATTAATTCAAGAGCACTTGTTGATAATTTCTGACTTGTTTTTTCTCACCTCAACTAAATAATTTCCTTGAATTATTATATCTCATTTAAATATTCACAGAAATTTTATTTTCAAGCCTTCATTTTGTAATTATGTTTAGAAGAAGTACAGACAAATCACTTCTGTTAAGAAAGGCTCCTGCCATGTAACGTCAAACTCTAAAATGGTTCAGGGACCAGGAAAATGTGGTATGTACTTAGTAAAAGTGTAGTATCTCCTTTGGAACCATTGAGCACATTGAAGGGGTAGCACAGCCCAGGAGGGGAATGTTCCTGAAAAGTGGCTATGGAAATGCCACGGTGAAGCTTCACATGTTATGTTGAAACCTTGGGAGACTCCCGCTTTTCCACTTAGAGCTGGGGACACTGGAGTGGGCTGGGGCCCATCATGTCCATACTTGGAGGAAGGATTTGGAGTTTCATTCCAAGCATACTGGAGCACTTTGTGCTCCTAAGCATGGTGTTCTCTGCCCTCCTGACCTGGGTAAGTCCCTTCCTCCCACTGGTCCATCCAGCTCATCAGTGGCTCTGGCTCCTCTGGGTTGCTGTGCCGGGGCACAGGGCTTGGGGCAGGGTCACTGACAAAACGTGTGCTCTCAGAAGGGCATCTGAAGCCCCTGTAGCCTGCTCTGTGTGTGAGGTTGGTGTCCCCAGGTTGGTGTCACCATGACGACGGTCACAGGGACCCTGCGGGGAGGAGGGACCCACCCTCGGTTGGGTTTCGCTGCTGAGAGTTCCTCCAGACGTCGGATAAAGAGAACGGACTTCACCTGGGAAATTGCTCTGGTTTTTAGCAGACCACATTGCCTTTTCAAGATTTATTTGCATCTTGTGTGTGTCCAGCTTGGGGCTTCCAAACTGATGGCTGGGAGAGCTGTCCCTGGAATTGCAGGAGGCCTGGATGGGCTGTGGTGCTTCCTGTGGCTTGGAGGGGTTAACTGAGTTCTGAGTCAGGAGATGCCAGGGCCCAGTCCTACTTCTGGTGCAGCTCATGACACCAGCTCCAGATCTCCATGCTTTGCCTTTTCTCCATGGGCTAGTAAAGAATTTCTCTCCAGTAAATTTAGAGTATTACTTTTTATAATGCACCAAGATGCTGCAGCTGAGGAGGGCAGGTAGAGATAAGGAATTCTGTATCCATTACAGACTTCGGATGGTAGGCAGTGGGTGAAATTGTGGCCAGGAAACGATTATTCAGGCCATGCCCTGAGTACAGCCTGTGGGAGGGAGCAGGATCTGGAGGGATGTGGGCTTGCAGCTCAAGGTAGAGCTGTGCAAAGCCCAGCAGCAGAGGTGTGCTGTGTTTCCTTCTAGGATATTAGAGTACTTAGCTATTTAATATCAATCACTTATTTCTGTATAAATAATGGTGAATAGATAAGGAATTTTTTCAAACATTTATTTGAGCTGGAATTTTTTTTTTCCTTTTGCCATAACTACAAGGAGCTGCATGGTAGTAGCCAGGTCATTTGGTTCCGTTTGCTCCTGTCCTCTCAGAAGTTTGCCAAGCTTTGAAGATTACAGCTGAGCAGTGTTTTATTTCTCACTGGACTCTGTCTGTGCCATCCCAAAGGGTGAGAGCGAAGCTCAGGACAAACTGTCCCAGCTCCTTGGAGATGGGGTTAGGTTAGAAATAACAGCACGTTTTTACCCAGGATTCTCCTTTAACAGCAAGGAGAAAAAAGTAATCTTGACCAGATCTTTATGAATAAAGAACATTCCGTACCTTGGAACTGAAAAAAAAAGCCTCAGAGCAGAGATACTTCAGAGGAGGGTACTTAAGAGCTCTTAGCCAGTAAGTGACACGGGTGATAAAGTTTCCTTGCAGAAATTTATTTTTCTATGAAGAAAGCATCTGTGTTTTCCATAAATTGGCTTAGATCAAAATGCATTTCTTCATGACAGGTAAATGGGAAAGGTGGTTTTAACACAACTGCAGTTTGTACAGGTTCTTTCATCTGTTACTGAGACTGTGGGAGTTTAGACATTGAAGATAATAAATGTTCTGCCTTATGTGTCATTCTCAATTCTTGCAGTCCACATTTGTCCAGGTAAAGCAGGGAAGAAAATCTGTGTGAGCCTTTGAACTGGTCCTCAGTTCTTGGACTGAAGGCAAAGGTCCAGTTTCAAAACTATTACAAAATTTTAGTCACAGATTGGGATTTCATACCAGAGCTTCTTCCCTTGTCCAGGGCAGAGAAGGGTAGGATGTGCCTGCACTGGATTACCACTGGAACCCTGGGGAAAGCCCACAGCAGGTAATGTGACCTGAGTTTTGAAACTCTTCATTGGCATCTAATGACCAAGTTGGAGCCCAGGTGAAGAGACTGTTAATTTGCTTGCTTAAACTAGTTCCTATTGAAAAACACAGGTTTTCTTAAGCTTTTGTATTTCAAGTTTATTACACCTTGTATCAAACCAAATCCAGCCGCTCATTGTGACTAATACTATCCCTGTCCCAAATTCTGTGGGTCAGTGAGCCAGTTAAAGCTTATTTGTGCTCGCTGGAGGGTGACATGCTCTGCTGAAGCTGGAGCAGAGGGGGCACAGGGGGATGTGTGGCACTCGTGCCTGAGCTTCCTGCTTTAGTAATGATGGAATAGCACTGCTCATAAAAAAACTCGTGTGTTTTCTAGAGTGAAATTCAAGTCCAGTGCAATGCCAGTCTTGTAACTGGCAAAGGGAATCTCCTTTGTGCATTTAGTTCACGGGCAAAGTTATGTTTATGTACTTCAGAATAATATAAACTTACTGTAAATCATAAGAAATTGGAGCTCTTTGCAGCATACATTCTATCTTGACCTTTGCCTTTCAAAATATGGCAGGCGATAGAGTTAATCTGTGGAGAAACAGGAATTCTGTGGAAGGGAGCTGGGGGCCAAATCCCTGAAATCCCTTAGGCTGATGCTCGGCTGGGGGGGTCTGTATGGTGAGACAAGGACAAAGTGACACCATATTGATGGTGCATCAACACCCCTAAACAAGAAACTTGGCTGAACCTTGTTTAGATTGGATTTTTATTTGTTAATATATTGACTCAGATCATACTTTTCCCTCTTTCTGCTCTGCATGTCAGCACCAGCAATCCCTGTGTGATTCTGTTGGACAAGTTTGTGCGGAGCTCGCTCGGAATCCCGAGCCGTCAGCAGAATGACGGTTGCATCTGCAGCCTGTGTTCATCACTCCCTGCCTGCTCCATTGTGCACTCAGCAAGAGATTTCAGCTTTATTAGAGCACAGTGAAGGCTCTGTGTGCTGACATTGTTCAGGTTTCTGATTGACTGAATTTTGCTTTTTGAGAACGATCAGAACCTGTACTATTGCCTCAAGCAAAAGGTGACACAAAAGCAGCAAGGGTAAGAAATATCAAGGTACAAGGGTGTCTCTGATTAATGCTTTCTTTTTTCCATAACAAAAATTCGAGATGAAGTTTAATGACCTTGAAAAGGAAACAAAATGGAGGAAAATTATTTTGAATAAGGAAAAATTGAGTTATGACACTTGCTGGACTTGATTTCAGTGAGGTTAGTTCTCGGTAACATTCTTAAAAGCATAGGGTGTGTCTCACCATTCACATGAGTACATTGGAAATAAATATGTTAAAAGTTATTAAAAACTCTCCAAGCCCTATTCATTTTCATATGGAAACCCTTATTTTGGGGGGAACATGAGGAAATGTCTCTAGATAATTTGTTTCTGTAAAGGTGTTGCTCTTCCTTTTGTAACAGCCTCTGAAGTCAGCCCTTGCTTAGATGAGCTGTCAGTCTGCTCTCAAATTCAACAGAGTAAAAATTAGTCAAAGAAAGGCTCCATTATGGAGAGACCTCTAAAAATCTATTCCTGATTACTCCGGGGTTCATGGCCAGCAGCTGCTGGAAGGGTCAGTGGTGTGCTGATCCCACCTGAGCTGTGCTGCCCTGGGCCCTGGCACTGAGCTGTGCTTGTGTTGGATAATTTGCAGTTATACAGCTGTTAGTGTTTGCCTTTATCCTGCCACGTGTTGTCTCCAGCCATCTCTTTGAGCTGCATGTTTGTGTCCTTAGAAGTTCTCTGTGCTTTATGTTTGTCTGCTGTTCTGTCAGCCTTTAAGCACCCTGGTTTTGTGGACTTTCTTTGCTATTCACGCATCCCGAGGAGTTCGCAGCGAAATTGTTGGTTATTTCCTGTCTCTAAATGCCTGTTGTCAGGTACCAGCTGTCTTTGTCACTGTCTATAGCGTTGCCTGCAAAAGTTTTTCAGATCTTTCCTTTCTTCCAGTTTAGTGATAAATTTATCCTGACAGTCCTCTCTGTGCATTAATCTTCTTTGAATAGCTTGTTCACATGAGCTTCCGCAATTGATAGCCTCGCCTGGAACTAAAATTATTTAACCTGTCAAGCTCTTTTCTTTCACCACAACCCTGGGATCTTATTCTTCTTTTGTTATGGCTTTTGATTTTGCTTTAGAAAGAGTAATTGTGAGCCTGTAGGGTTCTTATTTGTAGGCAGTCTATTGATGAAGACCTGAAGTTCCTTAAATGATGAGGCAATCTGTTTGCCTTATCTTTAGGGCTTCTCTTGAAATCCCACAGGAGTTTCATTTGCCTTGCTATTAGAGTGATCTTCAACAGTAGCAAATAAATGACTTCATGGTTTGCATGCCCTCAATTATTTTTTTCTGGCATTAGAATGTTGTTTTAGCTGTTTCTTGGTGTCTGTGGAGACCAGATTATTTGTGGCTGCTGCAGCTTTTCCTGCTGCTGCTGGAGCATTTGTGTTGTTTGGCCCTTGAACTGCCAATCCTGTCTCCAGTTTTCATGGTGCTGTTTCACCTCCTCAATCAGCAGATCTATTTTTTCTGTATTTGTGCCATTCCTTGCAGTGCTTCCTGACCCTGACCATGTGCCATGGACTGACATCCCCTCCTCACCCCTACTGCTCTTCTTGTAGTTGTGGTTGTCAGCAGTGACCTCTGTATTTCTGAAGATCTTCCTTCAGTCATTTTTGTTGCTCCCATTTCATTGCTGGAATAATTCACTGATCTCTTCTTCATATCACCTGACTAGAATTTGGATTTGCTTGTTTTGCCAGGTAGAACATCATATTATGCTGATGTGTTTTCTTTGTCCAAACATCCTCTCAAATTTTTGGATGTGTAGTAGATAGAAAGGAGAAGTTGTTCCTGGCTGTGAGGGTGGGGAGGCCCTGGCACAGGGTGCCCACAGAAGCTATGGCTGCCGGTGGATCCCTGACAGTGTTCAAGGCCAGATTGGACAATATTTTGTGCAATATTTTGCTATTTCTTGCTATGGTTTTTTGTGTACCTTCTCCATGTCATCGAATAATTGAGCTTGGAAGGGGCCTTGGGAAATCTAGAGTTCGGTTATTTGTTCAGAACAGCTCTGAGGTGCCACTAGGTCACTCAGTGTGTTACTGTGTGCGTGTTACTGATGTGTCCAGTGACATCCGCTCCCTTCCTTCCGGCCAAGGGACACTTTTTTATCAGCACATGCCATGCTTTCCATGCTGTCATGGCTGTGTTTAACCAAGTCAGGATTCTGGTTATGCACTGACATTTTTCATTTGTGTTCTGTATTCTGCATACTTCCCGCTTCAGTTTAGCCAGCCAAGGACATTTGGTAGGTTTTCCTCTCTCCATGTCATGATCCTTGTAAAAATCCTCTTCCCTTCCTGGAGGAGCTGTCTCCTGCCTGGAGTTTATGGATGCATTCTCCCCTGTCTGGTTTGCCTAAAGCAAGGGGGAAGAATGATGTGCTGCTTGGTGTTTGTAGCAAGGACTGGAATCATCTGGCCTTACCCTAATTCAGGTGGTGCTGGACTTGTGTTCTCCAGGAGTGTTTGTAATTACAAAGTCTGCTCCATTTGCCAGTGAGATCCATGAAATATGTCTCATTAACAGGAGTGTATTTAAAGCCATTTCACACCTCTGCCACTCCAACAAGCAATGCTAAATAATGTTGGAGAGAAGGAGCTGTGATAATTTAATGAAGTGTCCACAGATGGCTGGACTTAATAATTTTTTAGCAGGGTTGGGGTGAGGAGCTGATGCACTAACAAAATAGGCGGCATCTTTGTGATCTGCTGCATCGCTGAAGGGGAGCAGATGTTGGAGCTATCCTGACAACAGGGGATCATGTTCCCATTCTCCGGTACCTCCTTGTGGTGCTGAAACTCTCACACTTCCTAAGAGGCTATTTGCGGAAAGGAGTCGTAGTTATGGATTTGTCATGAGTTCATATTTGATGAGGCAGACAGGAATGGGGGAAAATTCAAGTGCCTGAAAAATTGGGAGCCGTTTGTGGGATCATTCACAGACCAGCTGGATGAATTTCAGATTGAGAGTGGAAGCTGTAGGGTTGAAGGTTTGGAGCTGGTGCTGCTGAAGTTAGTTTAGAGTTGGGTAAGTTAGGAGAAACTTGAGTAATAGTTAACTCTGGGCAGCAAAGGCCTTTCACAGATGGTATCCAGGAGGGAACAGGATGGAAAACCTGCCAGCTGCTCCTGTGCTTTACTTTTTCCATATTGCAATAGAAAGGGGGAAAAAACGGAAAACATTTGCTGAGCACATCGAGGTGTCACAAGAAAGCCTGAAAGCAGCTCTGGGAAAATGTTAATTGCACAAACATGTGATGTGTGTGTGTTTAGAGCCGTTTAATGCTTGTACAAAGTGTTATCTTAAATTCCAGTCAGAGCAGCGGCAGCAGAGGGGAGACACGTGAGGAAAGCACTCACAAAGGCTTGTGACCACTCATAAAGGTTCAGCCCTGCCACAGCAGGAAAAGGGGATTCCTCCACAGCTTTCTCTTCCCTAGAGACGAGGAGAGATGGTTCTCTTTGCTCCCTTTCCTTTTGCAGTGTTAATTTGGTGAGATGGGTTGCAAAAGGTTGGTAGGACTCTGGGGGGATTAAACATGTGTGTGGCAATGGCATCCATCTTCAACACAGCAGCGTTTGCAGCGGTGCTGGCAGGCTGCAGAGCAGAGGCAGGTTTGACTCTGGAGTTACTACACTCAGATGAGCAAGTTGTTTAGTAATGGTTGATAATGAAGGGTTTTTTTACTTTCAGTCTCCTTGGAAGTGATTGGCACTGGCTGCAGTCACAGGGAGGCTGCTGAGCTAGATTGGCATCTGGCTCAGGGCAGTGAATTCCCTGATTCTGCAGACTCCAGGAGATAAAATACTGGCTCCATTGAGGGCAGGAGACTACAGCCAGAATTTTAACCATCTGTGTTTTCCAGGAGCATGGGAATTATTGCTCTTCTAGGCACATCTTTTTCAGAAATGGAGACAATGGGCCACAAATCTCAGTAACGAAGAGACTGGGAATGCTGATTGAATGCATCACATTTGCATTAATAGATTGTTCATTCACATTCCTGCCATTGCTTTGGGCTTGGATGAGGGGAAGGGAGAGACAAAAGGGAAGGAGAAAAGAGGGACAGAGTTGACTTCCCCCCCTGCTCTGCCATTTGCATTGTCCTAGCAGAAATGAGGAGTTTGAGATGCATCTAATCCCTGTTATATGCACGTGAGTGCACTGTTGCTTATCTGTTCTCCTGCCTGTGTTTAGAGAACATTCCAAATGGACAATCATCCTTCCTAAATTGAGTTTATTAACCTGCATTCTTGCTAGGTCAGTAGTATTTTCCTTTGGTGTCCTAAAATCGATACCTAATGTATGTGCACTGCCACGGAACAATTAATGTGTGTACAAACATGAAAAAATTGTCTTTGATGTCAGAAGCCCAAAGTGTCATTTATCACGACATTCATTTACCAAAAGATGGGCTGATGTCTTCAACTGATTGCCCTGCCACACATGGGTGAGGAGTGGGGGCTGCTTCCTCGTTAGGAATGTATCTTCCCTCCCTGGCAGTGTCCAAGGCCAGGTTGGACGGGGTTTGGAGCACCCTGGGACAGTGGAAGGTGTCCCTGCCCATGGCAGGGGTGGCACTGGATGGGCTTCAAGGTCCGTTCCAACCCAAACCATCCTGGCATTCTGCTCATCATTAGAACTTCTTGCCCAACCTTCTTTGTTGAAGTGTTTGGGAAACAAAAACCACTGAAAAAAAAGTATCAATTTCTAAAAAAGTTAACTTTAAAAATGGTTTTAAAAGTCTTTGAAGTTTAACTAGACTGAATTAGCTTACATGGTAATGCCTTTAAAAGTGATTATAGAAAGCTCAGGAAATGCTGGCTTAGAAGTTGATAATTGATATTTTGAAGAGAGAAAGAATTGTTCATAATTACCTCTGATTCTTATCTCTCTCAATATTCTCGTTTATTAAGAGCCCTGCATATTAAGCCAGTTCTATTCCCAGCCTGGGAGGGAATCCTGGGTCTCCTCCTTTAGCCAGGTGACCCCACAACTTCTGTTTTCACCTCACCTGTTGCCATCTCTTCTCTCCCAACAACTACCATTGGTAAAGCCCTACACTGGCAACTTCAAGCACAAATGAGAATGTTCCTGGAGGACTGAAGCCCTGCAACTTCTTCTTTCTTCAGAGAAAGAAGCTCTGTAATGGAAGGGTTCTGGGCTGGGAGATGAAAGGGTATTTTCTAGTGGCTCACTGCTGCAGGAGGTGTGCCAGCACTCCAGGACCTGCTCCTGGATTTATAAACAGGTCTCTGAATTAATGATAATTAGGGCCTGGATTTGGAGTGCTTTTTATAATGCATCATGATTGGTTTGTGGTTGTTTGTTGGCTGAAGCAAGGGGTCCTCCTCCACAATGGGGGCTTTTAAGCAGTGCAAATTGCCAATAATTGTAGAAGAAGAGAAAATTACTCTTTAGGACAAAATTACAGGCTGGGTTAAAATGTATGTTTTAAAAACAGAGAGGACTATGATGAAATACAGGTTTTAGTGGCATTTGAGATAACTTGGAAAATGAACTGTAATTTCATTTCTAGTGAGTAATGAAACCATCTTCAATAAAGCTTATTTAACCTCCATGGAGCACCTGCACACAACAGAAAGCACAAGGTCTGTCTTGTCCAGGAAATGAGCAGTACTTGTAAGGGATTTAAATTAAAGCGTATTTGAGCTGTATGAGAGAAGTTGCAGGGCTTCAGTCCTCCAGGAACATTCTCATTTGTGCTTGAAGTTGCCAGTGTAGGGCTTTACCAATGGT
The DNA here is from genome assembly GCA_013398015.1 of Oreocharis arfaki. Taxonomy (NCBI): domain Eukaryota; kingdom Metazoa; phylum Chordata; class Aves; order Passeriformes; family Paramythiidae; genus Oreocharis; species Oreocharis arfaki. The sequence continues at coordinate 60,519 of VZRR01000839.1, forward strand.
AGTTGTTGGGAGAGAAGAGATGGCAACAGGTGAGGTGAAAACAGAAGTTGTGGGGTCACCTGGCTAAAGGAGGAGACCCAGGATTCCCTCCCAGGCTGGGAATAGAACTGGCTTAATATGCAGGGCTCTTAATAAACGAGAATATTGAGAGAGATAAGAATCAGAGGTAATTATGAACATTTAATGGGTTCTGTCAAGGAGGTTTTCAGAAAGGACAGATGCCTCAGAGACTGGAGTTCAGAGGCTCAGGGTTAACAGCTTCATCAGCTGTGAGAACAGCCTATTTACTCACTGAATTAGCTAGTGTGGCAAACGAGGAGACCTCGTTACCCTTGCAGTGGCCTCTGTGGTCTCGCAGGAAGAATTAAATAATGCTCCAGACTGACTAATGATGGAACTTCTGAGCACAGTGTGCAGAGTCAGGCAGGTGCAGAGATCCCTTGGGGTTGTGCTGGGACGGAGGGATGGGTGATTCAGGAGAGGAAAAGGTTGCTTGGGTTCTAGGATTGATTGTGCAGAGCCACTGAGATGGTTGCATCTTTTGGGAAGATCTTTTCGATAGACAGAGAAGCAGTTTTGTAATACGTCCGTGGATGTTTGAGATTGTAAGTTACTCTAGGCACTTGGGTTTGTTGTTCTGCCAGGGCTGCTTGGTGGGAGAACCGGAAGTGTTGGGAGATCAGTTGGAGCAAAGGAGGTTCTGACGGGGCTTAAGGAGGGAGTTCTGCTCCATGAGGTAGAGCAGGTTGCCCAAGAGTTGTGCAGTCTTCATCCTTGAGGATTTTTGAGGTCTGACTGGACAAATCCCTAAGTAACCAGCTCTGACCTTGCAGCTGACTCTGCTCTGGCTGGGTCCCTTCCTTCCCAAATTCTCCTGCCATTCTGCATCTTTAAAGGTGGATAGGATGTTGGGAGAATGAGGGAGAGAAACTAAAGATCGTAGCTTCATTAAGCAGAAGCAAAGTTGAAAGAAAGAAGTTGGATTTTTTGTTCCTATGAATACCTTGGAGGGACTGATGCATAAATATCAAAGATGCAAAATAATACCAAAACAAGGTCAAGATCAAAGAACTACAAGTGGGTTGGAAGTACACTGGGAGGGGAAACTAGAAACAGAAAGTTTCTCAGAGGAATGAAGTTATGGAAGGATGCCCCAGGTAGGGTTCTGAGAGAAGAGAAAATATGTAACAGCTGGAGATGAACTGTACAGGCTTATGGAAGGAACTTGACAGGACAGAAGTGATTGATCTGTTGGGAATCTCCTCTGTTAGAATTCAATCTAGCTGTCCTGAAGGATTGGTCCTTCTACTGGTACATTCCCAGTGCATCTTTGATAGGTATTAAGTGAGACTTGTAAAAACAGTGGGTTGAACTGTGGCAGATTTGATCATTTCCCTATGAAAAATACTTGGGATGGGGTGGCTGTGGCTGGCTGCCCATCCAGCTGTGCCCGCACTCTGCTCCTCAGCAGGATGGAGAGGAAATGAGATTAAACTTACTGTGTCAAGATGGGATCACTCCCAGTTACCGTAATGGCAGAACAACCTTGACTTGGGGGAAAATTAATTTAATTTCTTGACAACTAAAGTAATTTGAGTGGTAAGAAAACAAAACCAAACTAAAGCACCTCTCCCTGCCCTCTCCCCATGTTCCAGGCTCAACTCCCTGCCTTCATTCCCAATTCTTCAGCCTCATGCTCTACCCTGGTCTCCCCAGGGCAACACTCAAAGCTGCCCTTCCTCCTCTCCCTCCTCCTCTGAGCTGCCCACTCCAGGGCTGTGCCTCACGCTTTCCTCACTGCTGTCCCCTGGTTTTCCATGTCTTGGATGTGCTTCATGGATGTGCCCCCAGCTTCACTGGCTGCCTCAGCTGTGTCTCCATGGAGCCAGCTCCAGCTGTGTCCCCAGCCTCTTCCCACAACTCCCCCCAGGGTATGGCGTGGCCTGCCCAGCCCAACTGTAAAGCCATTAAGTGGGCTCTGGGTGTTTCTGGAGAACATTTCCATGGAAAAGGTGACACAGGGTCGTGCAGTGCTGCTGGCTCAGCTCAGTGGTGTGCCCTGGAGAAACTCAGGTCTCGGCCACACTGAGAATGTTCATATGCAAATATTAGTCTCAATAATATTTATCTCAATATTTACCTTGTGGCACTGTACAGAGGCTTTTGTAACTGCAGGTGGTAAGCGAAGGTGTTGTGTAGGCTGCATGGTAGAAGCTGTGGCTGCCTCATCCCTGGAAGTGTTCCAGGCCAGGTTGGATGGGGCTTGGAGCAACTTGGGATAGTGGAAGGTGTCCCTGCCCGTGGCAGGGGGTGCAACTGGGTGAGTTTTAAGGGCCCTTCCAACCCAAACCATTCTGGGATTCTGTGATTATTCGGTTTATTTCCCTTTACACCATCCATGTTTAGCATTGTCCTGTCAGCTGCTAAGGTTTTTAAAGAGTTGGAGAGCAGCTTAATTTTTTAAAAACTACATTCACGAATCTTGACTTGGACTTCCAAGCTTTGGTGTCATCATTAGAACATCTGAAATGTGTTGTTGTTTCGGTTTCCTTGCAGGTCTGCCCAGGTTCACTAGCCAGCCAGAGCCCAGCTCAGTGGCCAGAGGCAGCAGCGCGCTGCTGGGCTGTGAGGTGATGCCAGAGTTGGCGCCGCTGCTGCGCTGGGAGCACGACCGCCAGGCGCTGGCCCCGGAGCGGCACGTGCTGCGGCTGCCCGGCGGGGCCCTGCTCATCACCAACGCCTCTGATGCGGACGCGGGGCTCTATCGCTGCGCCCTCGACGGCGGGGGCACCCCCAAGTACAGTGACGAGGCCGAGCTCAAAGTCCTGCCAGGTACCCGCTGCTGCTCTCTGTACCGAGCTTATTCTGGGGCTCCGAGGCCTGAGCTCTTTGGGGGTGGAGACGGGCTGGAGACTTTCACGGGCTGCCTTCCCGTATTTAGTGTTTCAGCTTTGAAGGCATTTAGGGGAAAAAGTTTTTAAAAGCCACCAGTAATACACTTCTATTGTGGTGTGATACAAAGGGGGAACTGACTCTTTCTTTGAGTATAAATGTTTGGGGGCATCTACATTTTTTCAAGTTGAATCCCATGTCTCAAGCCCTGTGGAAGTTTCCAAAAAAAATTGGTGCTTACCTCCTTGCTCTTGGGATGCTTAAGCTGAGATGCTTTTAATTCTTCGTATAGTCAAGAAGTTCTGACTGTCTAAACGTTGGGACCTTTGGGGAAGTCTCCAACCCAGAGTCTTTGCCTCCAGGGCCTGAGCTCTTCACAGTGGTTGGAGACAGGCTGGAGACACTCACAGGCTTCCTTCCCATATTTAATGGTTCAGCTTTTAAGGCATTTTGAGGAAAGATTTCTTTAAAAAAAACTCCAGTAATACACTTCCATTGTGACATGATACAAAGAGGGAATTGACTGTTTCTGGGAGTATAAAAGTTTGGGGATTTCGAAGTTTCTCAGGTTGAATCCCATGTCTCAAACCCTGTGGAAGCTTGTCAAAGAAATTGGTGCTTATTCCCTCGCTCTTGGGGTGCTTAAGCTGAGATGCTTTTAATTGTCCCACTATTCAGGAAATTCTGGTTGTCTGAGCAATGGGACCTTTTGGGAAGTCTCCAGCCCCCAGAGGGGGGTGGCATTTTATTTTGGAAGGTTCAGCTTTGCCTGTTGTGCTGAAATGTTGAGATATTTTTGTTAGAACAGGAGTCCAGTGCTGATGTAAACTGTTGGCACATGCAGTGTGTTCTGTTCCCAGTGACACTGTTGTGTCACCAGCTGTTCTAACACAAAGGTTTGAAAAGTGACCAAAAATAGGACAGGAATGTGGGTTGTGCTTTCCCAAACCAGGGAAGTACAGGCTGTGTTTCGTACGACGTTCCTTAATTATTCCCAGAGCTGTCTCTTCTGGATTAGTCTCCATGTTGGAATTCTCATTCAGTTGTTACTCTTGGAGAGCTGCTGGAGGGAGTTGCTGAGTTTCCATCTCAGGAAGCTCTCAGGGTTAAGCTGGACAGTGTCATGGTTGGCCTGACCTGCTGTGGGCAGCTGGTGGACTTCAGGCGGGTGGGGGCACCTTCAGGGGTCCCTTTTGAGGAATGGTGCTGTTTCTTGTGACCACAGCCCTTCTCTTCTTAAAATACTAAATTATTCTGTAAAATACCATAATTTTTACAATTGCAGCTCTCTTTTGAAATTGGGGTGTTGGAAATGAATCATGCTTAAAGTAGGACTTCGTTCCATTCAGTTCTTTAGCCTTTCCAAAGCCTTGTCTCTTCTCCAGCTAAGGATACAGGATCTGAAGAAAAGCACTTTTGGAAAGTGATGCTTGATTGAATTCCTGTAGTTTGGATTGCCTTCATCTTTCTGCAGCCCTTCAAATGCTGCGGATTTTGCTGATTTTTTTTGGAAACTGAAGATCTCTTGATAAACTTCTATATTGCACTAATCTTTTGAATTCTTTTGGTTCCAGCTGTAGTTTCCTTGCTTTTGTAATGCTTTACAGAAGGTGATGAAATAGAGCTGTGCTAGGGAGTTTAAATGATGCTGTTTCTTTGCTCGGCCATGAATCTAAAAGTATCGATAGTGAAGTTTGGTAAAATCCCTCCCAGCAGGCTTTTTTTTAAAAGTGGGATTAAGCTGGTGAAGGGAAAGCTCCCTTAGTCTTGAGTGGCCCCATAATTGATTGTTTGGCCTGAGATGTATTTGAAAGAAGGATTTGAATTAATCTGTTCTTTATTCAGTTTATTCCCTTTTTAAATGGTTATCTGATGTGTGGCTTACAGTGAACCCACCACTGCTTCCCAGGCTTTGAAACACACCCAGCACACTCCTGCATCCCAGGGATTTGTATCCACACACAACGTTCTACTGCTTAAATGTTCTGCTTTGCCTGATACCAGGCTGCCACTGAGCAGGAGGATGCATTTCTGAGCTCTGCCGCTTCACAGCAGGTGCCTTCAAACATAGGAGTGCAAGGGGAAAAGTGTCAATTTTTGGATCCAGTTTCCATTTACCTATGAGCTGAACTCCCTTCTGGGCGCTTGGAGCAGTCGGAGTCGTGTCTCCAGGGAATCATCCCATCTCCTCTCGGTGTAAGGCTGGCTGCCTGGAGATGTTGTGTCCCTGCTTTGCAGCCTGGCTGGCTGCACGTGCTGCTCCAGGTCCCTGTCACTGTGTTGTCCCCCCGTGCACAGCAGGGCAGGCAGAGCAGCTCCTGCTGGGAATATGGGCAGAGCCGCAGGGGTGGGGCTGGCTGATCCAGGACTGCTCAGAGCTTGGCTGCCTCTGCCTGCGCCAACTCTCACATGGGATTTCCACCTGTTCTGCTTCTCCCAAGTGTCCTGGCACCTCCTCGTGTTGTGCCTTGGGGCTTGTGCGTGCCCTGAGCTCAGTGATGTGAACACTGGGTATTATTTTTAGTGGTTTGAGCTGAAGAACAACAAAACAACTTCCAGAAATCCCTGTGAGTATCACCACATGCCCCAAGTGAGAGAGCAGCCAAGTGTGTGTGTGATGAGACACAGAATGTGCTTCATTCAGGCAGCAGGAGTAGAGTAGGTACAGAATACTCTGTCCCCATTTTAGGTGGCCAGAAATAGTTTGAGGGCTTGTCCAGTTGTGGAGCTTTGCTGCTGTAACACCTCCAAGCACCCCTCAGAGTGCTGGGAATGCAGGAGTTAGTGCAGGGTGAGCAGGGGTAACGCAGCCCCAACAGCAGCTGCTCTGTGGAGCTCATTTCCTCTGAGTACAGTGCAGGGCACAGACAGAGGGTACACACAGTGGTAGAGACTGAGTAAATATGCACTTGGCTTGTGCTGCTTCTTAAGGTGAGAGGAGAAAAAGGAACAAAGCCCTCTCCAGCCTAATTCAATGCAAAACTGCTTCAGAGGATTCCCTGTTTTCATAAGGATGGAAAGACGTGGTGGGGCATTTTTGTTCTGTGTTTGTTCTGTAACTTCTTGTTACACATTCCTTGGTTGTTGTATTTTACTTGGGATGAGTCTCTCCTGCAATAATTTCATTTTCCAGCATGTAAAAGCACTTCCTCAGGCAGCTCCCTGATGAAGCCCAAGGCTGGCTGGACAAACTCAAACCTGTCTCTTTCTTTCCTAAACCTCTACTACCTGGTGGAAGTTCCAGTTTCAGAGCTGTAGTTTTGAGCTGGAGTAGTTTCCCAGGGAGTTGGAAAAGTGAGAATCCCACAAGTGTGGGGAATCGGTTTGCATGTCTGGAGGAAATGGTAATGAGCCTGGGAGAGGCTGTGGGTGAGGTGGGTATGGAATCCTGCAGAGGGGCAGGAAAGGAATTCAAGGTTTCATTTGTAATTTTCTTTGGCCGGTTGGGTTTTGGTTCAGGGGGTTTTTGGTGGTTTTTAACACGAGCATCTTGTGATGTTGCATGTGGTGCCAGCTGTGTGGTGTGCTGTTTGCAGATGCAGAGGAGCCGCAGAGCCTGGTGCTGCTGAAGCCGCCCTCGTCCCTCAGCCGGCTGCCAGGGCAGAGCGCCGTGTTCCCCTGCGTCGCTGCAGGGTTCCCACCTCCCCTCGTCAGGTGGACACGGAATGAGGAGGAGCTTCCCACAGATGGGTGAGTAATGGCTGACAGCCCTGTCCTTGTCTGATGGCAGGAATCCAGCTGGAGTCAGGATTTGGGAGTAGTACGCACCTTCCTTTGGGCTTGAAACCCAGAGGCCAATCCCGAATGCTGGAGGGCTCCAAGGCTCAGTGTTGGGACAAGGGAGGGAGGTTGTTCAGGAGACTTTGGAACACTCTCAGGGTATTTTTTTGCAGCCATTTGAAACCAAGAAATCTTGTGTGAAGCAGGGAGGTTATTAAGGATAGATTACTTTTAGATTGGCACTGGAGTAGAAGCAGCAATGAAGTGAGTAAGGACAGTTCAGGAAAAGGAAGACGATTTGGGATATTCTGAGTGTGAAGCCCTGCACTCATTCTTTCTGCAGTAGAAATGTCCACTCTGTCTCAAAATTTCCCAGAGGAACTGAAGAATAAGTGTTTAAAGAGAAATGACACGTGTTCTCATTAAAATAGAACATTAAAATGGAGGCATGATGGCAAAAAGTCAGTGGGCTTTCAGAAATGAATTGAGTGAAAACTTCCACATTGTCATTGCTGGTGTAGTCAGTCAGAATAATGTGGTAGAAAATCTAGATTAAAAAAAGCAGAACAAATCTTATCAGGCCCATTTTTGTCCGTGTAATGAATGTACTTCCTAGAAGCAGGATTACAAACAGATATTTGAATGTTTTCCATGTCCCTCAAAGCCAGCAGTGAGATTAATGGGGAGCCAAGTTAATCATGGAACAAGGAGAGGTAAAATGTGGCGTGGCTGACACCAAAAGCAGCCAGAGCAATGCACAAGTCTCTGCAGCACCAGGGATATAATATATCTCTTTTTTGGCAACTCTTAAATTAAAAGAATCCAGAGTCTGGTAATTTGAACTGTCTTTGTTGGGAGGCTGCTGTGGGAAATGACAAACAGCCTCGTGCCCCTGAGAGATGGTGCTGGTGTCAGTCTGAAGGCACATGATTTAAATTCAGGGGTTTTTATAAATGCAAGAAATCACTCCCCTACAAAAGCTGGTACAGACTCGTTAGAGCAGCACAGTCAGATGGGATGAAATGGCAGAATAAATGTGCCTGGTAAGATCTGAATTTGTTGTTCTTGTCTGTAAAGTGATGTCACATCACGTCTTTAGGAAGTTTTGCCGCCCCATCCTTCTCTAGGTTGTGGCACATTCAGGGCACGGGGAGGTTAAAGCTCTCCTTTTATTTTCTTGATTCTTGAGACAGAAAGGCCAGATTTTCCCACCTCTGAATACAGTGCTGTTAATTCCCTTAGGAATTTGCTTCCCTCGTTCCATGAGGTTGCCATGATAACTTCTTAGGGCTTCACAGGTATTTTCTTTTTCTCAAAATTCAGAGTGAGAAATTGTTCTGGAGGGCTGGGGCAGAACATGAATAAATATACTTGATCTTCAAATGTACACAATTTGAACCAGGTCTAACCTGATTTTTCAGAATATTTAGCATTAGTTTTTAGTATTATGGCCCTTTGTTACAAGAACAGGTTCCAGTTGACTTTTTTCTTTTTGCAACTCCTAGCTCTTCTTTTCTTGCAGGGAAACGTGTGCTCATTGTAGACTTGAGTTTTAAGGTGGGTAGAGGTGGAAATTTGATCTTTTTCCCCTCTGTGGGGGTAAACTTCTTTCATTGTTCCTTCAAGTGATCAAACTGTGCCAAAGCTCTCAAGTCTGCTGCTCGTGGCTATGGCTGAACAGGGCAGAGATTCAAAGAGCAGAGAACAGAAACCTCTCAAACTCCATTTACCCTCCAGCTATTGTGTTATTGGTGTGAATAGAATAACTGGAAAACCTCCAGAAATTAAAATTCTTTGTTGGAGAAAAGCCTGCAGTTACTGTTGCTAAATAGCTACCTTAGCTTGTTATGCATGGTCTGTTAATGTAATTACAAATTAAATCACATTTAATTTGTATTAAAATCCTCTTTTGATATAAAAGTAAGACTTTCTTAGTGTGGCATTTCTTTATGCCAAGAAAAAACTGATTCTTTTCATCTGGGCAGGTTTTGATGTCCCTTCTGCCTGAGAAGAGCTCTGAAATCCTGTTTACGCACACCCCACCCCAGACATTAACATACGTATATGTAGGTCCTGCCACATATATTGGGACGTTTCTCTGTGTGTGTCTGGGCTTAGGAAACAAAACTCAGACAGCGTGGGCAGGTTTATCCCTAATCGTGGCCCCTTGTTAAAAGATTTTACAGAAACCCTTATTTTTACTTTTGTCATAACTGGGGTAATTAATTAATACAGAATGGAATGTTTGCCTTTCAAGTTGTGTTCCTAAGGAGAATATGGATAGGAGCCTGTATTTATAGGAAAATAGATTAATTTTAAGGCTAGGGAGTGGTGGGGTTTTGGAAGTAAATATTTGTTACAAGATCTGGAGAAAAGGGAAGGAGATTAAATTTGGTGGATTGTTTGTTGAAGACTGCAATAAGATTTATGTTGATGGATAAATATGAGTAAACTTGAGTGATGGCAGCCTTGGCAGTTGTTCAGACAGCCTGTAATGCAATATATTGTGAAATTAGTTGCTGTGATAAAATATTTTCCAAATTAATTAGAGTGTGAGAGAAGGAAGCTTTGAGTGTTGGGTGAGAAACGGAAGTTAACTCAATGCTCCAAGTTTCCATTGGAACAAGGCTGTTAGAACTCCAAGGAATCCTTCAGAACTCATTAACTTCAAGATTTTTAAAGAAATCTGATGGAGAAGCTGCTGACTTCTTGGTTCTCCATAAAGAATGCCACTAAAGACTAAGAAGCTTTCCCCTGAATTGGTTTGCTTGTCCAGCTTGTAATTTTCATATTTTACAGTTTTCCCAGAACTCCACTGTCTGTACAGAAAGGAGAAGACTAAACCCTGCTCTAGGTTGAGATGTAGCTCCAATTTAGAGCTCAAAAATCCAAAGGCTCCAGCCTTGTTTATGATCTGTGGTGGAGGGTGGGTACCTCGTTGGTCTTCAACATTGGCACATGGACAGGCGTCATCCACGGGCTCAGCCCTGGGATGATCCTCCTGCCTTTCCAGCTGGATCACCTCCATGGACTCTGAGTCAGTAATATCTCTGCCAGGAATGTGGAGAATGCTGAGGGAAATGGAAGGAAGCAGGGAAGGCACTGAAGTATGAAGTTATTGGAATAAACCTTAGGCCCTTTACGGAAAGCTTCCTGAAGTAAAATCTCCCACAGTGTCAGCATTGCTTGGTACAAAAGGTTCCAGTGGAGGTGTTGTGTTCAGGCTGAGTAGTGCTGCGGGTTTGAGCCAACTTGGAGCCTTTCTTACCTAGTGAATATTTTTTATTTCAGTCTCTGGTCTGGCTGAGAATCCTGCTATCTGAGGGTCTGTTCTTCAGCAAGTGCAGGAGTCACTTCGTGCTTTTGACAATTCCTAACTTGGAAAGGGAAGTTCCAGGTGGCTGCCAAGGTGGATTTTTAGAGCTTGGGACACAGACACAGAGTTGGAAATGTTTGGAAGACGATCCGCTCTGAAAACTTCGCAGTGTGTGGATCAGTATGTGCTCCAACAGCATATATTGTGTATCTTCATTTCTATTGGGACATTTCTGTGGGAGAAAGAACAAATACAGGTGCCACAGGTTCTTAAAAAATCGCCGTGGATGAGATGGTTAATCTGAAATTAAACCGTTGAAAGGACTTGAGGAATAACATTTTAATAAGTCTGTAAAGTCCAGCAAACCCTGCAGCAGGTTTGGGCCATTGAGTTCAGCAGAGTGTCATGTACTTGCAGAACTCCTGCAGAAACATGGTTGTACAGGTAATACTTTCCTGCAGTGAGGGCATGACAGCTGAGGGCACTTGTGCCGTGTTCATTTCTGCTCTGCTGCCCGTGTTCACATGAAGTCTGTGGTTGTATGATTGCATCCACATCCCTAATGCAGGGTTTTCCTTCGTGCTTCCCACAAATGTGTGATATTGCCATTATTACACGTTCCTGTTCGCAGGGCTCTGAGTGATTGGTACCAAGTGAATTACACTTGCCCAGCTTGGGAAAGGTTAAGCATAGCAGAGTAATTATGGAGATTTTTCTGGTAGTAGATCCCACAAAATAATCTAATTTACTATCTAATTTTATCTGCTGTACTTTACTGAGACAGCAAATAGATTATGAGATGTTTGGGGAATAGTAATTTAAAAGAGGGAAAAAAAGCCCAAACCTCAGGGTATAACTGCCAGTTTGACTACAGTAAATTAATAAAAGCTCACTATATTTTGTGATAATGAAACACAAAGAGCCTGTGAGTGAGGCATCCGGAGCAGCTCAGTAATTGTGTGTTATGGGGGTGCAAGTGAGGGCTGTATGGAACGCCTATAAAAGGCTGGAATTTGATTTTCCTCTTCCCTGACATATGAGTGATCAATCTTTGTTGTTTTTAATGACACTTCAAATTGCATTATCACTTTTATATTAAGCTGATTCTTTGTCTTCAGCGTCTGAAATCCGATTGCTTCACTCTTTTGTGAAAATGCTTCATTGTCCTTACAAAATTAAGATGTTTTGCTTTATTACAAAAGCAGCTTCCCTTTAAGCCCAGGATTTTTCCAGAGCTGATTCATACAGAGGGAATCACCGAGGAGTCTGGCAGATTAATTGTTTTCTTCCATTAAACTTCCACTGAATCACCTATTGGGAAATTGAACTCAGCTCTGGGTTTTCTGGAGGAAAATAATCAAAGGGAATATAAACATGGCACATGTTGAGCTGGCTGAACAGGAGAATTCCCATAAATATTCCCATGCTATGAGCAGTTTGTGAGATCCCCTAGGACAAGCCTCTGTTGCCTAAAGTGACAATGAGGAGTAATTTTTAATAGTTTAGTAACATGTCAACTACTGTCAGTAACTTTTCCAGAGGCTGGCAGTGGGAAAAGGAGCATCCTGAGGCTTGCGTTGCTTTTAGGGGGTAACTATGGATATCCTGGAAAAGGCATTAATGTCCTCAAAATGCCATGGACATCCTGACAGCCTTTGATCATCCCTTCGGGATGTGACAGTTGTAGTTCTTGGGGCCCAGCTCCCTCCCTGCCCTGTGTCCCGCTGTCCCTGGCAGATCCAGCTCCCTGCTTTCATCCCAGGCCTCAGCACATTCCCTGCTGCAAGAACAAAAAGTCAAAGCAGCTCTTTTACATAACAAAAGAAGGTAAAAATTTCATGGATGGATGTGTCAAGGTCCAGGCTTGTCTTACTGGGTGTTTTTCTTTAGGCCTGGTTTTAGAGCATGTCTGGTGCCATTCCCACGCAAGCCGGGGACATTTTTCCCAGCATTTGAGAAGCTCTTAATATGATTTTTCAAACTTGTATCTTCACTCACATTCCCTGCACTTCTTCCAAGCCAGCCTTTCTGTAGTCCTGGTGTTACTCATGGGAACAGGATGGCTTTCTTTATGGAGCACCTGCATAGGGTGCTTTCTCTTTGGGTGCTTTTAACACTTAATGCCAGTTAGGGTTTTGTTTGCTCTGCTTTTAAATGTATTAACCAGAAATTTGATCAGCAGTTATAGTAGGATCATAAATCAGTATTTATGTGATAAATAATAGTGAGATGAGGCAGAAGTGTGTGTCCCAACAATTTACCTGTCCAGGCAGGTCAGGATTGGTCCTACTGATGTAATTCTAGGGAAATTTCAAATGGAGAAAGCACTGAGGTTGACTTTTGTCCGTTGGCCACTCCAAACAGAGACGAAAAAAGGTGATTGTTGTAATGTTCATATATTGACAGAATTCAATCCCTTCCTGCCCACAAACCATGGCTCCAGAGTGCCCGTCAGGAAGCCACCAGGTTCCCTTCTTTTTCCCCCAGACTCTTCCTTTTCCAGCTGCAAATAAGAATGGCTCTAGGTTAGCATCCAGGCACAACTTGTTGTCCTGGCTCGGGGTTTTTGGCATTTTATTGAAAGTTTACTTGGCGTTTTATGTGGAAGCTTGGAGTGTTGAAGGGCCTTGGAAAAGTCATGTACAAATTTGTAGCAGGTGAAGGGCAGTGATGGCTGCAGGGGGAGGAGGATGTGGCTGGAGGCTGAGGGTGCTGCACTGAGCAGAAAGTGCCACCTTTGTCTGCCACCTTGAGCGGCAAAAGCAGGTAGTTTGTAAGGGCTGAGTTAGAAACCCTTCCCCGCCCTTTACAAGTCAGAGGGGGAGGTTCTGTGCAGACCCTTTGTCACCTGATGAATCTGTATTTTTAATTTCTTTTAACCTGTGTCTTACTCTGAAATATTTCATCTCTCGGAGATGGCTTACCTTTTCACAAAAACTCAATTCCTGTACACTGCATAACGTGCACTGCTGTCCTCGTGTTGGAAAGGCACAGTCCCTCCTCTTGTACTTCCCTCAGCTTTCCAAGCAATAAGTCATTCCAGCCGGATCTGCAAAATGCCTTTTTTTAATTATGTGATTACAATACTTCATTTTTCTTCAGTTCTGGCTGCTCTTGACTAAATACCTTGGATCGCATTTAATTAAGAACAAGTGAAGCTGCAAGTGCAAAAAGATGAGCTGCTCTTGTGGAATTGATAGGGTTGAACTTAACTTCATCGTGGAGCCGAAGTGTTGGGATGTGATGGTGTAATTAAAACACCTCTATGTCCCACAGTGCTGGGCTGGTGTCCATGGAATGACCCTGTCCCTGTGTGTGCAGGTCTGGCCGGTTCCAGCTGCTGGCTGGGGGTATCCTGGAGATCCGGGACGTGGCCGAGGCTGACGCTGGGACCTTCACCTGCATCGCCGAGAGCGGCAACGCCACCCTGGAGGCCCAGGCAGAGCTGACAGTCCAAGGTAGGTCAGAGATTTTAATTTTCCCAGAGAACCCTTCTCCAGATGACGGAATACCAAGTGTATTCTGTGATCACTTCTGTGCCCCATTAAAAACCAAGCCCCCTCCAGTTGTGCTATAAATATTGTTACTGTGATTTATGAGCCAAACTGCTTATAATTTCCCAAATAGCCAAATGAGTAAGGTGCTCATACAATACATCCTGAGGGTGCTTAGAAGCCCCTCTGTCTGCTCCTATAATAATAAATGTGGTTGATGTCATACACTGGAAGGAGGGCCAAGGCCCCAGTGTGGTTGACCCAATCCGAAAGTCAGCCTGTGGTACTGCAACCTGGTTGTCTTTGGAAAGGACATCTCTGATGCATTTTTCATAATCCTTAAAGATACTGTTGTTTTCAATGAGCTTGCGAGAAGATAAAAGCAGAAGTATTTGGTAATACGCTGGTTTATTGTGTGTGTAACTGTTTTGCTTACTCTTGCAAGCTATTTTTACTAGAAAAAGCACTGAAATATTGATAATGTACTTTTAAAAGCATCTTACTATACATAAAAAGGTAAATAAAGTAGGCTGGGTAAGCAAAGAAAGTAGACTTGGTACAGAGTGGGAAAAAATTCAGGTACAAGTTTGGCTTCCTTGTCTTTCTTACATTCCATGAGGAAATCTGTCTTTTTATTGATTGCACCCTAACAGGGGTTTCCAGTTCTTTCTCTGGAGTTCCATGGCATGTGCAGGGTCCTTGCAAGAGCTTCACTGCCTTGGTTTGCTGTGGATTGTGGTGCTACAGAGGTGGTCTGAAAATTAGTTCTATGGGGAGAAATTTATTCTCTGAACAACCATAAATGAGGGGTTTTCTATAGACAAAAGGAAGGATTTTCTGACCAAAAGGAAGTGCTTGGACTCAATGTGGTTGTGCAGAAAACCCCATGTTTTTCTTACCTTGTATCTTGGCCAAAAGAATAAAGATTTGGTGTTCTGGCTTTGGAAATACCTCCAAACTTGAGGCTTCAGAGCACTTTATGATGGCTTCAAGCAGCTCACTGTGTGCTGTGTTTAGTTCAGTTCCAGCCTCTCTATTTTACAGAATTGATTGTGTGTTTTATGGGCAGTGACGGCAATTAATAACATTAATGATGTGATGCAATTAAGCAGGTCATGGATAAAGCTGAGAGGAGTCTTAGTGCAGGACATCCAGCCAGTTCACCTGGGGATGAAAATGAACTGGAGAGAACTCTTTTGCTCCTCATCTGAACCAGTGTAAAGGATTTCTTCATTTGGTTGTGAAGATTTAGAATGTGTTCTGCCAGTCCTTCCATACTGAATTTTTATTACACACCTGGCACTGGAAGGAAAATCCTTTAATGCTCAAACATTAAAATATATGAAAGATTCTACAGAGTGCATTTTGGATAGTGGCATTTCTGATTTTACTTCTTAGTTCTAATCTTAATTCTGCTTTCCTTGAGAGGTCACTGTAGTGAGTAATTGTATTTCTGCATTACTGTAATTTGGTGCAGAGTTGAATAGCTTGAATAACTGTTACCTGATCTCAGGATCATTTTCTTCTAGACCAGAGAAATTGTCATCTCTTCCCACCTAATAACAGCATGATTTTGCTTAATTTAAGTTCTTTCTGCCATTCTTGGAAATTAGTCTGGCAGCGTTTCAGACAAGAAATCCGTTTTTTGGGTACTCACTCCCTTCTCCTGTATTTTTCTGCAGCTCTCCTTGAAGCCCGTATTCTTGCTAAGAGGTTTCACTCTGTGCTGGGGGTTGTGCTCAGGCAGCCGATCTTTTCCCTTCTCTTAACGTTTCCCCATGGCAGTTCAGATGTGGAATTCTGTGCCGAGGGGGGTGATGCCATTGCTTGGCAGTGTTAGGACAGTGAAACTGGAGGGGTATTCCTGTGGCTGCCTCTTGACTGAGCTTTCCTGGCAGTGCCAGGTATGGGCTGACTGAAATTTGCAGGCAGAAACAACCTGCTTTATCCTTGTAAGTTTGGCTTGTGCACGGACTCAGAGGAATGGTCCCTTGTGCTCCATGGCCAACTTTTCTGTGTCCTCTGACAAGGATACAAAACCCTGCAAGCAAACGTGTCCCTGGTGTGCTACCAACCACTGCCTGGGCTGGCCACTGGAATACTCCTTCAAGGCAGTGGGGATGAAATTCCTGACCATCCCTGGAGAGAGGGTGCCCTCAGGTGTGTCACACCGAGGCTGGGCTCAGCTGGCAGGAAAATACCTGGGTTTTACTGTGGTTTTGTGTAAGGTATGGGGGAGGTGCTTGGGGAAAGCTTATTCCAGCTGATATAGGACTGTACAGCCACCAGTCCTGGGAGTCCTGGGGTGGTTTCTGTTACTTCTGGCAATATTTTCAAATGGGATAAATGCTTCTTTCAGTGCAGTTACTCAGATCCTGTTGGTGACACTTAAGGATGTCACCAGTTTCAAGTACCTGGAAATAGGTGAACCCCTGTGTCATGAATAAAAGGTGATAGAGGAGCCTTCTATTGCCATAATACTGGATTTCAAAAATGATTGGGATTTATTTCCCTACATACATCACAGAAGAACTGAATCAGGAAAATGACCTTTAACTTGAGTAGAGAGGTACTAAAGAGTCCAGAAGAATTCTACACAAATTTCTGTCCTCAGTCTCTTTATCTCCACTGTATATCTGGGAAGTAGAGTCAAGAAATTTTCTTTACTTGGAAGGAAGTTTTGGCTGCCCCTGGATCCCTGGAAGTGTCTGAGGCCAGGTTGGACAGGGCTTTGGAGCAACCTGGGCTAGTGGAAGGTGTCCCTGCCCACGGCAGGGGTGAATGTGATGACCTGTAAGGTCCCTTCCAACCCAAACCATGGTAGGATTCAGTGATTCTGTGTATCTGCAGGTTGGAGATTTCATGGACCCTCTGGTCACACACTGAACCTTTGCCCAGTGCGTCTGAGAAGTGGTTTAATGTGGGGGAGCACAGGGAATGTCCCAGGGAAAACCTGTCCTGAGAGAGGCCCAGCCCCTAAAGCTGGGCATTGCTGAATCCTGTCCGCAGTGGAGGCAGTCTGTAGGGCCAGACACGGAATGGATAAAATGTGTGTGCACCTTTGTACCCAGAGTGTCCATACTCTGGAAGGGACCTCCTTGCTTTTCCTTCGGTGCCAAAGCCGGTGTCACTACAGTCCAGGCCAAGCCAGGGCAGGACACTTCCCATGGTAGAGACAAGAATTTGGTGCCTGGAAAGTCACCTCTCTCTTGGCTGTACTGCCAGTGCTGTCCCTGTGCCGTGGGTGCTGGTACCAGGTTATTTACAACACCTGGAATGAATTGAAAGCACTGGAAAAATTTGTTTTGCTCTCCCCAGCCATGAAAGAATCTGTAGCATTTCCCTCAGATAAGAGCGGGAAGTGATGACAGCAGAGCTGGGGAAACAGGTAGTGATTGTATTTAATCTGCTCAGCCTGGAAGAGCCAGAGTGGCAGTTAAATACTGGGAAGGTCGTAAGTTCAGTCTTCATCTGGGCAATATTTCAAATTTATGGCTGTGCCCAGCGCCCCAGGGGTTTGTGCAGGGGCTGGGG
Organism: Oreocharis arfaki; assembly: GCA_013398015.1. Lineage (NCBI taxonomy): Eukaryota > Metazoa > Chordata > Aves > Passeriformes > Paramythiidae > Oreocharis > Oreocharis arfaki. The sequence goes on from VZRR01000839.1 coordinate 77,475, forward strand.
CTGAGTGAGGTCACCTCAGGGGCTTCCTCTGGCCTGCCTTGGTGCTGGGGTGGGGACCAGCAGCTTGGGGAGACTTTCTCTCTCTGTTGAAATATTTATTGCAGTTAATAATGAACCAGAAAATAATAAACAAAAAAAAATTTCCATTTTCATTCTCCGATAAAATTGATATGGCAGATCTGAAGTCTCTAAAATAAAGAAGCCTCTGTGTTTGTGGGAAAAGAGTCAGAGTTGCTCTTTGCTGTTACTTGTTTTTTCCCTTTCTGTGAGTTTTTGGAATAGCAAAAAGTCAACTTCTGAGTTGTCTAGGACAGCATTCAGTGTAGTGTATCTTAAGTATTATGCATTAAATGTCTCGCTGTGTTAATGTAACTGAATTTAAAAATGAAACAAGAGAAGCTTATTGGGATATGTGTAGTGATAAGTCAGAGATTGCACGTGGCAGTTGGCTGATCCCAGCCTCCTTCGTGCTGCCAGAGCAAATTGTGTGGAAAAAACCCAGTGCAGAAGTGTTTTGATGGAGTTGTCCCCTTCGTGCTTTAGAAGGAAGTGCTGGAAATATTTTCAGTAGAGCTGACAAGGCTTACAGCAATGACAAAGCTTTATTCCAGCAGAAAATAGGTGTATTGCAGTGTGGGTCCTGCAGTGTCAGGGAGCAGTGATTTCTGTGTTCTGGGGGGTTGGCAGGAATGCCTCACCTTGATTTCCCCGTTCCCTTTGCTCTTGCTGGGATGGGGTCTCTAATAATTTGATTACTCATGGCAGGTAATTATTTTAATGTTTTTATATGAAGACTTTGGCTTAAAAACTAATTGTGATTACATCTATGAACACATGAACTGTTATTAAAATAAAATGAGAATGTGCCAGGGTGTGTGAGGCAAGTCGAGACTTTCTTTAAAACAAAACCAAGACAGCTGCTGAAGGAAGAGCCTGAATGTGAAGAACCCTGGGCTTGTTTTCCAGGGTTCTGTGGGGCAGCAGCTTTGATAAAAGCTGATGCCATCCTGCCCCAGAAATTGTAACTGTTTGCAAAGTACATTAAGTCCTGCGGCAGCAGAGTAATATGTCTGGGTAACTCTTAGTTTTGCATTAAGCTTTCATTGTTATTGGAAACAATTCCAGGGGAGAAATTTGAACCATCACTGAAAATTGCTCAAACCTTTCTCATACCTTTTAGATGATCTTCATTGATTTCCCTCTCTAATTAAGCGCAGTGCTGTATCTTGATAATGGGCTGCCCCTTAGAGATTCAGGAGATGCTGCATGGACCTGAAGCTGTCTAAGGCTCACTGGGGGACAAAGTATTGTCCTTTTTGGGGTCTCGGAATGTGCTGCTTGGGGAAGCTCTTGGAAGTAAAAACAACACCTTGGCTTCATAGGAGTTATTTCTTACCCTGAAAATGTAATGAGTAATTAGTGACATTTTCTCTGTAGGGATCAAACAAGGGCAGTGGGTCTAGAGTCTGGTGTGGGGAAGGTGGATGAGCTGAACTCTCTAGAATTTGGATCTCTACCACTGCACTTCACTGTTTGTCTGAAAAGGCTTTCTGAAAGCCTTCACTGCTGCTCCTAAGTGTAGTTTAATGTGAATGGAGTTCATCGTTTACTTGTGAATTCCGCTAACTGGGAATTGTTGCCTCTCACGTTTGTATTCAGGGCAAGTGTCGCTGGTGAAAAAGCTATAAACAGGTACTCAGATCCATGGGAGAGGAAGGACGTGGGAGCATTATTTTAAGGCTGCATCACTTGTTCAGGTTGCACCTGGGCACCAGAAAAGCCCATCTTCAGGAGAGGTGTCATTTTTAATACTAAAGGTAAACTTCCCCAAAAAGAAAATGATCTTTGCATCATGTAAAAGTCCCACTCTTGTGTTCAAGACTGAGAACTGTTCTCAGGGCTTGGGCCTGTCAGAACCTCTGCTTTTCCTGCTCAGTGTCTAAATCTTGTTTTGCAGTTGGACTGTTGTAAGTTTATGGGTTTTTTGGTCTTTCTTGATGTTTTTCTAAGACCAGGAGGAGCATTTGTCCAGCCCTTGACACGTGGAAGAGAGCTTGCCGTGGTTCTTGATGGGGGCACCAACATTTGTTTTCTTTAGTTGTATTTCCAAAAGTCACCGATGGGCTTTGCTGGAATTTAAAGGAAGACTCCCTGGTAGCAGTGCAGATGTTTAACATTCCATGATGGTGGCAGAGAACAGTGGAATGTGTTGTAGGAGAAGCTCAGAGGAGCCCTGGCAGGCCGTGATCTCTGCCTTGCTGCCGCGTTCCAGGCGGGCAGACGCTCGGCAGCTCAGGGCTGGGAAGGTTTTCCAGCCTTTCCCGGGGTCAGGGCTGAGCAGGGCCAGCTGCTGTGTGTGCCTCGTGCTGTGCATGTGGTCCATGGCATCCCTGTGTGTCGTGGGTTGGAACTGAGTTGATTGACGTGAGTTTTGGCCAATTGCGCTTTTCCGAATTTGCATGTTTCAAGCCTTGTGGAAGTGAGAGAAGGGGGAGTGGTCCCAGTTCTCTCGCGGGGCAGCGGGGGAGGAACGGGCCCCGGGCTCCGTCTCTTGCAGCGGGCCCGGGCCTTCCCCTCCCCCGGCGCCGGGGCATGGGCCCCGGAGATGCTGCGAGAGAACCGTCCCAGAGCCGCGGGCAGCTGAGAAACAACCATGAGCTGTAGCAGAGCCGAGACCACCCGGCGCGGCTTCTGGAGACTGGGGGGCTTCTCTTCCACCCCCCCCCCCCCCCGGCCCCGCGCAGATCTTGCGGGAGCAAGCAGAGCTTTCTGCAGCCAACACAGTTTATACCGGACTGAAGAAGACACCATGCAGCCCGCAGCATAAAGGGAAAGAGGCTTTTCTCCAACGTAAGCCCGAGAAGCAGCAACTTTGCAACATGACGACGTCAAGATCAGAAAGAGAAAGAGAAAGTAAGTTATGAGATAGAGCTCAAGATGGCGACGGGAGAAAGGAGGGCGGTGCCACATTTTTCGCGCGCAGCTTAAAAATATCTTTTGCAGACCGTGGTAAAGTTGTAATATCACAAACTGTTTTTCTCTTTAATCCACTTAAAGACATGGGGGGATAAGAATTCCGTGTGCAGCCTGCGGGAAAAGCAAAAGGTGGCCACGCCAGGTCACCCAGGAGCTGTGAGAGACTGTAAGAGGCTTTCAGAGATTGTGTGAAGAAGAGAGCCGTTGTGAAGAAGAGAAGCCGTTGCTTTCAGGCTGGAATGGTTTATCCTTAAACGAGAGACGCCCCATGTGTGGCCCATGAATGTTGTGTGAAAGAGATTTCAAAATTTTCATGGGAGAGGTGTTTTGCACAGCAGCAGATTTCCGAGCGGGTCTGTCTGCTAGTGCCAGTTTGGAAACCACGTTTAAGCAGAAGAAAAAACCTCCTTTTTTCCTCAAAATGTTAGCGAGACTTTTAAAACCTATATTGCTGGCCAAAATCTCATGTTGTGCCATCCTTTGTGCAAGTTTGGTAAATGGAGGGGGGATGGAAGAGAGGAGAGTGTGTTATTATTGCCTTAATTTCTATAATTTTCTTTTAGCTCTAGTTCTGTTAGTAATAAAACTTTCTTTACACTGTATGTACCCAAGTGCGTGCCTGTTTTGCCTCGCAGATTACTTTTGTTTCCCTCAATATCATTGATACCCCTTATGCAAAATAACAGATTTCGTAGGAGCTTGGCACGTAGCAAGCTCAAACCACGACACTGTGGCTGGGATGATCCCGGGATAATCCCAGGACAGGACAGGGATGGTGTGTAGCCCCTCCCTATGGACCATCCCCAGCACCATGGGGTGTGCAGGCCCAGATAATCCTGCTGCAGGGAAGGCTTTTCCTCTTACAAAGTCTCTTTTCCAAAGACCTGACAACCTTTAATCATGAGGTTCTTGTGTGTGAAGCATCTGGAATTCCCTGCACAGTCTGATTGTATCTGGAAAAGTTGGCTTTGTGTTACAGAGGTGCTGCAGAGTTTTCAAACCGATTTTTATGGCACTGAAAAAACAGTTGCAAAACAGTCCCAAAATGGGCAGGGGTTAATGAGGGCAGGGATGAGATCCTTTGGGATGGGAGTCCATAATGGAAATGGTATGTGGGTTTGGGAGGTAAGATCCAGAACTGCACATGCCAGGAAGATGAGGTACGCGTGGAATTTAAAAAAAAACTTTTTGTGAGAGATATATATATATTTATTAAAAATACCATTAAGAAAGATAAAACCAAATGATCAGTAACCCACACAATTCACACAAATGGTTTTCCTTGTAAATGTTCTTGAGTAATCCTTGGGGATAATGAAAATGTTACTAAATTAAGCAGCAGTGTCTTAAATATCTACAGTGTCGAAACTGATATTGAACGGAGGGAATTGTAAAAGCTGGTTTCTCTTTCGGCCAGAGTTTCTAATAAATGAGGATCATATTAACAGAGGTTTGAACCAGCTGCTGCTTTAGGGATAGAAATCCTTTTCCCCCAAAATGGCTTTTAAACCAATGAGCTGAGGCTGTGCCTTTGGCCTAGGCAGGCAGTTACAGAAAATGCAGGGTTTGCCCAAGGTTCATATTTAGGGGTTTTTGTTTTGTTAGGTCTTCAAAGTAAAAATGTGGGTTTTAGTTTTAGTTGTGTAGTTTAGTGTTTTAGTTTTTAGTTTGCCCAGCATAGGATTTACTGGTTTTGCAGTGTGTTTTTCATCCAGTGCTGTAGGAAAGGTAAGCCCATCTCATGGCCCCAAGAGCTCCTGGATGCCTGTAAGGATTCAGGGATACAGTAGATAAACGTTCTAGAGATAAGCTGTAGGGGTTTTAATACTGCTTTTATTCCCCGTCAAAAGGAGATGACAGAATTTCAATTGCAAACTAAAAGCTGAAAGATTCGGTAGTAATTTTTAAGTTGCACATGCCAGAGACTTCCAAGAAATGTGAATGCGTGAACAAAGCAGCTCATTAAAATGCCTTTTTCCTTGAAGTGAGAGCTCTTTTTATAGGAGTTGTGCCCTAAATGGTGAGTACTCTTCTCTGTGCATCAGGGTCATCCTTCCATTTTAACTGGTTGAATCAAGCTCCAAGTTTAATTTTTGAATTTATGGGATTTAGTTTTTTTTCCATTTCAGCAGAAAGTTTTGCGCTGTTTTCACACCACCAAATTTCGTGATGAAAACTGAGGGTGATGTTAAAGTGGAAATGCTGAGGAACACCACACGTCAGTCTTGAGAGAGAGCCCATACCATAAAGTGAACATAGACTTTCTTTCAAGTTAAATTTTTATGATGGTTAAGCTGACTCTCATCCACCAGAAAATTGATTTCTTTAATGGGAGCCAGATTATTGCCATTACTGGATGTCTCATTATCCAAACTCTAGTCCTTGGCAGGGAAGTTTCTCCCAAAGTTGCAGAGATGAAACAATCCCATAATTTGTGGGAAGGAGGAGGGCTCTTATCTGAGGTGGCTGATTCCCTACTCAGTCTTGCAGTTAATTAGTTTGTTTCATGAGGAGAATAATTTAAAGGAAAACCACGGTGGAGTTTGGGTTCCTGGAGTAAACAGGGTTTGGTGATGGTGCCAGTGGCAGTTAAACACTTCAGTGTTCTGGAGGAGATGGGAAGTTGTGGAGGCAGGTGTGAGCTGCCTAATGAAGTTGTTTTGTGCTCTTGGAGGTGCCCTCTCCAGAGGGGTGCTGGGGGCAGGCCTGGAGGGAAATGGGAACAGGATCCAAGATACTCACAGAAGGAAACCAGGCTCAAAGCAGGCTGGTTAATGAAGGGCAGAGCATTATTTTTATATTGAACATTTTTCTAGCCAGTCCTGAATTCTGGCAGCTCTGCTGGTCTTGTTTGTTTTCAAGTGCTGATTCAAAGGTTGCATCTATGATCTCTCTTTTTCACATCCTTAGGAGCTTAAATACAGTCTCAGTATAACAGGAACCAAAGCACTTTGCAGGTGAGGATATAAATTGCCGTGCTGTGGTGCCTCAAAGCACCCTGTGCTCTGGAAGTGCCATTCCCCAGGTTGTGTGTCTCTCACATCAGGTGGCTTTAGCTTCAGTAAAGCACTTGGTTCTGTGAACACAAATTGAATAAAAGGGGTTTGTGCTCAGCCTGAGTTACAGCTCTTGGAAGGCCCCCTGGAACCTCGCCATCACTGATAGGTTACTGCGCAGAATTAGGATTGCTCAGGATTTCTCTTTATGTATTGCCTGTAGTGGGTGTGGTCATGCAAGTTGCAGAACCTTCTCAAAAAGTGCTGCTTATCAGTCAAGAGCTGCATCTGCAAGCACAGGGAGCAGTTCCCTTTGGCAGAACAATATATTTTTTCCATAGCAATGTGGCAGAGTGGAATGGGACTTGAAGGAGGCGCAAAAGTTTTGGCAGCCTTTGAAGATAGTTGTGTTTTGTGCTCTGTAACTCAATGAGCTCTGTAGTATTCTGGAGCTCCAGCCTCAAATTATTGTTCTTTGTTTATCCTGATGGAATAACATTTATGAAAGACCCTGGGAGCTACAGGGAGTCAGTGCCACCTCTGTGCCCAGCAGGGTCATGGAGCAGATCCTGCTGGAAACTGCACTAAGGCACGAGGGAAGTGAGGAGTTGGGTGAGGGGAGAGCCACGGAATCATCTGCCTGGGCTTGTGCAAGGCATCAAATCCTGTCCTGGGTGATCTCGGTCTCTGCAGAGTCATAGATTTGGTGGATGTGCCACTGGGTGAGCGAGGAATTGTGCTCAACCCTTTCCCTGTGAGGGGGGTGAGACCCTGGCACAGGGTGCCCAAGGAAGCTGTGGCTGCCCCGTCCCTGGCAGTTCCCAAGGCCAGGCTGGACGGGGCTCTGAGGGGTTGGAACTGGCCCCTTCCTCACCCCACCCTGGCTCTGTAACAGGGATGGAGCTGGTGTTGGCTGGGAAGCTCAGGGAGGCTTGTGCACAGGGAAGAACCAAAGAGGCTGGAGTAGAACTGAAAATACATCACTTTTCTGTACTGAAGGTCTCTTTTGAGGTGAGTTTATAGCAGCTCACAGCTCTAAGAGCTGAGTTGGGGCTGTAGAACAAACATTTCACTAAATTCTGATGATTTACTATAAGCTACATGCCATGCTTTGGGGAGAATCTTTAAAATACAATTTTGCCTTTCCTTTCCCCTTTGGGCAAATAATTTTTCTTCTGCTTTTCCAGTCCATGTATAATTAATAACTTTGTTTACTGACAACGTCACACTAACATAGGTCTGATTTATAGTGTTTATCTTTTGTCTGTTTCCTGTAGCACATCCTGAGATGCCACATACAGAAGAAATTGTATTTTAGGAAGGTGCTTCTAGTGGGAAGATAATAGAAAAATAAGAGTTCGTGACCACCATCCTGTTATGTTCTCTTGGCTGCAGAAAAATGCATAAGGCTCAGATCATTGTGCTTTAAGTAATTAGCTGAAACTTTGTCTTGCTCTCTGGGAATTTGCATGGAGTGGGAAGGGAGAAGAGCCACTGGGGGCTTTGTGGGGCTGGAAAGGAGGCTCAGTTCTGTAAGCTCCGGTTTCTGGGGCTGCAGGAGCTGCGGGCTCTGTCCTTGGCATTGCCTATGCTTTTGCTCGCAGTCACACACTTCATCTGCACGGTGCATGCTTCTTGCTCTGCTAATTTGCTTAAACGATCATTAGTGTGATTAACCATGAGAGGAGTGATTTCAGAGCTGCTGATCTCCTTGCTGCTGCTTCGTCTTGCAGCTGCAGTGGTCCAGGCAGACACGCGGAGGGTTGTGAGCAGGAGAGGAGAGGGTTTCCACAATTAACTTGTTACCTCGTGTAAAATCTCACTGGGTGTGAGCAGTGCACGAGCACGAGGAATAAAGCTTTCATGGAGCCTCCAAAGGGTTTGCATGGACTGCTGGTGCTGTTACCAGAGCGCTGCATCAGCACATCAACCACAGCAGTGTTAAATCAGGACTTTGAGTGCTTGGGTAAAGGATCGTGTTCAAATGTTAAGCTGCTTCTCTTGGAAAACTCAAACTTGGCTTCTTCAGTTTCACGTGGGAATGTAATTGCTGATTGTTGTTTTCCAAGGAAAAGAGAAAATTCTGTGAAGTGCAGGAAAATGTTACGGATTAAAGGGAATATTTGAGTTCTGGATGTGGCACTTGGGGCCATGGCTTAGTGATGGATCTGGCAGTGCTGTGTTAATGGTGGCACTCGATGATCTTGGAGGTCGTTTCCAAACTAAAGGATTCTTTGATTTGCCTGGGACAGCTCAGATGGGTAAAACTTCATTTGGAAGAGTATCTTTCCCTTGTGGGGATCCGTTGTTGTACCACCTTGCCAAAAATATTGTTACAAGGTAGTCTTTCAGAATTATTGACCAGTGTTTTTCTAGGGAGGCTCCAGTGCTTTGCCTCTGTTAAAGTAATCACTATTTAATTTACTAATTTGAAATACGAGTACTGGAGACTCTCAGACCTTCCTAATCTGTTAACTGTTGCTAATTTGTAGTTTGAATGTGCAAATGCTCTGCAGTCTGCTTCTCTTTGAGAGAAAAATTCTTTTTCTAGAGTATAGCAAATTTTAAATATTAAAAACTTCCTTGGATTTGAGGTGTGCACCTGATCCATAATACCTGTCTCAACTTCTTTACCGTAAGGAACCCAAATTACTGGATTTTATTTAAGAAAAAGGAGTGTTACTGGGGTCTGTGCTTTCCTGAATTCCCATCATGAATTCCTGCTGCTGTCACTGGCAGCAGTGCCTCGTGTGCTGGGCCAGGTTCCAACAAAGGCAAATTTCTACCTGTGCAGTGTGGGAAGAAACAGCCCCAGATTCCACCTTCAGTAATTCTAGAAAGCTGAAAGATTAGTTAGAAGATTTGTGTTCAATTAATGGCACAGTTTACAAAGATTACCTCAAGTTTATTCTGTGTCTTTCTGTACTTCAGTGGTTAGACCCCATTTAAAGGTAAAAACTGTAAAAGGGAAATGAGAATCCCTTTTGATAGAGCACCCCGAGAGCTCCTGTTGGATGGTGACACCCAGGCAGGGCGTGGCAGCTCCTGCCCCGCCGCGGCTCCGGGACAGGGAATGTGCAGGATCCTGTGTTCTGGAAGTGTCCAGGGGCAGGTGGCTGAGGGGATTTCAGTTGTTATTTCCCCTGAGGGATGTCTCTGTCTCCAGGCAGATTGGGGTTTCCTCAGCGGTTTCTCCATTATTTATCAATCCCTCACAGATTTCTTTTCTGTTATTCCATTTTCCTCTCCCACCCCCCATGTAAACATCTCGTATCCCCCTCATCCCATGGCTCTGAGAAGAACACCACCTTTTTTCTTTTGTTTGAACCGATCTGTTAAATTTATTTGGTTTTTCTTTCCCCAGCTTTCATGGCAAAGTCTGAGCCGGTCTGCCCTTACTCCCCCACTACGCCAGGCACGTTTTTCTAGGCCTTTATGGAGTCCTTTGAGTTGTTTCTTTTCAGGCTGCAGAGTCTTGTTTGCTTATTCCTTACATGGAAGCTATTATTGAAGTGGGTTGTAATTAAGGTTATTTTGGGGATTTGTAAATTAGAAGGGACTTTGATGTGAAGATGGGCCTGCATCCACTGAGCTGGAAGGGAATTGGAATTGATGTGTAAAGCCAGCCTGCAGAATCTGTGTCGTTACAAGACAAAAACATGGAAAAGCAGTAACTCTCTATATTTTCTTTTGAACTTGATGGGAAAAAAGGTATTTTTCCTAGTGCCAGGATGTGCCTGGATCCTGCAGCAGCCATTGGCAAACATGAGAGGGGTTTAGTTGATCCCATAAATTATTTTTACTGTTCCCAGCCCTAGTTTGTCTTCTCCCCAAGTGATCTGAGGCAATCTGTATTCAGTGAATACATAGCTTAATACTTGAAATGATCTTAAAATGTGTGTCCTTCCTGGCCTTTGGAGCTCCTCAGTCTGCAGCACACAAATGAACCCCTCCCCCACTGCGAGGGCTGTACTGGGAAATATTCAAAGATATGGGATGTCAAGGCTTGCTGTCTTTAATTTGTCACGTCCTCTTTTCCCTTCTTATGGGATGGAGTCAGGAAATTCTTAAATACGTCTTCTTCTACTGTTTCTCCCCAGGATCTCACTGCCTTGTGCACTGCACAAACTTCACTGTGCTACTTTATTGAGAAAATATTCAATATTTGATATTTTTCCTTATTCAGGGGATAGTCCCATGATTTATTTATAATGCTTGATTCAAATCCATATTTATTCCTGTTTTGGTATTCAGCTCCATGGCACCTGAATCATTCATAGCCACTAATGAATGTATTTTTGCACTCTGCTGAAATGAAGTGGCATTGAATCCATTTAAAAAATTGACTGGGACACAGAAAAATTAAGAGGAAATGTATCCAGCTGTTTTAGTGCCCAGTGTGAGACACTTCAGCATTGATTTTTCAGAATATGCATCTCATAATCTGTCCCTTCAGAGCTGTGACTGCCCTGGAGCAGGGGCTGACGGGCCCACAGCCACCTCTCAGAAACGGGATTTGCTCCACAGGCATCCACCCAATCCCACCTGAGTGGCAGAGCTGGGGAAAGCACCTGGGATTCCAGGGCACTGTCGGATCCAGGACCGTTCATTCCCTCTTCATGGTCCCTTTGCCAGCCTCCAGTCCCTCTCTGCTCTCCAGGCATCTCCCTGTCATCTTTGACAAACAGTCAACGATTTTTTTTTTTTTTTTTTAATCTTCACGTATCAAAATCATTTGAACAATTGTAAACTTAGGATTTGAGTTGTCGAAAGACTCATGGAAGAAAATACCAGTGGAAAACGTGCCATATTCCCAGTTTGTCCAGTTACAAAGCACTTCTTCCCAAGGCGTTTGGGTGTCATTCTCTGCAGAGGAAGGACTCAGCCCTATATCCACTGTCTGTATCCATCTATATCCAGAATAAAGATCCCTAAATCCTGAAGTAACACTTCATTGATCACGGTGATCACAGCAGTGCTGCTGATCCTTCCACTAAACGGTCCCAGGGTAGATGGAGGATCCCTGGTGGAGTTTTGTTTGGAAGGGGCAGGAGGGATCTAAGCAGACATGAGAGGCAGTGTGGTGGGAACTGGGATTGAGGGGTTTGCCTGGAAATAGCTGGGATTGGGAAACAAGGCTCTGTCATGCTCAGGGCTGTCTGAGGCCTCTTCTCCAGCTCGGCTTTGTGCAGAAAATGAAGGCTCAGGAATTCAATAAAAATTTCATTGCCTTTGGCACTGCTGTAAGAAGTTTAAATTTTGATGAGCGTTCTTGTTATTCAGATGTTTCCATGGTACTTGGAGTAGATTCAGGGTCAAACAGGCGAGATTTCTCCTAGAAGGGCTGGGGAAGGAGAGCTTAGTAAAACAGAAATAATGAATGTAAGAGTTTTACGTTATTGATGCCTAGATTAAGGTTTTTACTTCTAAAAATCACCCGAGAAGTTGCTTGGAAGGCTCGCTTGGAATGGTAATCAGTAAAACCCTGTGATAAAGCATTGGGTGAGCTCTGCTTTAGTTTATTACAATTGATAAGCTTTTCGTATGATCTGGTTGCCTCATTTCCGTGTAGAAATCTCTTTTGTCATCTGTTCTTTGTCTGAGTTCCTCCTTAACTGGGGAGCTCACCCCAGAGCAGCAGGTTAATCCCAGCCTGTGCCTCCGCAGGTTTTTGGAGGTGTCCTGGCACAGAGGGTGGGTTCAGCCTGAACAAGAAGGAAATAAATGTTTGGTGTCTTGGGTCATGGAGGGCTTTTACTGGGAGCACTGGAGGGGACGTGACAAGTGCAGGAGGTATTGAGGCCAAAACTCTCCCACAGGAGGAAACAGGAATCTGTAAATTTGTACCTCTTCAGTGCACAGGTGGTTTGAGTTTTCACTTGTGTGTTCCCCTGTTGTGGGCAAAACATCCCAGTTTAGCTTAGCGCAGGACAGACACTCACTGGTGGGGCCAGATACTCTTGAGACAGACTCACAGAGCAGCTGGGATTGGAAGGGACCTCTGGGGACCATGCAGTCAATCTGGGGTCATCCAGCTGGGTGTGGGATGTCTCCAGACAGGGAGACTCCACACCCTCCTGAGCAGCTGTTGCAGGGTTCTGCCACCCCCATGGAAAGCAGTTCTTCCTCACGGTGAGGTGGAACCTGGGATTTAATGTTTATGCCCATTGCTTCTCATCCTGTTGCTGAATACCACCGAGAAGTGTTACAGAAGCAGCTTTTCACTGATCCTGGTCAAAGTTCAGTGTTTCATCCCTGCAGGGAATGGCAGAGGGGGCTGTGGCACATCTTCCCCCGAGCTCAGAGTGGGTGGGGATTCCATCCTACACCCCCGACCCATGGGGATGCTGTGGGTCAGAGCAGTAGCCGCCTGGTGTCCGTCATCCTGAGACACAGGGATGTTATTCCTTCTGCTGTTCTACACCTGCTCCTGCACCTCTGTGGGCCCCAGGTGTGGCTGTCCCCCAGGAGCAGCCCTTCCATGGTAGTGCAGGTAAGGGGGGGTGGTTGGTGTGTGTTTGTATGGGCACAGAGGTGCCCCAGCTTCTCTCACTCCCCTGTTCCTGATGGAGCTCAGCAGCATTGTGTCCTGAGGGTTCATCCCTGCCCAGGCCTCAGCAGCCTCTGCCCAAACATCAACGCTCCCACCCCCACACCCGAGGTAATGCCTTGTAGTCATGGAAAGCATGGAGAATCCAGGCTCAGACCCAAGATTTATCAGGGTATTAGGGCTATAAACTGATGGCCATTCCAGGGTCGTGACATCCGTCATCACCATCAGCATTAAGTCCTGTACAGGGGGATCTGTGTAATAGAAGTTAACTAAAAATAAAATAGTTTGAGGAAGTTGACTGAAAACACAAAGCAAGGGCACAGCCAAAGAGGTTAAATAAATACCAGGCGCGTGGCATTTGTGTTCACAGTGAGCGCCCAGCACCAGTGAGAAGTTACCCTGGAAAGAGAAAAAGCTACCTCCAAACCTCCCCAGAGATCTCCAAGGAAAGGAAAGGAATTATTATTCTCCTGTTTATTTGCAAGGAAATTAATACAAAGCTTTCAGTCATTTGCTAATAACATACAAATCTTGTGATAGTTTTTTCTGAGCCTGTCAGAGCTGGGACATCTGCCAGGGACAGCACAGGGTCAGCACATGATGAAGTGTGGGGAGAAACGGGTGAGAAGATGGCCTGAAGCAGAAAAGTGAATTCCTGCTGTCTGTGTTCTCTCCAAAATTGGAGACTTTTGTCTTAAATTGTATTTTATCTTTTCAGATAGAGGGAGCTGGAGGGAGGCTATACCTGAACTTGCAGAGTTGGTAAAATCTATTTCAGAGCAAACCCCTGAAGGGAACAGTGAAGAATCATCAGGACCAGATGGTCTTCACTCCACATTTCTCGAGGAGCTGAAGTGTGAAATCCTGAGTTCCCAAGTGTGCTGTGTAACCTAGCACCTAAATCAGCAGACTGAAAAAAATCAGGCTAAGGAGATTTGGTTAGTGTGACATGAGGTTTTAAGAAGCCTTTTGGGGGAGATCTGGGAAACTGAGAGTGAGTTAATCTGGTGTGTGGACCCGTTAAAATGACAATTAAAATAAAATATAGTGTTGACAGATGTTTGAGTCCATCCCTGTGTATTTTATGTGGAAAAAGCCACGCTTTGCTGTGGAGAACCTTTTGCAGGATGTTGTTGCCGTTTCTTCCCCAGAGCCCTTCTGACCGTGTCACTCACTAAGAGCCTCGAACGCCGGCCCTGGGAGTCAGAGCAAGTTCTCTCCTGCAGGAAAAAGGGAATGAATTCATTGTTTAATAGGAAATGAGTGGGAATAAGGTGTTGTTTTTATTAGTGGAGCTGAGTCTGCACTGCTCAGTGTGGGAAAGGGGATTTGGGGTGTCTCGAGTTCATTGGGGTTGCAGAAACAGATGGTGCTGGTGAAGAACCTTGCGAACACCTTGTGGTGTAAGGAACATCCAGATAATTGAATGGCAGTAGAGTTCAGTGCACTGCACATGGGTCACACAGGGAAATGCAGCTCCATCAGTTTCTGTAATATGGCCATGGTCTCTGACCTGGGGCTTGGCATGGCCGTGAAATACTGAAGTTGGAAGATGTAGGTCTTTGGAAAATGCAAGATCTTAAAAACCAAATGAAACGGTAGGAATTGTTAGGAAAGGAATAGGCAGGAGGCAATGAGAGGAAAATCATTGTGGGGCTGTCTAAATCTGTGCTGCTCCTGGATGTCAGATGGGGCGAGCAGTTCTTGTTCCCTCCTCTCTTAAACGTGGCAGAGCTCTTGGGTATAGTAAAGCCAGAGTAGGTGAGGCTGTAACAGGGACTGTGGAGTGGGTGTAGGATGTAACAGGGACCAGGGACTGGTCTGGGTTGGAAGGGACCTTAAAACCCATCCAGTGCCACCCCCTGCCCTGGGCAGGGACACCCTTCCACTGTCCCAGGGTGCTCAGGGCTTGTCCAAACCACTCCTGTTCTGTAAATCATGAGTGCTTTGTGGGGAGAAGGATGGAAAGGAATGCTCGTTTCTCTTCATTGGCAAGAACCAAGAGACATCCTGTGGCTGACTGACTCCAAAACACGCAGAAGTTGGTAAATTTTCTCCGGAGGTGTCTCATGGAGCTCATCCCTGTGAGCTTTAGGGTTGCTGAAGGCTCACCTGGAGCCAGAAAGCAGCTTTTTAAAGGCCAAATCAAACCAGGAACAGAAAACACAAAGATATCTCCTGTTTCTCAGGAAATCCCTCAGCCAGGGGTTGCTCAATGCTGGGAGAATATATAAGGATATTTCTCTTTTCTGCCTTTCTTCTGTTCCCCCCTGGACACCTGGCCTTGGCTGCGGAGTGGCACCGTGCCCCCTTTGTGCATCGGTGTCCCTGGATGTGTCCTGCTCATGAGGAGCCTCTAAGGCTGGGTTTGGGAGCTGAGGCATGGCGGGCACCACGCCTGCAGCAGGTACCCGTTGGCTCCACAGCTGAGCAGAGCAGCCAGGAGGGGCAGTATTCACGCTGGGTTTGTGCACACGGGGCTAAGGGGAGTGGGGGGTGCTGGGCCAGCCTTGCCAGAGGTTTCCTGCCAATATGCAGTTGGGGTCTGAATGGGGCTGCAACTGCTAAGGCCAGTGACAACCCCAGAGAGAAAATCCTACTCACGTGCAGTATGCTCCAGGAGTTCGCTGTGGGTTTGTATACCCGGAGAACTTCCCAGGCAGTTCCAGTTGTGGAGCCGTGTCCATGAGCTCTGCCTGCCTGCAGCCGAAATCCCTGGGCCAGGCTAGAGCCCACAGCTTTTCACGGGAGCCTGGCTGGAGACGGGGCTGCTGCACACTGAGAGCTCCTTCATGGCTCTGGCCAGGGACCGTTGAATTTTACTGCAGCTCGTGCTGGGAAGGAACACCCATTTCCATCCTAACGTGCAAGAGTGAGCAATTAATTGTTTGGAGTATTATCCTGGGACAGGGCAGGGATGGAGATGTCAGTCCTGTGTTGTTCTTCCTGCACAGGAATGATACATAAATATAGATATGGATATACACACACTAATTCCCTTTCTGCAGCACTGAGCGTTTCTGTGGTAAGCTCCTATTTGAGGTGTCCAGTTCCATGGCTGCATAATCCTGCCTTTGCTCAAATAACCGATTCCAGCTCTTCCATTTTTCTTTTGGAGCCGATTTTCTGAGTCGTTGATCATTTTTATTGCTTTCTTGTAAATTGAATTCATGTTTTCCTTCAAATGTGGGGCTCCACTATCACAGTTGGCTGAGGCATTGGGGTGCGTGGGGTGCAGGGGAGGGAGCTGCTGCCAGACTCCACATGGGCAGTTCTTCCATCCCAGAGTGATACTGGAACTCACGTCCAGTTCATGACAAAATCCTTGTTTCTCATGCCTTTTTCTGTGAACTTTAGTGCTATTACTTCCTATTCCATAAATCTACAATTTATTATTTCTCCCTAAAAAGCCCCCCATATATGTTGAATAACTGTGTGAGTTTTTTACTCTAATTGATCAATATAATTTTGCTTTCTTTTTAGTCTGTACTGTTCGTACTGTTCATGCTGTTCATGCTTACCTGGTTTCTTGGTCATTGTCCTAGCATTGAATCCTGGGTTTTAGTTTCTGCCTCTGCGATGTTTATTTGGGCGCCGGTCTCTGAAGCGTGGATCATATTCAGCAGTTTCTGAATGAAAGCTTTTTACTGTAAGTGTAAAATAGTTGTTTTAATTTAGCCCTGCCTCTCTGCCACCACTGGAACCAGCTCTCCTTGGAGCTGGGGTTTGCCATTTGCCTAGGAAACTGTGAAGCTCCGAACAGTCCAAAGGAGCAAAACGTGGGACACCAAATGCTCCTTTGGGGCTGTTGCAGGTGCTGAGCAGAGGTTAACGGGGTCACTGGAGAAGGCAGACCAGGCCCCCTCTCTCTGCTTTGGCTCTTGAAGAAGTGGGAGAGATTCCCACTAGTCAGGATGCCAGGCACCGCTTCTCCCTAGGGACACTGGTTTTAATTTTCTAGAATAGATATAAAACATAACCATTTACTGAATTAGAGAATGTCACTGCCACCGAAACTGTTCCTAAACTGCTACTCTGGTTTTGCTGCAAAAAAATTTGATGTAGTAGTTTACATTTTTATACCCTTTTTGTGTCTTGGTATGCTGATTTTTGTACGTTAATTTGACACTTTTCTGTATTTCTCTAGAGGAACCCTTTTTGTCAGCTTATGTTTGCTGTGCAAATTTTGTAGGTGCATATTAAGTGTGTTTTAAGGACATCACAGCCATGGTCAGGGGCTGGGACGAATTTGTCTTGCCTACAACTTAGTTTTGGGGTTTAAATCTCTTTTTTTCCAAGTATTATCCATATACTTCTGCTGTTTTTAAAGGAAGAATGTTATGACTCCACATTTTCATGTAAAGTGTAAACTCTTTCTTTTTTCAGGATCCATTTGAAGAAATCCAACTAATTTGTACAACTAACTCATGGAATTAAAAGATGTAATCAAAAGTTCTGCTGTCAAACATCAATTCAAGCACTTTGCCTGTGTGTTGGGGGAAGGGCAGGATGGGGTGGATTAACGGGGTGATGGTCGTGTTGCAGTTTGGTTCTTCTTAGAAACAAAATTGCAGTTGTGAAAATTGCATTTAACTTTATAATGATTCTAATCGGATTTGGAGCATATCCTAATGGAATAGGTTGTTATCCCTGGAGGAGGAAATAAAATCCCTGTGGACCATTTCAGGCTGATATGAAATGGGCTTTGTGGTAAAATGTCCATTTTAAATACTGCTGGTAATCCAGATTTGTAAGTGAAATACGAGCTAGGGATTGTGCCCCCAGCATCCCTCAGAAGTGGGTTATAAATGGGACTGGCTGAGAATGCTGGAGTCAGGATTATCTGAGATACACTGTGAAAATGTGGCCTCTCTGCTTGGTTTGGATTTGTGCTCTTTGGGCTGCGGAGAAGCCTCTGGAATGAGCAAATGCTTGTGTAAGGGATGGCTGGAGATAAACTCAGTGTCCACCTGGTCACGGACAAAAGTGTGGGAGGAAAGGGATGAGGGGGAGTGGCAGGAATTGTGATTTCATGGGCTGACTTTGGAAAACGCACTCTTAATTTCTGGGGATCGAGGGCACTTGGAGGTGGCTGAGGAAGCAGAAATGGTACCTCAGTGTTGTCTTGGCCATTTCCAGTTTGAAAATTCAGCCCTTTGGCTGCCTTAGGCAGAACTCCAGTTACTGGAGTTCTAACGCTGCTTCAGGAATAGTCCTGGAAGTGTACCTGTCCCTGAAGGTGCCCGAGGCCAGGTTGGACGGGGCTTGGAGCACCCTGGTCCAGTGGAAGGTGTCCCTGCCCATGGCAGGGGTGGCACTGGATGGGCTGTGAGATCCCTTGCAACCCAAACCAGTCATGGATTCTGTGACTTGGGAGTGTTTGGAGCTGCTGGTTGGTCCCGTTCATTTTGGGTTTGTCGGATGCTGTGCTTGGACCAGCAGCTGATTTATTAATGCTTTTTAGGAAGAGAATGAGTCTCTTTAAATTACCTTTGCAGCCCATGTGTCTTTGTGTCCAAAGGAAACAATTCCTGTGTTCTTCCTGTACAGCAGAGCTACAGACCACTGGAATTCATTTCCATCTCCTTCTGATCACCTGTACGTGGGGAATGGGATCCATGTCCAGCATCCATCCTGCTTCCACATCACCTTTGGTGCAATTCCTGCTGCATGTGTGGAGTTCCTCAGCTCTTCACATCCTTTTAGAGCTATTGGCTTAGGAAAGCATCTTATTCTTCAAGTGTCTCACCTTTATTGGGATGTAGCTT
The DNA here is from genome assembly GCA_013398015.1 of Oreocharis arfaki. Taxonomy (NCBI): domain Eukaryota; kingdom Metazoa; phylum Chordata; class Aves; order Passeriformes; family Paramythiidae; genus Oreocharis; species Oreocharis arfaki. The sequence goes on from VZRR01000839.1 coordinate 95,768, forward strand.
AGAAGTTTGAATCAACTGCTGATGTAGGCTGGGTTGCCTTTTTTTCTTTTTTTTTTTACTCTTTTGATCACTATTGTGATCAAAATATTTTCTTCAATCTCCAAAAGGGTGGCAGGGCTCCCTGGGGGGTGTGAAATTCTGTTCAAGCATTTTGCCTTCTCAGGAGTTGTTCTGTGCTGACACGAAGAGGGGGCTGAGCTGCCAAGTCGTCTTTGAAGTTTAATTGCGTGTTTGGGAGCAGAGCACACGATCCTCCTGTACAAATCTGGTTTTCTGTGGTAATTGGCTCATTTGCTCGCTGGTTATGAATTGAACTTCTCTACCACAAACATCTGTACTTGCATTGTGTTAATGCTAAACACTGACATAGTTAAACCAGAAGAGTGTGTTTGAAAAGCATTTATTAATTCATTAACTGGGAAGTAATTGATAAAGTGAGCACTCCTTGTGTTATTATCCCTTTGTGAGCAGCTTGGCATTTGCTCCATGAGCCAGAAAAGCAAAGTCACTTTGAAAAAATACCATGTTCAAATTCTTAACCTCCTAAATCAAAACTAATTGAGAGCAGGTAGGAGAATATCTACTTCAACTTCCATTTTTGTGTCAAAAAAATCCTGACTCTTGCAACTCAAATCCTCTTTCTGGATGATGTCCCAAACTGGAACAATATCAGTTGCCAAAGATATTTGAGTTCTTTCCAAATGTCTTCATTATAAGTTAAACATTAGTGGAGAGCACAGAATCAGAACTTTCCTGTGGTACACTTTGGGAATTCAATGAGGCCCTGGCACAGGGTGCCCAGAGCAGCTGTGGCTGCCCCTGGATCCCTGGAAGTGTCCAAGGCCGGGTTGGACACAGGGGTTTGGAGCACCCTGGGACAGTGGAAGGTGTCCCTGTCCATGGCAGGATGAAATGATCTTCAAAGACCTGTCCAGCCCAAACCAGGCTGAGATCCCATGATGAGTTTTCCACATAACTTTTGTGCTTTTGGCGGTGAGTGTTACTGGCTTGTGTCTCTTTGGGTTCCTCTGACAAGATTAATATGTGGCTAAGGAGTTAAAACTCACCTGTAATGAATGTTTGGGAAATGGAAGCATTGTACAGTCATGGAAAAACAACTTTTAAAATTCTTGTATTCCCTTTTTTCAACTCTGCAAGCAGTGCAGGAATCGATCGGTGTGTCTGAGTGCAGCCGCAGACAGAGATGGAAGGGAAATGAGAACATAAACTATTGATCAGGCAGGCTGAACAAAATGAGTCATTAGTTAAAAAGGGCTAACGATGAGCGGGCAATGATTGTCCCAGGCTGGCAGGGGATGATGCATGTGGGCAGGGCAGAGGCAGAGCGATGGATTGGGTGAGGGATTGGCTGCAGTGCTGCCGTGGTGTTTATGCCATTTTTCAAGGCACTGCTGAGACACAGCTGAAATTGCATGTAAATGATTGAAACTCCACAGGCTCTGGAGATGAATTCGGGCTGGAGCACATCCAGGGGCTTGTGAGGAATTGTCACAGCAGAGCAAAGCAAACATGACTTGCTGAGCCGCCCAAAACAAGGCTGGGATACAGGAAGGGAGGGAGCAGTAGCACAGCTTGTAATAAATAACAGTGCTGAGGATAAATACCAGGGAGGAATAAAAATCATTTTCATAGAGAATAAATTACGGCAATTTGGTGGCAAATAAATTCAGAAGAGAATTTTCAAATGTCAGAGTTGTGTATGGTGGTAGCAGCCATCAGAGAGCAAGCACAGAAATAGCTGAACCTTTTTAAGGTGGAATTTATGGTGTGTTGGGTAAATTTTTTGGGAAGTTGATATGAGAGGGATGTCTGAATGCACAGGCAGCTGGGCTCAGCCCCATCCAGGTTGTTGCCCCTGTGTGAGAGTTGGAGCAGTGAATGTACAGCTTTGTGTAGGTTTGCACCCTTACCTGAGAGTTAAACCACCTTCTTACCCTAAAGTATTTCCATTTATTAATGTTTTCTTTATTCATTTATAATCCAAAACATGAGGGGGTTGGGGGGGAGCCCACTCACGTCCAGCTGTTTTAAAAGTATTAAATCCACCTACAAACCTTTGGGATCATTTCAGAGGAAGGAGTAAAACGTGACCTAGGATTCCTTATCCGCAAACAAACCCTGTTGAGAGGCCAAGTGTGTAAATTGTTTGTCTAAACCCCATGGCCCTTCCATATTGACTTTCTTTGCTAAATATTAAAGGGCAAAAGACTGCTTTGGGCTTTCCTGGAACTCCAACAATCCGAGCTGCCAACACAAGCCAGAGAATTGCCCTGTGTCTGGGAGTGCAGTAAACACAAATAAACAGGTGGGCGTTCTTTACAAAGAGGATACTCCAGGAATAAGCCCCTGCAGGGCTTGGTGCTGCTGAGCCAGATGAGTGCAGAGGCCCTGGATGCAGTTGGAGGCTTCATGGAGGCTCCTGTGGGAGAAACTGTAACATGTCTGTGCACTGGTCAATTAGGGCTGGTGTCTCCAAAATTCTGTGTCTCTGAGTTCGTGTCATATTAAATATATTTGATTGAATTAATCTGACTCTGAGGACTTAAGGACATTTAAAAGGCATCCAAAACCCAGAGTAGCACATTTGTTTGGTGCATGTTGTCAGTGAAGCACTTCTTCACAGAATTCGTGTTCAGAGCTTCTGTTCTGCTGTGTTACAAATACACAGCTCCCCTCCTCTGTATCCATGGTGTGTTATCACTGTGGGACAAAGGCACGGGGCTGTTCCTGGACATCCTGTTTCCTTGGCTTCCACAGGCCGCAGAAGAAACTCCTGGGATCAGGGCAGCACTCTCTGTTTGGCAACCTCAGCTCCTTCACAGGAACACAAGGCCGTGGTGCCCTGGGAAAGTTTCATCTCAGTTTTGTGTCCATTCATTTTTAAAAGTACTTTTTGATATAATTGTAGCTTTTGTTTTCCTATTGACTTGAACTTCCTGAGGTTTAACTTTGCACTTTATGTGCCTCGGCTCCATTTCTTCTTTCATGAAGTCTCAAGAAGTCATTCCCAGCTGGCTGGATCCCAGGATGGTTTGGGTTGGAGGGGACCTTAGAGATCCTGTCATTCCCAACCCTCTGCCATGGGCAGGGACACCTTCCACTGGCCCAGGCTGCTCCAAGCCCCAGTGTCCAGCCTGGCCCAGATGTAATTCTGGAAGAACTCCCAGCTTGTGTTGGTGTCTGTCAGAGCTGAGCTGCAAATTCCTGCCGCCTTTGCTTCCACTCATGCCCAAGCCCATCTCTTGGTGTCAAGCTGGCTGTGTGTGAGTCTGTCAGGTCTCTTTCTCTGGGTGTAACATCATCTTCTTGTCTTTCTTCTTTCACCCCGAAGTTCCCCCCACGTTCCTGAAGCGCCCTGCGAACATCTACGCCCACGAGTCCATGGACATTGTGTTTGAGTGTGAGGTGACCGGAAAGCCAACCCCGACCGTGAAGTGGGTCAAGAACGGGGATGTGGTGATCCCCAGTGACTACTTCAAAATCGTGGTAAGTGCATTGTCCATCTTGCAGCTTTTGAGGCTGTTGGCCTGTCAGTTCTCCTGCACGTAGTCATGGAAATTAGGTTCTTTTATGGGACCTGCTTCCTGCTTTTGTCTTGTTGATGTTTGTTGCCTGGAAGATAAATGGTTTCTTGAATCCCTTTAATGTACATTGTTTATGTTGTAAGAGCTGATGTCTTCATAGCTTGGGCTTTCCAGGACAGTCAGGCATACAGGGTGACAAAATGATCTCTCAAAGTACAAGCTCACCATGACCTGGCTGTGTGTGCTGCGGTCCGTGCTCCATAAAAATTCCAATTTCAAGCAGGAGCTGAAATGGAAATGTATCTGAGGTGTGGATGGTGAGTTTGGCACAAAGGTGCTTCTGCAGGGAGATTTTAGATATAGTGAAAGGCATTACTGAGACATAGCTGGGAAATGAATGGCTGTGTCATTGAGGCTACCTGGATTGTGGCGCTGTGAAGTTCAGTCAGTGCCCAAAATACCACCAGAATGGCTGGGGAAACGTTAGGGTTTGCCAGTGCTGTGTGATACTAGAAAATGACAGCCGTTAGTGAGAGCTGCTGGTGCTTTTGATCTCCTAGAACATGAGGATTCAGTGCCAGGGAGGTGGAATCTGAGGACCCCAAACACACTTTCCCAGTTGCTGTCAGAAGTTTCTCCTGCCCTGGTAACTGCTGTGCTGACATCGTTGGTTTGGCAATTGCAGCCCGTTTCTAAGTGTTGTTTTCTCCCTTTGCTCCTCAGAAAGATCATAACCTGCAAGTTTTGGGGCTGGTGAAGTCTGATGAAGGATTCTATCAGTGCATTGCAGAAAATGATGTTGGAAATGCACAGGCTGGAGCCCAGCTGATAATACTTGACCTTGGTAAGATAAACTGGGACAGCAGAGAGCCAAAAATGGGGAGGGACCATTCCAAGGGACCTTTCCCACGTGGTGGATTCTGTCAGTAACTCAGCTAGAGCAGGGTGATTTTTTTTTTAATTATATGATTGATCTAGCATTGTTTTCTGTACGCCTAGTGAGGAGAATTTAAGGAATTCGACAGGATTCATCCTGTATTATGAATAATACTTGGTACCATGGTCAGAAATGCTGCATGCTGAGGTTTACAAACAATAGCAGAATAGCCAAAATGAAAATAGTCACTAAAATCACAACCCCGGAAAAGCGGCCCTTATGGAGCACACCCCAAATCACATATTTTGTATCAAAGTCATTCCAGTGTCAGAAGCTTTTTTCTGCTATTAGTGTAAAAAGCAGTGAACTTTGTCATTCCTGCAAACAGCAGCTGCAGGGTAATCTGGTGGGTTACAGCTGCAGTTTAGGTAAATACTTGTCCCTTTGCTCCCCATCCAGGGTCCTGCATTTTATGGCTGGGGTGGGAAAGCAGAACAGTTGGTATTATGATTAAAGACCCCGAAATAGAGGTACTGCAAATACCATCACTAAGGTGTCAGCTTGTTTTGCTCTTTCAGGTCACACAGTTCTGAAAAATAATTTCTAAGAGGCCAATGAAGAAAACCACTAGTATAGAGAATGAAGGGAGACAAGTCAGACAAGAAAATATTAAAACTGTACGGGGGCGGGGGGAGCTTTGTGTTGTCCTTTTGGAGGGGGATTGGTTTAAATTCTAATTTCTTTCCTATTTGGATGGAGAGGATTTAGGAGAAACAGTCTTACCCGTGGCTGGAGGTTTGATGGAACTTCACACCTGTGGTTTGAAGAGGTGTGAATCTGCTGTCCCTGGGTTTAGTGTCCAGTGTGCAGAGAGTTAACTTTAGAATCAGCCATAAAGAGAAATTTCCTGTTTATTTTCCAGTGGTTTTGTAGAGTAGCTGTGCACTTACTGATTCCTCTGAATTCCTGTTTGGATCTGGGTGTGTTTCACTCCTGGCTGAAGAGCCACAGGTACTCCCCACAACGATTTGGAGAATGCAGGGTGCCCTCTCCTGGGGTCAGGAGCTTTAATGCCACGGAGCCATGGGATTCCAGCCTTGGAGCAGTGTCAGGAATCTGCATCCAGCACTGCCCTGCTGTCGTCAGATTGCCAGAAAAAATATAAAAAATAATTTAATTTCTGCTCCATGCGTTAATCACCTGAGCAGTTTGCAGCCCTTCCCAGCGGAAGCATTATTCCGTGTTCTGCACGTTTGAGAACACTGAATAATGAGCAGCCTTGGCTTAGGGAGCCCTGCCCAAGCCTGTGCTTGCATCTAGTTCCCAGCAGTGGTTTCTAAATGACTCTCAGTGTTGTTATTGGAGTTCCTGCGGTCTCACTCCTCTTCCTTCCCCTCCGCTGCTGTTTGTCCCATGGTTTCTCCTTCCTGCTCCGCTCCAGCACCTCCTCCTGCCATCCTCGAGGGCTTTGCCTCACAATGTCCTTTCTCTTTTGCACGCTGCCAGAGGATTTGGGATGCAGCGGTGGAGTCTCCCTGTGGGTGTAGAGACACACCCCGAGGCCATGGCCCTGGAACTCTGGGGCCACTGAGATTCTGTTCTCCAGCAGTGGGACACCCCCATGGACCGCCTCTGAGGGGACACAGAACTGTGCTGTGCAGGGGGGGGTGTGACAGGGAGTGCCATGAGGAATGAGTGTGATCTGTGGAAACTGGCAATCCACAGGTGGAGGAAATACAGATATTTGGGTTTAAAATACCTTCTCTCAATCCATGAGCAGTGGAGAAGAAAACTGTTCTGGGAAAGAGGGAGAAGGTACCACTTGGAGTAGTGGCAGCTGGCTTGGTATGAAAATTCACACCCCTAATTTGAGCAAAAACTATTCTGAACATTTCAATCATTAATTCAGAAAGCTTTTTTTTTTATTATTATTTCATAGCTGCTGATGAGAAATGCCAACTTTGCCAATTTGAAAAGTTACTTCAAAAAAATGTTGCAAAAGAAAAATGTTGATTAAGTGTTCATCAAAGTTCTACCCAGTTAGCAGCCCTTCCCCTCCTGTGCTGTTCTGTTTTCTCCTTCCTGCTGGAATTGGCAAACATCTGGCTATTTACAAACCATTTCTCATTAGCCCTTTTGCTTATCAGATTGATCTTGGATGAACTAAATGCAAATGAGAAAGTGGAAGCCCTGGGGAGTTTCTCGGGGAGGCCACGTGAGTTCTCATCCAAGTGAAGCCCCACATCTGTGTTTTGTGCAGTGTGAGTTTGAAATGCAGTGAGGGGAAAACATTTATCTGCTGCAAAGGGAGGCTGGCTGTGTTTGGACAGATTTCTGACTTAGAGAGAGCAGGAATCTGGTGATTCACCTTCTGCACAGCGTAGGCACAGCCACACAGAAACCTGTATAGAGTCTATCTGGGACTCTCATCTCCCGCAGTGAGCTTAATATAATCATTGATCAGGCATAACCTTTTAGGCTGGGCTTTTTTTGTGTTTGGAGCGAGTTCTGGGTAGCTTTTAGTACATGGCAAAGTTATTTGTGGAAAACATTAAAGCAAAGAATCGACTGGCAGAAGTGAAAGGCTTCTTGAGCGGCTTTTCTTCTCAACTTTGGTAATTCTGTTAATAAATTCAGAAAAGTTTACACCTGGAAAGGGACTAGCCGTACAGAGTCCACAACTCTTGCTTTTTCAGGAATATATGAAAGAATCATGGCATTGAGAGGAGAGATTTTTAGGACAAGTGTTTGTGATTGAGAAGCTTGGTGGGATAGAAGAGGGAGGAAGATTTGAGTCAGTGGTCCGAGTTAAATCCTCTTTATCCCCTGTACTGAACATCAGGTGGGGAATTCTTCAAGGGACGTAAAAAGCCTCTCATGTGCTTTCCAGACACTTTGGGGTTTGAAGCTATGTCCCTGTTTCTCAGACTGTGGCCCTGGACACTCAGTGCCTTTTGGAATTTCACTGGAGCTGTGGCTCTGCTGCCTGCTCTGCCTTTCAGGGACAGTTTGGGAACTCCCGAAAAGAAGGAAGTTCTTCAAGGACCTCATTGCCCTGCACTTGCGTTTCCCAGTCTGGATGCTCCTCTCTTTGTCTCCTTGATGCAGAGATGAGTGGTTTGATGTCCTGCAGGTGCCTCCACGGAGGGCTCCTGCCTGTCCCAGAGCCTCCGTCGTGCCTTGGGAATGCCTTTCTCAGCAGCCTCAAATCTCTCCTTCCCCTTTCTTACACAAACCCAGCTTGCTTTACTTCCAGTCCTCATTGCTCAGCCCCTGAGTGTCTCGATTACGGAGCAGGTACACTTAATTACAGCAGAGCCATTCCTTGTCATGCTTGTACAGCATTTTTGTATGTGGTGAGCGAGACCCCCGGGGTAACGGAGGCATTTGGGGTTTCTTGGTGCTGCAACCCGGCCTTGTCCGGGGAATCTGGCCCTGCTCACGCTGCCATGTGGGGACTGGGAAAAGAACAGGTGGCAACAAGTAGGAGGAGGGAGGCAGATGGCTCCCTGTCACCCTGTGTGAAAGGCATTGGCGAGTACTCAGGCACCGGGGAAAAACAGGAGTGATGCCTGAACACTGGGAAGCACAGCCCTGGACTGTAAACAAATATGCCACATTATGGGAGAACAATTTCAAACCATCCTTTCAGATGCACTGGGTCACCTTCAGAACTGCAGGGGGGTGCTTTGTGGGGCTTTTGTGCTTTACACCACAAAATTGTGGTTTTTCAGCATATTGTGAATTGTTCAGTAGTGAGATCTGGGAGTGAATGATTTGGATACGGTGCTGTAGGAACCATGTCAGGATTGTTTGCAGCAAAACTATCCATTTCTTTAAACTCAGTTTTTTCATGAAAAAAGGTCTCTGTCCAAGCAAGAGTATCCTGCATGCAATAAATTATTCCCAGCATGGGCAACAAGGAGCAGGAATTAGAAATCTGTGTGTAGTTGTAGAGCTGTGAGGCTTTGAGATGGCAGAGACGTCTGGGGATGGCTCCAAGGGGTGTGGGTACAGGTTCTTCAGGAAGGAGGGGGCAGGGAAGCAGGGAACTGGGTCACACTTGAGGGCTGACTCCAGTGTTGCATCGCTTTCGAGAGGGTGGTGAGCCAGCCGGGAGCTCTGGCACAGGGATCAGTGGGTGGAAGGACAGCAGGGTCCTGTGGGTGGCTGCTGGTGACCGGGTCCTGCAGGGCGGGGGGAGATGGAGCTTTGTAACCCAGCCCTGGTTAAAACCCGTGTGGGGTTTGAGCCTTGTGGCTGTGCTGGGGTGGCGGCTCCGTGTGTGACAGGCAGCACAGGGAGTTTCTGGAGTACTGGAATCTGTTGCCTGTGTCTGGCTGGTCAGTGGAGCTGAGAATTCCAGCCTTGAGCTTCCAGACAGGAGGCTTTGGCTCGCTTGGGATGTTTTTGGTAGGTTTCCATGGGAGACTGTGAATGGACAAGAGGCAAACCTTTTGATCCTGAAGGACCAAAGCACAGGAGCCTTCTCAAAGCACAGCAATGGGCTGCTCCACAGGGCAGGGTTGAGTGTGTGTGTCCAGGAGACCAAGAGGGATAAAGAAGGAGCTTCCAGGTGGGCTCCAGCACCAAGGGAAAGCACAGAGAATCTGGAATCAAAGGCAGAAAATTGCCTGGATGTGTAGGGACGTAGGAAAGACAAAGCTCAGCTGGAGCTGGAATCTTTTCAGGGAAGGCTATGGAGCAAATCCCCCTGGAGGCCATGTTAGGGGTACATGAGAGGGATGCTGATTGGGAAAATCCAGCATGGGTTTTCCAAGGGCAAACTGTGCCCAGCTGTTCCTGTGGCCTTCTGAGATGCAGTGGTTGGGCCTGTGCTTGAGAGGAGAGAAGTGGATTTTGTTTGCTTTGCCCTTGGTGCTGTCCCCAGTGGTATCCCTGAAGCTAAACTGGGCAAATCCAGACTGGATGGTGGGATGTGTGGAGAGCCGTGGAAGCTGGGAGCGTGTGAGGTACTGGATGTGCTGAGTTTGGTTCATCCTGGACACTCTGCTACTGCTCAGGTAGGAATGGGGACACAGGGCAGGTGGTGGTGGCAGGGAAAAGCTGCAAATGAGGGAGTTTCTGGTCAGAGAAGGCGATTTCCCAGGGAGTGGAGCTGCAGTCCAGCAGGCTGCCCAGGGAGCTTTGGGAATCTCTGCTCTTGGAGATACTCAAGGCACACCTGGACAAGGCCCTGAGCAGCCTGGCTGAAGGTGACTCTGCTCAAGGGGAGCTTCAGGTGAGCTTGCAGACCCCCAGAGCTGTTCTGTGGTCCTGACACCCTGTGAGGCAGTGTGGGGATGGACCCTCTTGGTGTTGGGGCTCTGCATGGAATGGCCGAACCTGACAATTCCATGGGATGTGTTTCCTGCTGGTTTGCTTGGGAGAAACACAACTGCCCAGTGTTGATGGCAGCCTGACATCACAAACACCATTTGATTCAAGTCTGACACCACTGGATGACCTCAGTTCCTCTGCTGAGTCGCAAACCATAGATCCTAATTCAGAGGGAGTTCTAAAGTTATCAGTTATTGCCCTAAATTGGTGCTTTCTTTAAGCAATTGAATTCTGTCTGAGCCCGTTGCTGCATAAACAATTCCATTTGATGTTGGTACCTCTGCCAGGGTTTGGCTGTGAGCTGTGTCCAGCCTTGGAGCACTGGAAGGAGCTGGGTGGGCCGGGGACTTCTCTGACCCCCCGGAAAGGTGGAGAACATCAGGAATCTGATTCAAGTTTCCCAAAGCCAGCACATTTCAGTTAAGATTGTGCTGAAAATCTGCCATTTCTGCCCTGCAGATGGTACTGGACTGTTTGAGGTCACTTGAGGCTGACTTGGAGATTCCCATTCCTCGTGTAGAGGCCATTTCAGCTCCCCTGAACTGACTGAAAAGATTCCCAGCTATAGCTGGATATCAAAGGCATTGTCAAAAGCCTTATTTCAGTCAGGACAGATGAAATACTCTGTGTTTTCCAAACTGTAAGTTTCATTATGCTGTTGTAGGAGGCAAATAGAAGTTCTTGTTGACAATTCTTGGCTCCTACTGAAAGAAATGCAAAAGTTGGCACTAGCAGGCCAACTGTGCTCTGCTTTGAAAAGCTCAGCTACACGTTTGGGTATTTGCCATGTGTAAAAAATCACATAAATAGGGCCTTGCCTGGTTCAAGCCCTGAGGCAGACTCCTCTCATGTCACCTCAGGATCCGTTTTGGATGATTTCACAGATATCAAATGTACTTTCTCAGGCTCTCTCACTTGCAGAGGTGATGCTTTAGAATATTTTTAGTCACATATTGTGAAGAAAAGCATCCTCAGTCCCTGGAATTCTGTGAAGTTCTTGGAGACTACAGAAGTACTTGAAAAATCTACAGGGTGTTGTGAATGAAATGCCAGAGCAAGATAAAAAGAGTTCTTTGTATAATAGAGGAGGACTCTGGGTGTTCCTCTGCAGGGTCCTGTGTTTCGTCTCTCAGAAATGTTCTCACATTCTTTTACCTTGTCCAATTTTGCATGTCTTAATGAAGGAAAGTGGGAAGAGGTCCCTGTGGTTTCCAGGAGTGGCTTTCAGGAGTCTCAGCGTCCATCAGGGAAGAAATGATTCATAGATGAAAACTGAGCAGGGAGGCTGCAAAGCTTTGCAGACAAAAATTCACATTTTCTGTCAAGAGGAGAAAGTACTCAAAGGAGTGAACTATGGGTTTCAGGCGGTGGGAGGTGGTGATGGACCTGGGGAGGAGCTGGACGTTCAAGGTCCGTTCTGGCCCAAAGCAGCCCGTGGTGCTGGGAGAGCAGGTCTGTGCTGAGGGCCCCCTGGCTCTGCTGGGCCAGAGACCTGGGGAGATGGGGGAGAACCTTTGCTCTGGTGGAGCAGGAAGATCTGAAAGTGGCAGAATGGAAAATCCAGCGGGATGAGCATCAGCAGAGCCAGGAGTAGCAGGGGAGCCTCCTCCCTGCTTTCGTCTGGTTTATATCCACACGTCCCTGTGGGTTTCCTCTCACCAGGATTAAGGTTTGCCCCCAAAAAGCTTTAAAGGCAGCAAATGTCGAATTCTGACATTTAAGAACTCCTGGCAGTGCTGGGGCTCCCTGGAGCCGAGAGCATTCTCGAAGTCCCTGCCTCCATCCCAGCCCTCCGGCATCCACCCGGCGTCAGATGGATGGTGCAGGAACAGCTTGGAAGCCTCATTTGGAGAGTTGTGCTTCAGGAACATAAACAGCATCTGAAATCACAAACTGACTTCAAACAGTCACAGCCAAAGCCAAGCTCAGAGAATGTTTTGTACTGGTTGTGTACACTCCAGTGCTAATTTTCTGTAAACACAGCAGTGTGTGCTCCTCTCTAGTGCTGAAAGAGTGGGGTTTTTGGGTTTAATTTTGATTTTAATTTACATTACTTAGCTATTATTCCTCAGGGAAAGGCAGCATTTGTGATTCTCATGGCTGCATGTCTGTTCAAAATGGCCTGGGAGCTGTTTGAATTCGGTCAGTTCCATTTCTTGACTCAATTCCTGTTTAATAAATGATCTTTATTTATCCCCTCTTTATGGGCCCTGCTTATATATAGTCTTACTGAGAAGCAGAACTGATTAAACCACCCTGGATCCCAAACTTCTTGAACGTTTAACTTGATGAAACGGGAGCTAAGCAGTTCTCAGTAGCCTATTCATGTTTAAAGCTGGCACAGGCTTTGAATAAATTGCTCTAATTTAGATTAAATTAGGAATAGATTAATATTTGCCAGCGTGCCGTGAATCACGGGGAGGCAGAACAGCATTTATATTGTGCTTATTAGTTTTCATTTCTTGTGTTATGACTGTATTTACAGTTGGCTTGGCAAAGAAATGGGAACACTTGGATGTGGCCAGAGTAGCCCAAATAGGGCCTTTAGCCGGTTCTGTGGGTCTGAATCCCTGCACTTGCACAGCCCTTCAGAGGCTGGCAGTGCTAGTGCCAGCTGGGTACCCAGGGCACTGGAGTGTCCCCGGTGGTTCAGATGGAATTCGTATGAGCTCAGGTGCCATGATTTCGGTCTGGGCCCACAAATAAAGGGCTGTGCTTGGAAACACGGCACTGGCACCTTGAGTTTTGGTTTTCACCGGGGGAATTAATGGCTAAAAGGTTCTTGAAGAAATTCCATGTCATGTGGGGAAAGGAATGATCCATAAGGAATGTTCAGTGGAGGCAGAGCAAGGGCCTGCAGGAGCAAAAAGCTGCAGTGCGTTATGAGAAATATACAGCACACATTAATACACGTTTGCTGTCCTCCACCTGCATTGTTCCGTATTTATTGTCCCGCTGCAGAAGTGCAGCGAGGCAGGATGTGTATGGAAGGTTCTGAGTCCATTTTATCTCATCTCTTCTGGCTAATCCTGAATTCCTCAGAGAGTTTCTCAGTCCCATAAAAGTCTCTTGGCCACCAGAAAGGCTGATTAATAACAGCAAATACACCTCCCTGGCCAGCACTGAAATCCACCCATTCCAGTTATGTTTATCCTCGTATTTTATATATTCCTGGCAGCTTGGCTGGATGATGTCATGGCAGGAGTGCTTTTTCCTGGGAACAAAGCGGTGCCACTCCGGACACAAGTCCAGCTCCGGCTGCAGAGTGATGGCTGCTGGCTCCTCTGCCCGGCTCTGGCTCCTGTTACAGGGGAAAATACAAATAACCAGGGGCAAGAGCAGCCACTGCAGTGCATCACAAGGGCTGTTGTTTTCAGCGGCTTTGCTTTTTCCAGCCCTGGATGAGGGGAAGGGCAGTAGTAGCTGCAGCTTGATATCCGTCATGACTACCAAAGGCATTTCCTCTGCCTTTATTCCTCATATCCAGGGCTGTGGAGATTGACAGAAACACCCTTAATTTGTAATTGATCCGAGGCTCGTTGGGAAGGAAAAGATCAGGTTTTGTCAGTCTCGCACCAGCGGGGAGAACAAACGGGTGGGATTGGTCTTAATTGGTTGCTTATATTTCAGAGTGGCTAAATTATACAGGAATAGCAGAGACAGCTGAGTGCCATTTGGAGAGAGGGAGAGGATTGGTTTTCACTTGGGCTGAGTGGGGAACAGGACTCAGGCTGATGAAGATCTGGAGCTGGCAGAAGCCCCTGGTACTTACTGATGGGATAGCCTGGATGGGCTCATGGGGTTTATTCCCTAAGGAAATGCCATAAATCTAACAAAGAAATGTAATTTTTAATGATGTGTTCAGTATTGAAACCAGCTGTAAAATGTCACTGTTCTCACTGGGATAGAAGAGCCTGATAGAGTGGGCGTTTCTTGTTCTCCTGGTCGTTTCCTCTCTCCTATCATCTCTCTTCTCCCCAAAAAGAAACTCGTAATTGTGGATGCAGAGTCTTTAAAGGACAGATGGATTCTGTGTGGTTTTCCTGGTGACGCATCAGCACTGGAGGTGTTGAAGGAAAAGAAAGAAGGAGGGAAGTCGTGCCTGGATCCAGGTCACAGCTGACTGGGGAGGGACATTCCACTTTCGTCCTTCTTCAGCACCAATTTACATTTATAAACTGGGGGTTTAGGCATTTTTAACAGTGGTCAGTGACCACAGCGAATCCACACTTAATAGCGTCTCTTGCTATAAACCCCATCATGTACTTCTGGGGAATAACCTCAATTCTTGTGTGCTGGGAAGGGCACACCGAATTCCCAAGCCTCTGTGCTGGGAAAAGCAGTTGTATTTTAAAAATACTCACGGGGTTCACTTCTTCTGTTAGAGTTAGAAATGTGAGGAAGTAAGTGAACATTACAGCTTTAAAAATAGAAAGGAAAAAAGTCTTAAAATTAAGAGTTTATAAGATTCCCAAATACCTTGATACTCCTCTAGTTCCCATAAAAACGGGTGGGTGTGAGGTGGACAGCGAGGAGCCTTTAGCACCTCCTAAACATGGCCTTTAGCAAAGAAATCCAGTGAAAATCAATAAAATATCCAGTTCCGCATCTAATAGTGCTGCTCTGTAGGTGGTTATAGTTGAAAGAGGAAAAAAGAGGAAAAGAGGAAAGGAGGGCTTGAGGGGTACCTTCTCTCCCTTAAAAAATGTTAATTGTGTACATATAAACCTAAATGGAAGGAAAGTAGGGTGTGGTAGGTATGTGTAAGAAACAAGAAGTTAAATAATCCCTTAATAATTAGTTTAAATAAGATTTATAAAGAGCTTGGAGAAATAAGGACTATTTTGAGTACAAGCAGCTTGTTCAGCCTCATCTCCTGCAGCTGCAGTTTGGCAGAGTTGGTGCCGCAGAGTTGTTCCAAGTGTCAGCAGCTCCCAGACAGAAGGAAAAGATCTCCCACTTCCAAGGTATTTCTTGGAGAAAAGCAGCCGTGTAGGGTAACCCTGAGCAGGTGTCCCAGACGGGGCCAGGGATGTCTTACCCGGAGGCACTGGAGGAGCACGGCAGTCACTTAACGGAAATGTTGCAGATTGGAGGCAGGGGTAGCAGTGATGTGTGAGCAGCAGCCTTGGGCAGCAGCAGGGTTTGTGGTCGCTGGGTCCTTTTGTTTCAGTTTAGGCTGTTACTGCGGTGTTCCTTTGAAAATACATCCTGAAACACTCGAGGCGTGTTCATGGAATCCCAGGGTAGTTTGGGCTGGAGGGACCTTAAAGCCCATCCTGTCCGCTCCTGCCATGCAGTGCCATGGCAGGGACACCTTCCAGTATCCCAGGGTGCTCCAAGCCCCATCCAGCCTGGCCTTGGGCACTGCCAGGGATGTGCTGGTGCTGCTCTGCCAGCACAGCACTGATTCCTGCACTGCCTGCAGGATTATTGGGCATTATTGCACATTCCCAGAGCTCCCAGCACTGGTGACCCCTTCCCTCAGGAGTGCCAGCTGAGCATCCCTGCAGATACCCCAAGGGAGAGGTGGGAAGGGAAAGGATCTGCGCAGGGGCACCAAAGGAGGTATTGCCGGGGCCCAGGGAAACCTCAGAGCGATCCTGAGCTCCTCAGATGTGCCAGTGGCTGTGCAGAGCTGAGCCCTCTGCACAGGACACGGGGTTTTAATTTCACTGCTCTTCAAAGGGCTGTGCCCAAACAGAACTCGGTTATTTGGGAATGAAATCACAGCTCTGCTGCTGTCATTAAAGTCAGATTGCAGAACGCTCTCGCAGGCTCTGCTGCTCTCAGGAGATTTTTTAATTCTTCAGAGGAGTTCAACTGATGAATATTTACAGTAAGAGGAGACCCTGGCCAGGGTTCTTTGGGGGCACTTCCAGGCAGTTTTCCTGCCTCGGGTTCTATATGTGAGTTTTATTTTGGGCTTTTGATTCTTTTTCTCAAGGAGTAGTTGTTACAAAAATAGGATTTTTTTTTTTAAATGGAATATTCACTACTGAATTTGGAGGTCATACCCATCATTTTGCATTATGTGTTATGGTTGGAATTTCTTTCCAATGACAAAATGTGTTTCAAAGCAGTTTTAAACTCCTTGGGGACAGGTGAGGTGTGTTTGGCTTATTTCCCTTTTTTTAATAGCCCAAGTCTTGTGACCGAAATCCCTGCAGGGCTTTTTTCCTTTGCATCCTCCCCTGGAGCACTGGGATGTGGTTGGAACCAGGGGGTTCCTGCTCCGTGTCCCTGGAATGCGTCAGCAGGGCCGTCACGCCTTTTTAAGGGTTGTTTTATAAGACAGGAAAAAAATCAAATTGTTTCCTCTACACCAAAGCATTTCATGGTGAAACGGGAACGGGAGGAGGGCTCGTTATCAGGAGGGGTTTTATGACTTCCTTTAAACCACCGGCTCCCAGTCAGAACGTGTTTATCACTATATTTATATAGCCCAGTTGATTGAGCACCTAGCAGTGCCCGTTCTCAGTGCAAAACAGAACCAAACAAATGCCTAAGAATCAGAATCACTGAGTGTCAGTTAAACATTTGCTTGGATTTTTGGGGAGTTTTTTGCAATGCTGTGCATTGAGTGAAGAGTAAATAACAGCTCTCGCTCCCCGTGGTGATGTGAGTTAATCTAAGGCAGTTAAAAATTAAAAATAAGGTGTTTTGCCCACTCCGGGCTAAATGTGTCAGCACAGAGGAATAAATAAGGAAGCATCTCCATTGCATTTGTGTGGGATATTGGTGGGGGAGGGTCTGTTCCTCAGGATGGGGGTTAACTTTGGGTTTTTAAGTGTGTGAGGGACAAAATTGATTTCAAGTGTTGAGTCGGGTTCTTGTCCTCAAACCTCTCCCTCGAGTGAGATGATCCAGGGGAATGATTGTGTGGGGTCAGCTCCTGGGCCCATGTGCTCCATGGTTCCTGTGGTTCCTGCAGGTTTCATTCCCGCAGGGATGCCCTGGTCAGTGGTTCCCATGCTTCCTGCAGGTTTCATTCCCACAGGGATGCCCTGGACAGTGGCTCCATGTCCAGCTGTGCTTCCCTCGAGGTGCTGGTCCCAGCACTGTCATGTTTCTCTATCTGACACATTTCCAAAATCACACACAAAGTCCTGCAGTTTAAATTAGCTCATGAAGAGTAATTAAGTCAACAAAATCCTAAATTGGAGGGTGTTTTATGTCAAGCAGGAATGGATCTGTGTCTTACACCGGGGAGTAGGGGTGATGGTGGCTGCCGTTGGAAATCCAGGAGGTTCACAGGACATTCAGGATTTAGATTCAGGACATTTATGTTCTTTCTATAAAGCAGAAATTACTTTCCACCCTCTTCTTTCCACATCTGCTCAGTCTCTGTTCCAGCTTTGCACGAAAGCACCCATTCGTGGAGGAACAGGAGTCCCAGAGATTTCTTTAAATGAGTTTCCAAGGGAAGGAGTTAATTCCATCATTACAGCTGATCTGGTGAGACCAGCTTCAGCACTGTGGCCGTTTGTGCCGAGAGGAATTTTTAGGGCCAGGTAACGTGGCTTTCCTTGAGTGTGGTGTCACTCAGGGAACAGCTGGCAATAACGAGGTGATCCCTTCTGTTGGAAATTTGTGTTTTAAGCATTTGAACAAGGACAGCAGTTGGATACACGTAAAAACAAGAGGGGAAAATGGGAGAGAAGGCAGAATTTGGAAGGGTGGTGTGTAGTGTGAACTTACTGACTTAATGTTATTTCGTGCTTATTGTTGCACTGCAGCCAAATGCTGCTGTTTGTTTTAAATACAATTAGCATAACGAAATCAGTGGGATTTGAGCCTTACTCTTGGAAGCATCACAGCTGCTTAATCCTGATCGAGGTTGAATCCTTCCGTTGGGACACCAGGAACCAAAGTTCAAATTGAGAACAGTGCATTAGGTAAGAGAAAAAGTTGGAAAGTCTTTATTACCTTTCTGGAATCAGTCAAATGGATTTATGGGAAAAATATTATTTATTGAATACACAGTTTTATATGAATACCCTAAGTCAAAATTAAACATTTTGGTGCCTCTGAGGTATTTTTTTTTAGGGAATACAGTTCAAATATTAGAGGTGTTGAGATCTTAATGTCCTAGGCAGTTGTTTTTCCAACGGGTTTGTTGGCAAAATAGTTATTTGCTATTTTTAGTTGTAGTACATCTTTGTTGCTGAAATCATGTTTCAAATCTGTTTTAAATGTCCAAAATCCACCCTGAAGTCTTTCCAAGGAGGACTTTCTCTTCTCCTCCTCTCTGTATTAGCTGGTGCCCCTGTTCCTCGCTGTCCCCATGAATGATTCCCACTGGGAAGGTCCTTCTCGTTCTCCTCTTGCTGGATCCGTTTTCCCCCACGGAGGGTTCATAGACACAGTTGACATTCCCAACCCATTCCTGCTCCTCGCCCTCTGATTGCAGCTCAGGGAGTCTTGGATCTCGATGCCCCTGGGCTGGGGGATGCACTGAGGTCCCTATTGGGGTGTTTGGGGTGAGAGCTGCTCCAGAGCTCCACTGGATGCAAGGCCTGGGCTTCAGGAACACTGGGATCGCCCTCCGGTGCCTCTCCTGCTTCCAGAATCCCCAGCACTCTCCTTGGGCAGGTGCTGTAACCAGGACTTGCAAACACGTGGATGTGGCCAAAGTAGCCCAAATAAGGCCTTTAGCCGGTTCTGTGGGTCTGAATCCCTGCACTTGCACAGCCCTTCAGAGGCTGGTGGTGCCAGTGCCAGCTGGGTACTCAGGGCACTGGAGTGTCCCCAGTGGTTCAGATAAGGCCGGAGCAGATAACGCTGCTGTTCCCTCCCCTCTGTGTGGAGCCGATGGGAACGCTGGAATGTTGTTGCCCGACAGGGGGAAGCTGTGGATGTGCCAGTAACCTCCGGAGGGGGGAAGGCAGGAAAAGGGAAATCTGAACCGGAGGGGCCGGACAGCGTGGAAAGTATTTCCAGTGATTCCATAACAAGCAGAGTGTTTCAGTGAGTGGTTTTCAGGTGTGGCAGAGCTGTTTGGAAAAGATCTCCTGGGCCCCCTGGGTGGTGGTCCTGCAGCAGCTCTCAGGGCACGCTCTGGCTCTTTGTTATCCCGTGGTTTTCCTACGAGATGAAAAGCTGCGATCACCCCAGTGCACCCACCCCATGGACACTTCACCTCTTGGATATCACCAGCCCCATGCTGGGGCAGTTCAAACCTTGTTGCTGATTGATTCAAGTCCAAATCCTTGTGGGTATTTGCACAGCCTGCAAAGTGTTGTGATAAAATAGCTGCAATATTTGATGTCTGCTCAGAAGGAGCCCTGGAAAGGGCAGCTTGATAGAGGGGGGTTGAGGATTAGCAGTTGGAATGTCCTCCCACCCTGGATCCGTGGGATTCCTGCAGGGCTGCCTTGGCTGGCAGTGTTGGTGTCACACCCGAGCAGCACAAACACAGATTCCATCATCTTGGAATGCTGTAGGACGTGCGGAGAACCATTTCCATGGGGAAAGTAATTTCTGGAGCAGTTTAAAAGTTCTTCTTCTCATGTTCCTGGGAATTGCTGCCTGCCCTGCAGTGGCCAGGATGCAGGAGTGGAACTCTGCTGCGTGGAGTTATGTAGGAATTGCAGCATCCCTCTGGTCCTGGTTGCTCCACAGTAGGAGATAAATTACAGTGCAAAGCACAAGTCACTTGCTGAATGTGCTTTTAAAAACGAGATTCCTGGGAAGCTGTGTAGGAATAACTTCAGAGAACAGTCCAGAGCTGGAGTTACTGCTCAAGAAGTGATGAAGGAGATGCTAGAACGAAGAGACTTGAGCTGCTTCTTCCATCGTGCTGTAAGCTGGAAGTGACAAACCCATTCCCTGTTTGGTGTTGGAGCTAATTTGGGTGTAATTGCTCATTAACGCAGCTCTGACTGCCTGGCTCTGCTCACCCAGCTGGGGATGAAGCCTCTGTAACAGCACTTGAGGCATTTGTAGGAAATATAGGGAAAAAAGGAAGGAAATCCCTTGATCTTCGGGGTACGTCCCCCAGGTCCTGGCAGTCCTTAAAGTGGTTGAGTGCAGTGCTGGGGGAGTTCTGGGGCCTGGCCGTGCTCACCTCACCTGCAGGATTTCAGGTCCTTGCTACTCTCTCTGGGTCACAGCTGATTTTTCAGGCATCATTAGGATTTCATTGTCTGTGACTGTTCTCCTGT
Source organism: Oreocharis arfaki (assembly GCA_013398015.1). Classification (NCBI taxonomy): domain Eukaryota; kingdom Metazoa; phylum Chordata; class Aves; order Passeriformes; family Paramythiidae; genus Oreocharis; species Oreocharis arfaki. The sequence continues at coordinate 115,696 of VZRR01000839.1, forward strand.
AGTGCCATGGGAGGGGACATCCCTGGTCTGAGCCTTGCACAAGGACGGAACTGGGTGTCTGCTCTCTGGGAAATCCTGGCAGCTCTCCCAGACTCGTCAGCTCTGTGTGCACATCACTGCAGAGAAGATGGATCCATTTCAGGATATGGGAAGAAAAACACATGAGTGTGTGGGGATGGGGTTTGAGTTAAGCAGATGAATTTTAAAATACTCCATTTTAACTTAATGAATTTTAAAGATGGGGAAGGGGTGGATTTTGCATCAAACCCATGTAATTTGAAGCAGACCACCTGACAGTATTGCCAAGACAGGTAAGAGGAACCCAAGTAGGAGTGTTTGGAGTTTGAAGTGAACTGGAAGTGAAGCAGGACAGTGGGAAAAGTGCTGAGAGCAGTGGGCACCAGGGAGAGCTCTGCAGTCCCATCCCTCGTTCCTCAGTGGGAACACTGGGGAGGGAGTTTGTCAGGTGCAGTGGGAAGGTCTCCAGTCCAAGGGAGCTGGTGACAAGGGCTGGGATTTAAACTGGGAAAGCTTGATGTGATACTGGGTCAGCACTGGAATGTCATTCAAGGGCAGGGAGATGGTTTGGGAAGATCCCCTGGCCCCATTCAGGGCTCTCCTGAGTGATCTGCAACAGATCCCTGGGGCTCCCTGGGATAATGGGACCCTGGCTGAGGCCAGGAGAGCTAAAAGTGGTGCATTCCTGCCAGAAATCCAGTTGAGAGACGTAAAAATAGGGGGGGTTAGATAAAAATAGATTTTGCAATGAACGTGAAATTAATTGCGTCGTGTATTGATCAGGAGGGGCTGCTGGAGAGCACTTAATTGGGATCTTTAGCTATCAGAGTGTGGAAGGATAATTAAGGAGATGCCCTGGAGTACGTGTCTCTCTGTGCTCCGTATTTGGAATACCAAAACGTTCCTGGCTCTGGGAATCTGTCTCTCAGTTCTGCCCACGGACTGTGTTACACTGTGCAAATCTGATAAAAACCCAAGGCTAGTTCTTACCTCTCTGTCAGGACCTGCCTGAGAAGCAGAACAGGAAAAATGAGAGTACTGCCACTTGAGGACCCCCCAAGCTGATGCTTGGGGTGACGAGGGGCTTTGACAATTTAAAATCAGGTTGTTGCTGATGGTAGACTGCTCAGTGTTTTTCCCTGAAGCTTTGGTCATTCAGACGACATTTTCTCCTTTAGCCAGGCGTTCTGGGAGGTTTTCTCCTTGTGTATCAGGACATAAGTCCACATGTTCTGGTGGAGATGCTGCAGCTCAACAACAGCTCTTCTAGTCCTGAGCTGCTTTTTGGGGAAAGCCAGAGCAATTTTATTTAGTTTCCATAATTAATAAAAGAATAAATGTATTTGGCAGCATGGATTCCTATGTGGGAAATGTCATCAGGTGGCTTAAGCTTGGTAAATATTTAAGAATCCAGAAGAATTCTGTGTATCCTGAGCTTTGGGGGTTTGTTACTGACTGTGCTGCCTGGAATACTTGGTGGTAATTGGGGTCCAGCTGCTCAGAATCTCACAGTTACATTTACTGGCTGGATTGCTTTAACAGGATTTGGAGAGTGGCTCTTCCTATGGTTCAGCTTGTGCTGTTAAATCACCAACCTTTTAATGCAATAATCCCTGGATTTATCCTGGTTGGGAGTAGCAGCATAGGAAGATGACATGGCTGAGGCCAGAAGTTTGGAAAGCGTGGGTATAATCCAGAGCAAGAGATGTTGATGCTTGTTAGAGTCGCTGTTAAATGATGAAATGGGTGTTGTGGGAGGGAGGAAGAGCACTGATGGCAGGAAAACAGTGGGAAAAAGGCTGTAGTTCCAGCGCCATGGGCAGTGGCAGAACTCAGCCAGGTCAGGAAGCAGCTCCGTGTGGAATGACTGCAGGGTTTGCCTGGATGAGTCTGCACTGGAAGGAATTCTGTGTGTTCATCTGTCATTTTGTTACAGTTGAGAATCATATAAATGAATTGTGCGTGTTAATGAGCTGCAGTAGGCAGTGGGGTCTGGGCATGTATGAGTAATTACCAGAGGTTGGGGTTTAACTGTCACACGGGTGGCATTACATATGCTCACAAAGCAGTGCCACCGTGGTTTGCTACTGGAATCCTCTCCTCAGGTCTATTTTACCCCCAGTTCCACCCTTCCCTCCCCTGCCACTTCCATTACAGTGGAGATTTGGTCTGCTTGCCTGACAGTGCCGTGTCCTGTACTCCCCATTAGTGGTCAGTAGTTACCTCTGCCTGCATGTCAGCCTTCAGTTTAATGGCCTTTTTTGTGTGTTCATTTTCTTCTGTTTCCCATCGTGGTTTTGTTTATTTCTTTTACGTTTTTTTTTCTGTTCTCTTTTTTTAAACCGTGGTGATGTTTGCCCTTCATATTCCCCAATGTTTGCACATGCCAAGATGTTGCCATCCCAACATTACCTCCCACTTCACTGACCAGTGCCACTAATGACCATCTAGCACCAGCGACAGCGGGACCCCTGCCCTCCGCCCCGCGGGACGTCGTGGCCACCCTCGTGTCCACTCGCTTCATCCGGCTCACGTGGCGGCCGCCGGCCTCGGACCCGCAGGGAGACAACCTCACCTACTCCATCTTCTACACCAAGGAGGGCATCAACAGGTAAACTCGTGGGAAACAGGCTCTCCTGGGCCTCCTCGTCACGCTGGTGTTGCTGGCACACCGGGAACCCAGACTCTGTGAGGTGGAGGGGTTTGTGTTCCCCACCAAGGGGTTCACAGGCAGTGCTTGAGCGTGGTTTGAGTGCCTGCAAACACTGCCAACAGCTGCTGCCTGCCTTTAACAGGGGCCAGAGCAGCAGGACTGGCACAGGAACCATCCCCTGGAAGCCGTGCCGGGAGCAAGAGGCACATCAGGCTCTCACCCTGCAAACTCCCTCTCCCTGCAGGGACAGCTGCGTGCTGGGTGCTGGTTAAACACCGTGGTCAGTGCTGGGTAAATGCCAGTTCCCTCCTAGCAATCCCTGCAAGCAGAAGTCTGGTGAATGCCTCACAACCACCAGCTTTTGGCATATTATCGCAATGGATGATACCAATCTGCCCCTTCTCCTTCCTGATGGGATCTGCTGCTCAGAATTACAGTTTCAAATTGTGATAAGTTTGAGGAAGCTGGAGTGAACATTCATTTGGAGCAATGCTTAATTAATTGCAGATTAGTTCATCAGATTTATTACTCAAGGGAAAATTATCTGTCACCCTATTGCTGAGAGTGAGACGCAAAGTCATTTGGAACAGAAAACACTCCAGAGGAGAATGTCTACTCTTCCTTAATCCTATGCATAGACATCTTGTCCAGGCTCATGGCAGTTAATTGAAGTAATTAGTAACATTTTATTTGCCTCACAAATGTTGTTTTTCTGTTGCTCCCTTACTTTGGTTATATCCACGTGTTCCAGGCCAGGCTGGATGGGGCTTGGAGCCCCCTGGGACAGTGGGAGGTGTCCCTGCCATGGTGGGGGGGGAATGGATGGGCTTTAAGGTCCCTTCCAACCCAAACCATTCCATGGTTCTGTGATATCGCCAATCAGAACAAATGGTATTTGAAGTGAGACAGGAAGAAGATGGGATCCTGCCAGCTGTCCTTGCTTCCTGCCTCTCTTCCTCCATGTTCCTGGTTGTAACTGCTCCACCCGCTGGAGTTTCAGGCAGGGATTTGCTGGAGATGGCTTTGTGCCTCTCCGTGTTCTGTTAGAGGGAACAAAATCCACCCCCTGCACTACATACCAAATTTACAGCAATCCAGCAAGTATTCCTCTTCAGCCAGCAGCACGTCCAGAACATGTGATGTCGCACATCTCAGAGACAGGTGTGAAAATACTTGAGGTCCTGCCACTCCCCCTGGATTTAGAGAATGACAACAGTAGTAGCAAAAAAAAAAGAAAGAAGACAAAGGTTCTCTTGGCCATTTTGGTGTTCCATGGGACTTCTGACCAGTTGGTCTGGCCTGGGGAAATGTCACTTGGTGGCTGTCCCGCACCTGAGCAGTTGAAATAAGTCATCAAGCCAGTTTTGCAGTCAGGCCTGTCTGTGTCACCCTGTCTCCTTCCTCAGCAGTACAGACCCTGCTTAAGCAGCCGTTTTGTAGCCCCTGAATTATAGATGATGGAACATTTGCTGTGGTTTAAGTGCAGATGTACCAGCTCAGGCTGTTGCAGTGTGCCCCCCTGGCCCCTTTCAGTGCCTGCGTTCCTGACTCCCTGCAGGACCCCAAGTATTGTCTCTTCCTCGCCTGCATTTGAGCAGTGATCAAACCAGGGGCAGCATTTATTTGCCTTTTAAATCAGGCCTGTGGAAATGGAAAGTTCCATCTAGCTGCAGTGGGTTTGTGGGGACTGTGACATCTCTGAACCATCTGTAAGAGTCACCTGCTTGTTGTGGGTACAGGAACACCCAAATCCCTCTGAGGGTCTGAGGTTCCAACTGCCCTCAGCCTCTGCTGGCTCAGCTTCCCTCAGCTTTCACCTGTTCAGGGAGAGGAGACCCAGGAACATGGCAGGGCCTCCTACCTCTGCCCCTTGGGCTTATTTGAGAGGGATTCTGCCCCTCTGTCCCCTCAGGTGAGACCCCACCTGCAGAGCTGCCCCAGCCCTGAGGTCCAACACCAGAAGGATGTGGAGCTGCTGGAGCGAGTTCAGAGGAGGCCCCAGAGCTGTTCCCAGGGCTGGAGGTCCTCTGCTCTGGAGCCAGGCTGGGAGAGCTGGGGGTGCTCACCTGGACAAGAGAAGGATCCAGGGAGACCTCAGAGCTCCTGCTAGGGCCTAAAGTGGCTCCAGGAGAGCTGGAGAGGGACTTGGGACAAGGGATGGAGGTACAGGACAGAGGGAATGGCTTCCCACTGCCAGAGCACAGGGTTAGATGGGATATTGGGAAGGAATTCCTCCCTGGGAGGGTGGTGAGGCCCTGGCACAGGGTGCCTAGAGCAGCTGTGGCTGCCCCTGGATCTCTGGAAGTGTCCAAGGCCAGGTTTGGGCAGGTTTGGAGCACCCTGGGGACAGTGGAAGGTGTCCCTGTCCATGGCAGGGGTGGCACTGGATCACTTTTAGTTTCCCTTCCAACCCATTCTGTGATTCCAAGAGGAGCATTTCGAAGTGAAGAAGTGGCAATGGAGAGGACATTTCTGCTTCAGGGGCTGCACAGTGTCACCAGGCAGGAGTCTCCCACCTTGGCCTGGTGACACCAGAGGGGCTCCCCTGGAGGCAGGGACGTGGGAATGAAGAGGTGTCCCGGGGCTTTCCTGTCACACCCCCGGGAGACCTGGGGGAATTCAATCAGATGGAAGTTACTGTCTCACACAGCTGCAGGGTTATTTCATCCCCATGTCAGGTATTTATTTACTTCACACCCAAGGCAGTTCCCCTGGAAAGGGTGTGAAAATTCAGGAGTGCTGCAGGGAGGTTTAATTCAGACAAGCACTCAGGCAGAACTCCAGACTTCAAGATCTGGACAAAAATAAAAGAAATAATGGCACATCGCTGGTCTGAGGTGGTAAATTACACATGTGGGGTGTTCAAACACTGCCGAATTCACAGTTCACTGTGGTGTGCTTCAGACACAGCAAATGGAGTGTGGAATCACACTCAGAACGTCTCTGGAGCTCCCTGGCAGGCCCCGCAGCTGGCACAGCTGGCACACACAGTACCAACTCCCTAACAGCTCCCCAGAGGTGCTTTTTTAAGTATAAGTGCAACTTTAACCTTGGCATTTCCAGCCAGACTCCTGGGGTTGCACTGAAGGCTCTTCCCTTGGGTGTCTGAGAGTTCCTGTGAGCCTTAATTGGAGTTTCCAAAGCTCTTTAATTGGGGATTACATGGAACAGTCACAACGATCTGCAGGGTAATGCCGTTATTGCTGGGGCCCATCTGCTTGGTGCCTGTTATCCCAACCTGAGCACGTTGGGAAAGGTGCTCCAGGCTCCCCAGGAACGGCCATAAGGGAAGGATTCACACAGCACTTAATTCGATTAATCTCTCCCTGTTTTTACCACGTTGTTGTGAAGCCACATTCCTGGTTATTACTGAAAATTGCAATACTGTGACGTGTCTGTTTATTTTTGGTGAATGTTGTCTTTCCAGTAATTTTTTTTTTTTTTTTTTTTTAATTTTAAAGAATAACCTTGGTTTGCTGATCACCATTTTTCCCCAGATCAAATCGGGGAGTTTTCTTCCACTTGAGGCAGAAAACGCTGTATTTTGCATGTTAATGGGAGCCGGATGTTATCCCGCAGCTGTGAATCCACTGGCATTTAGGCTGGGCTCTCAGATCCGTCCTCGTAGCTGCAGCACGTCATAAAGGAAACTCCATTTGGAAACATGTTTTCAAGAAAATGTTGTGCTAGAAGTGGAAAAATCAGCAATGAAAATTAATAAAAAGCTGAAATAAATGAAGCTGTTTATGCAGTGCCATTTTAGCTGAGCTTATGAAGGGGAACATTCTAGAAAATGGGTGTAAGTAGGTGTTTACTTACAGAGAGTGCATTGTTCCCCTCTCTATAGATACAGGGTAATAGTGCAGAAACCAACAGGGATTTCAGAATGTTTTCAGCCAAGTTCTGCTAAATCAACCACACTGGTGGATGTAAAAAGAAATAAATTAAAAATTAGGGGTTTGGCATCTTATTTCCATGATAGAAACTGAAGCAGAGTGGCTGGAAGAGAGGAAGGGGAGACCAGGATGGTTCTGCTGGAGATCCTGTGGCAGAAATGCTTTAACTGGTGTCAGTGGGGCCGAGACTAGCCTGTCCCTGCCCGTCCCTGTCCCACAGGGAGCCTGGCAGCCCAGAGGGGCAGCATGGTGCTCAGAGCAGGCACAGTCCGTTGTGTTTGCCCAGTGGAAGTTTCTTATTGCTCCTTTCAGAGTTCTTGGCGTTCACAGGGAGCGGGGAGCTACTTCCCGGGGAAGGACAGACGGCATTACCCAGACACAGCTCCAAGTCAGCTCAGGTGCAGGCAGTGCCTTGGAATAAGGGCTGCCCTGAGTTAATGATTAATCTCCTAATCTCCCCTCAATCCCCGATAAGAACAGATGCAGTTTCCTGGATGGTTTTTGGCACAGGCTTTGTTCCTCAGGGGGAGTGTCGTGTTCTGGTGCCAGGGTTGATGGAGGTCACTGAGCACCAACAATGCCCCTTCCAGGTGCCCCACGCACGACCTGTGTGCTCCCAGCTGGGTTAGGGCTTCCAGCTCACAAAATGCTGGCCTGGCAGAGATGCCTCTTCCCATGTCAGCTCTATCCCTTTGGCGGGGGACTGGTAGCCTGGATCTGTCTCCAGGGGTTGCTGGAGGTCAGAAGTTCCACTCGGGTCCAACAGAAGTCACTTTGCCTCTGCTTTTTGTGTGGAAGCAGTGTCCGTGCCACGGCCGTGCCCTGGGTGTCCCATTCTTTGTGTGGAAGCAGTGTCAGTGCTGCGGCCATGCCCTGGGTGTTCCGAACAAATCTAGACACCAGCGAGGAACCGAGGGAAGGCTGGAGGTAGAAGAACACATTAAAACACGTTAAAGCTCCTTTGAAAAACCCCCAAAAAGCAGCCTCACAATATTAACAGGAATGCCCTAAATCTTGCCAGACTGTGTGTGCTGCTAAAATAGTTTCTGTGCTGGCTCCCAAGCTATAGGATAAACTGTCGCTGTGAATTATCACTTGCTGTCACGGGAATAATAAAGAAACCACTCTGAGTTTGGGGGTGTCAAGTGTAATTTATTGTTCCTTCAGTATGTTCGGTTTTGTGCAAAGAGAAGTTGCAAAATTGGGAGCAGTTTGTCAGCAGCACTTCTGGCACACGGCTGTGGTGTGGGGCAGGGGGCACAGTGTAAATCTCTCATCGATTGCACACCGGGTGCGCTCAGACGGGACACACCACAGGAGTGGCTACTCATTTACTGATCAGTGGTGGTGTCTGTGCCCAACCCTTTTGTTTCCCAAAGGGAACGTGTGGAAAACACGAGTCGTCCTGGAGAGACACAGGTGATGATCCAGAACCTGATGCCAGAGACAGTTTATGTGTTCCGGGTTGTGGCCCAGAACAGGCACGGCCCCGGCGAGAGCTCAGCACCGCTCAAGGTGGCAACGCAGCCCGAGGGTGAGCCAGGGTATCCCTGGAGGTTTCCTCACTTTGGGATCCATCCTGATTTTAATTTTTATTGTCCCCATTCACAACCTTTACCAGAATTTGGTGCTCTTTAAAAGTTGTACTTGCAAGCCACAGTTTCCAAAGGTTTTCCAGGTTGGTGGGATTGTGGGATTTATTGTCGCTGTTAAGAACCGATGGGGACATTCCTTGCTAAATTCTCTTAACTGCTGTAACAGGAATACTTTCAAATGGTCATTAACTGAAAAAGGGAAAACTTTAGGCAAATGCCAAGTCACTTGTTAGAGTCATTCCAGACAAAAGGGACCCAGGGAGCAGGATCTCCTTTGGACATTTGGTCCCACCTTTCCTCCCTGCGGCAGATCCGCATGGAATGTCTTAATGGGAAAAATCCCCCGTTTTCCTGGGGTGCTGGCAGGGATGGGCACTCCAGGCTTGGGACTAACAGAGCTCCCCCTTGTGTTGCAGTCCAGCTGCCCGGCCCTGCTCCCAACATCCGCGCCTTCTCTGGCTCCCCCACCTCCGTCACCGTCACCTGGGAGACGCCGCTCTCGGGCAACGGCGACATCCAGAACTACAAACTCTACTACATGGAGAAGGGGCAGGACACGGAGCAGGTACGGGGCTGCTGCCCCCACCCAGACTGCCCTGAGCTGCTGCAGATACCTGGGCAGGGTTTGCTGTTCTGACACACCAAATCCTTTAGCCTCAGATATGGGAAATACTTAAAATCAGAATTCCAGCATGAAATGTTTGTGTCTGGGGGGGGAATGAAAGCCCTTTTTTTGGTGATGCCCTGTTTTAATATTTGTCAACATCAAGTAGCTTTTGGGTAATTCCATGATACCCTGAGAGAAGAAGCAGAGAAGCCTTGTCGTTATCAGGCTGTTCTGGTGCAGGTGATAGAAAAGATGCTTGCACAGAGTTATGGGTTGGGTTTTAGCAGTTCAGGCTAACTACTGATTTTGGCATGATCTCTAATCCAAACTTTGTTGAGTTCTTGGACCCAGTGATTGATATTTTGATATTGCTGATATTGCATCTAATTAATTTAATTTTCTTAGTATTCCACTGAAACCTTCAGTGTGCTCTGTAGAAGTATGGGCTGCCACCTGAGAATAATTAGGGTTGATCCCAGTCCTCACAGCCACATTCCCATCTGATTGCGTATCAGTATCATTCCAGCTTTAAAAAGCAATGAGAAGAATATTTTTCTTAGCTTTTAAATATTTTTTACATCAGTTTTTTAATTGGGCTGTTGCCTTTTGTACTTCTGCATTCCACTGTTTCAATTATGTTGCATCCCACTGTTTCAGTTACGGTGATATATATTATGATGGTTTTGAGAGTTTCCAGGTCCCTTTTCATGTCCAGGACCAGTGTCCATGTTAGGATTTAACAGGACAGGGAGAATTTTCTCCTGGAAACTCGGAGCTGGCATCCTCCCAAGTCCTGGCTGTGCCTGAAGGTGACACAGAGGTGTCGCTGCTTCCCTGGGCCCTGAGCTGTGCTGGGGTTCCGTGAGTGTTGGTGGCACTGCCGAGCTGACCCCTGGGTGTCGTTGGAGCAGGACGTGGATGTGGGGGGCCTGTTGCACACTGTCACCGGCCTGAAGAAGTTCACCGAGTACAGCTTCCGTGTGGTCGCCTACAACAAGCACGGCCCCGGCGTCTCCACGCACGACGTCGTGGTGCGGACCCTGTCTGACGGTAAAGCTGCTCTGCTCCTCTTTGTTCTGGGGTTTTCCCAGGAATTGTCTGGCCATTTCCGACAAGTGAAGCTTTAACCAGGCTTTTATGGGGTTTGTTCGTTGTTGCATGTGGCTGTTTGTAGTCATAATCCCCCCGGAGGCCTCCCAGAATTGGGTGAGGGAAAATTGCTACACCTGCAGAAGGGTCTGGGATTGTGATTCCAGAACAATGGTGTCCTTCATTCTAGCATCAGCCATTTATTTCATGGATTACTGAGCCTACATTGACCGTGGACAGAAAAAAAGCCATACTGAAGGCAGCAACTCCAAATGACTTTCTAGTTCTCTCACATTTTTACATGTGAGAAGACTCTTGGTTTGGAGTGGTTTTATTTTAATTGTGTCCCTGTGTTTGCACTCCAGCACAGATACTGTTAAATCCATTGCATAGAGTGGTGAGAGCAGGATGTGAGGCCAGTACTTTTTGTAAGGCAGATAAAGAGGTGATAGGAGCAAACAGAGATACACAAGCAGCTGCAGAGTGATCAGAGTTAATGAGAACTTACATTTGTTAGAGAGAAGTTTATGTGTACGAACACTCAGAAGGAAAGGGAGCAGGGCAATCCTCTCTCTAGGAGTACCCAGGAGCAGAGGGGAATATTGTCCCAAACTCTCTCTGGGTCCAGGTTTGTTCCTAGGCCACTTCCTGGCTTTACAGTGGTTTCTCTGTATTTGCTAATTCAATTTCTCTTCCACGAGACCCTGTCAGCATCTTACGGAACCCACGCCAGCTTGTATCCACATCATCAAGTGGACAGAGGTTCCAGAGATAAATCTCCTCAGAAAAATCCACTCTTTGTGTCTGTTCTGCCTCTGCTCTGTGTTGGTGTCACTTGTTGCCTGGGGCTGTGCTCTTGAAAGAGGAAATACTCAGTGCTCCCTGATTATTCCTCTGTCCCACTCCTCATTCTGTGCACCTTTGCCGTAGTCTCCCTGGTCCATCCATTTTCCAGATTCCAAAGGTGCAGGAATGGTTACCCATTTCTCCTGTGGAAGCTGTTTCAACATTTAGTGCCCTTTCCTGAACTTTTCTCCAGGTTCCTTTTCTCCTTTGTTTTAAAAACCCAGGTAGAGGGGCTGAAATGGTATCAAATGTACAAGTGAGGCATTACTTGAATTTGAGGAGCTTTTTTGGCTCTCCTGAGCACCGAGAGGAAACATCCTGAGGTCTCTGTGCAGTTCTTTGCCACGGGATCACACCGTGGGGTCTCCCCAGCTCATCTCCCACTGTACCTTCCTGCTCTGGCTTTCCTTTCAACCAGCTTCTCGCTCCGGCAAGCACTTCCCTCCCATCCTTCATGGCTTAAAATTGAAGGGATTTCCCTTGAAGGAAGGAGAAGTCCCTATTCTGTTCCCGTTCTGGCTCCTGCTCTCTCAGTTTCATGCTTTATGGTTACTTTGGTTGATTTGATGGAAGTTTCTGCCCCAGCAGGTGGAGTTTGAGTGGTCCCATTTTAATGCTGGCACCGCTTTGCCACCTCTTGTATCAGACAAACTGGGAGGGGTTACAGAAGCCTTGCACCTGTTTCGTTCCCGAGTTCCTTGAGAATTCCTGGATGGATAACATGAAACCCTGGCAAGAGGCTGCTGTTCCCCACGTCTGACTCTTCCATAATCCCTTACACTGACATCTCAGTTGGAGAGACCACGGGAATCCTTTGGAAGGGTGTCACGGAAACCTCTCCTTTCCCTTCCCCTCACTGCCAGTGCAGGGAGAGACCTGTGTGCCCTTAGCTTTGTCTTTTTCTGCCCTACCTGACCGTTTGCTCACTGATTTCTCCAAAGGGCTGCCAGCTCCTTGGTTGTTTGAAGAAGAATTTATTATTACTTACAATGCCATTTTGAAGTTTTCCTGGAGTTCTGTCTTCTCCAGCGTAGGTGTTCACACTTGACCTATAGGTACTTGCTTTCTGAAGCTTTCTGAAGGATGTCATCTTGCTTCTTACAGTCTCGTAACCCTGCGAGCTCTCAAATCTTTCTGAAACGATGCACATTTTGCTCCCATGTTTTCCTGTTGCAGTGTCCAGGAGCAATCTCCGTGTTCCCTGCAGGGATTTCTCCCTAAGCTTCCTTTAGCCCTGCTTTAACAAAGCATCTGCATTTTTATGTGGGTTTTTGCTCCTAATCTGTTAACAGTGCCTTGTTGCAGGGATAACAGCAGGTATTACCATTTGAACCCAGGTTTATGGGCTGCTCTTGAGGATTGCTTCTCCTCTCCTGGAATTCCTGATCAGGGATTACAGCTGGGAATGGAATCTGAGCCTCACAGCCTGACTGAGGCCCTTCCCTCACAGTCTCTGAGCTATCAGTGTGTCCTGGTGCTCCTGCCTGGCTGCTCTCCCTCTGCTGTCCCACTCCAGGAGATGCCTTTCCATAGGAAATCCCTGTTCTTCCCTGGGAGGGTGGGGAGGCCCTGGCACAGGGTACCCAGAGCAGCTGTGGCTGCCCCTGGATCCCTGGCAGTGTCCAAGGCCAGGCTGGACACTGGGGCTGGGAGCACCCTGGGACAGTGGAAGGTGTCCCTGCCCATGGCACTGGCACTGGAGGAGCAAGGAAAGCAAAGAAAGCCTGGCTTTGGATCATCCCCTCATCACTGTGCTGCTCCTCAGGCCCGCAGCTCTCATGCCCAGCTGTGGGGATTTCAGGCTCAGCTGGGTTGGCAAGGGAAGGGAAGGCAAATCCTGCTGCTCCTCTGCATTTCTGCCGTGGGGTGGTGGGTGAGGGGGGTTTGTCACCCCATCCCAGTGAGCCTTTCGCTCTTCCTCACTTCATGCCCTCAGGGGGGTTCTTTGAGGTGTTGCTGTGGCTGGGCTGAGTTACTTGGAAAATGGATTCTTCAGGCTGGAGCTGCCCCCATCCCTCTTCATCCTTGTGCTCCTTGTCCGTCCTTGTGCTTCACTGGAGCCACCCCTTCCTGCCAGGGCAGCCTCAGCTCTGCCAGGGGCCAGGGTTTGCTGTGGTGCCACAAGGAATTCCCTGCTCCCAGGGGTTTTCTTCCCCTCCCTTTCTGTCTAGATTTCACTGCCATGAGCAGCAAGTGAAGAACAAGCAAAGAGTGGGAGTTCAAAGGCAGCCCCAGTGTCTGAGGTGCCCTTCACCTCCTCACTGTCACAGGGCCTGGATACTCGGAGGGTTCCTGGTACAGAAAATCAGGATAAGAAGATCCAGGCCGGAAATTCAAATGTGGGTTCCCCCAGTCAAGCAGTGTGTTCATTAAAGATGTGCCTTGGGAAAGAGCTGGACGGGATACCTTCTCTGAGAGTTGGAGAAGTGCTTTTAAATATAAAACATATTTTATTTAGTTAGGTGTGGTAATAAAGACCTGAATAAAGAGTTTTTTCTTTATGATGAAAATACAGAACCCTCCTCAGCCATTCACTGTGTCAGAAAGTACCTGTGGGAGGGTGGGTAGTTCCTTTATGTGGTGCTTTAAGCCAGAATGGTTTGTACTTCCATAGCAGATGAGAGCAGAGAGTAGTTGGATGTGGAAATACAATATATTTGAAACTTCTGGAGTTGTAATTCCTTTGATGTTTGCAGTCCCCAGTGCTCCACCACAGAATCTAACGCTGGAGGTACGGAATTCCAAGGTAAGAGTGGAGGATTTCCTGCTGGCAGTAGGTGAATAAAGGGCTGGGGGGTCACAGATTGGCCACATTTTGGAGCTGCTTTGGGTCTTTTTCCTCCCGTGCAGCTTTTGAGCTCTTTATAGAGAATATCTGAATGCAGGGCTTGGAGGAACTGCAGTGCAGCTGGGGGCTGCATGGTGGGACACAGTGACAGTGCTAACGATGGAGGGGGTCTAACGAGGCCCTGCAGGATCAGAGCTGGGATCCTTGCTCACTGCTGGCTGCAGTGTGGGCACACGCAGCCACACTCTGGAGTGCCTTGGGCACTTGAGGAAATGGAATACTTAGCAATCGTGCCTTTGGGATTGTGAGCAGGGATTTGGTTTAAAGCTTCCCTAAAGGCTTTTTTCCTAATGCCTCCCTGTGCTGCCTTCCCCAGAGCATCCTGGTGCAGTGGCAGCCCCCTCCTGCCGGGACCCACAGTGGGCAGATCACGGGGTACAAAATCCGCTACCGGAAAGTTTCCCGCAAGAGCGACGTGACTGAGAGCGTGGGGGGCACCCAGCTCTCCCAGCTCATCGAAGGTGAGCAGGACCTGCCCTCCCCGGGGTGCCTGGCTGTGTTCAGTGGCTCAGGGACAGGATTCTGTGGGGTCCTGTCCTCCCCAGGCTGCCTGGCTGTGTTCAGTGGCTCAGGGACAGGATTCTGTGGGGTTCTGTTCTCCCCAGGGGTGCCTGGCTGTGTTCAGTGGCTCAGGGACAGGATTCTGTGGGGTTCCTGCCTTGGAAGACAAGCAGAAGCAGCTCCCAAAGGAGCTCTGGGGTCATGTGGGCTGCAGGCCATGCCTGGGGTCTGATGCCCTGATTCCTAGTCCTGATTTGGCCATGGGTTTGCTAAGTGGACTGGATGATTTCTTATAAAATGTTTATAAAAGGCCTGGAGAAGGTGACCCTGTGCCCAAATGCCAGAGTCAAAGTTGTGGAGGAGGAGGGCAGAGGAGCAGGGGCTGGGCAGGGTTGGCACAGGCACCTGGACGCAGCTCTGAGCCCTGGGAACAGCTGACCATCCCTGGAATATCCCACCTCATGTCCATGGAATATTCTAGAGGGAATGCTTTTTATCCTTTTGTACACTTAAAAATCCAGTCCAGTCCATCACTGAGTGTCAGGCACGTGTTGCTGCCAGAGCTACAGTGGTGTTCATAGGAGCAAGCAGTGCGTGGGAACAGGAGCAACAGCACATCGTGTTTGTCTTTAAAATCTCCTTAAACAAATGCTCAGTCAAAAGAGAAGGAACTGGGAAATTCTAGAAGAGTTTCTTACTAGATACTTTGATTTTTTTCTCAGAAACTCCAGCTGTGCCTTAGTAAGTCTCAGTTTTCTCACAGAATTGAGATATTCCTGTAATTCCAGTGTATTTTTGCCAGCAACGAAACCTGCTGGAGAGGTTCCATATATCAAATTTTGAATGCCTTTTCACAGTGCTCTGATTTTTTAGTACAGACTCTTACATACATTAAACAAGTGTGTGAGTTTGCTCAGCTGCTGCCTCTGTGCCACTCCCAGGTTTGGTGATGGTGGGGGTGTTCCTGTTCCTAAAACCAATTAATTAAATTAATTAACAGCCGTAAGTAATGGCATGGCTGCAAACAGGCCCTCCCAGTCCCTCCCAGCGCTGATGCTGTGGGGGCAGTGAGGGTGGAAGGCTGGGTTGTCCATGGTTCCCATGGGTTATCCCGGGATTTTATCGTGATCTGTGGGCACTGCAGGGCTGATGGGTCTGTGGGCACTGCCGGGCTGATGGATCTGTGGGCATTGCTGGCTGATGGGCCTGTGGGCACTGCCCCGTGTCCCACAGGGCTGGAGCGAGGCACCGAGTACGGCTTCCGTGTGGCCGCCATGACCGTCAACGGCACCGGCCCCGCCACCGACTGGGCAACGGCCGAGACCTTCGAGAGCGACCTGGACGGTGAGAGACCCTGGGATTGGGACAGCAGAACATGGGAGTTCATTCATTTCTTTTCACTGACATCTCACTGCCTCTTCGAAAGGCAAACCTCTGTGTTTTCACTTCTGTTCCAGGTGTACAGTGGGGTTTATTTAGGATTAAGTGACATCAATTTCTGTTTTAACAGAAAATTCTTGCCAAGTCAGTAAAGTAGCTTGAAATGAAACCCTTCTTCTACACTACCTAGTGCTGAATGTAGGCGCCAAGTGTTTTCTGCTAAGAAATACTCATTTCTAGTGGCAGTGAGATGTCACAGTAGGGAAGAAATCATGGAAAACATTGTCACCCACAGCTCTTTGCAGTCTCACCCTCATGTTGATGCCGTGCTTTCTTTGACCCACAGTAACTTCCTTTGCACAGAAGAAAAGGGAGATGGATTATATTTTCTGTAGCAATGGACTAGTCTGCACCGTGTCTCCCATCAGAAATCCTGTTGTGGGTATTAAATAATTATATTGAAATTGAGGGTATTAGAATAATTACATTGAAAATTCTTATGATGGCAGAAAGGTTCCTGAGCTTGACAGAGCGTTAAATGGGATATTCCAGAGCTCTTTGCATGTGCTGTAAAGGGTTCTGCTCAACACAGAGTCTGACCACCAAGTCCATGGATTCATGTGCTGTGTCAGAGCAGGCACAGTGATCCTGGAAGCTGTAGCTGGAATAATGGAAATGTGTCAGTATTTGCTCTCTGCTGCTGGAGGATCCTTCGGCAGCCATCTCGGGAAGCCTGGAAAACCCTGCTCCCGTCTCTGGGCAAGGCTGATGCTCACCCGAATCCTGGTCCTGCTCGTGCCCCGGTGCAAACAGAGCTGTTCAGGGATGTGGATGCTGGAAGTCCCTGGATCCGTGTGCTTGTTGGCCCCTGGGTGGATGTGACACACCCCTGGAGCTGCCAGGTCCCCAGAGTGGGGCAGAGCTCTGGAAACGAGCACCTCTCAGGGTGGTGGAAGTGTGCCTGAACTGGCGTTAACAACACTCTGCCAGACGACAACACCAGGATTAAATTTAAACAGGGCAGAAGGAGGAAGAAGAAAAACCTTCTCTGTTAGTTTTGTCATTTAAATTTTTTCACCTCAGAATGTGGCAGGAAATCTGACTTTGTACACATTCTTCCCATTGAATAAAGAATAAAAGTTAGAATTTAAGACAACACAACATGATATTCATCTAACTGCATACACCTGTGAGACCTGTGTGTGCACTGCGTTTTTTGGATTTCTTTCTTTAGAAAGCTCATGTGGGTAATTCTAACACCATGCAAATGCATTTACAGCTCATCTTGCATTTCTTAGGTCCAGCAGACACGAGGCATCATTTCTTTTTATTCCACGTCTGCTTTTTGAGTTAAAATAGAAAATAATTCCCAGGAGAGTCCCATGGGTGTCAAGGGGAGCAGGAGTGTTACAATTCTGTGCTGTAGTTGGAGCAGGGTCCCCCTGAGTGCAGAGCAGGAGGTGTTGAACAGTTGCACAGTTAGTCCCCAGAGCAGTGGAAATGTCACCTCTGCTGCTGCCACTGGAGCTGTGCTGTGTTTCGTAGCTGGGAACTGGGGCTGCTGGGCTGTGTCAGCAGCAGCCCAAGAGCTCCCCGGGCTGGGGGCCAGGCCTATGCTGCGATCCAAATAATCCTGTTGTGCTTTATTAAATGTTGGTAGGAAAGTGTAGCGTGTTTCATTAAAACAAAATCCCTGCAGGAAGCACAAGTCCTTGATTCCATTTGGAGTGGGGAGCTCAGTTGCTGTTGCAGGGAATTATCCCTAATCCGCCGGCACCCGACAAAAGGATTTATTTCATTTTTGAGGAGTGAACCCAAAGTTAGGGACACTCCAGGGACAGTTGGGAGATTGCTTTTGGGTTCCAGTCAACAGTGGGGAAAAGCCTCTTAGGAGAAATATTAGGAGCTTACAGTGGCACGTTGTGGAAGTGTTCTGATGTTAGGGAGCCACATTCTGTGTCTCCGTGGGAGGGGGTGAGACTTATGTTGCTTTTGGGGAAAGGGTTTGAACATTTGAGCATGGACTCTGTATTTTCTGAACTTCTGGTATGGCTGTGTAGTTCCTGCTTATATTCCATGGGTTATGGGAATCCAAGGATTTAGGCAGCAACAACTGTAGGACAAGTGAGGAGAACTTGCAGTGCAGTTCCTAAAGCTGTGGAATATCCTATTTAATGCTACAAGCAGCTCAGGAACCTTTCTTTCATCACCAGAATTTTCCATGAAATTATTGTAATACCCACAAGTAAGGAATATGCTGAAATTGAAAGTAGATGAGTTTGTGGGGGGGAAGGATGGGATAAAACCGGTGCATATTTGGAAAAATGGATGACAACGTGGGCAGCCATCCACAATGCCTAAGCAGATCTGATACAAAACCCATCCCAACCCCCTGAGCTTCAGTACAACTGTCCTTCCTTTCAAAGGGAGAGTCTGTTGGAATGTAATGTTAATATTCTGCACTTGGAGCTCCCCACTCTCTCTTGCACACCCAAGTTTAGCTGTGCTCGTTCCAGCAGACAGAAGTGCTTTGTTTGACCTTCCTGCCTCACGTGCTCCACATCATTGCCTTTCCTTGAGAGAAGGCCTTGCAATGCCTCCCTTTCCCTGCAGAGAGCCGCGTGCCCGAGGTGCCTAGCTCCCTGCACGTGCGGCCGCTGGTCACCAGCATCGTGGTCAGCTGGACCCCGCCCGAGAACCAGGACGTGGTGGTCAGGGGCTACGCCATCGGCTACGGCATCGGCAGCCCCCACGCCCAGACCATCAAGGTGGACTACAAACAGAGATACTACACCATTGAGAACCTGGGTGAGTGCACGAACATGCTCTGGGCCCCATCCCAGCCCCCCTCAGCACTCCTTAAACAGCTTCCATGTGAGCAGCAGCCCGAGTCCCCCGCGCTCCGTGCGGAGCTACAGGAGAAAAAGGGACTGAAATGTCACCAGGATTCACTGGTGGCTCCTTTAAAAGGAAAACAAAGATTCACCCCTCCACAGAGCTCTCTGTGGGAGGTGAAATAGTCTGAAAGTGAGAGAAGGAGCAATATTGGGAATTCCATCAAATCGGAGGTTTGAGTCATTTTGGTTTTGTTCCTTTTAAATTGTTTTTCTCACTCCTGATTTGGCTATGCTTAAAGGTGGGTTTGCTGTGACTATAGACTTGAGCTGTGGTGTCCCTGCCCAGGCAGGGGGTGGAATGAGTTGGGTTTTAAGGTCCCTTCCAACCCAAACCAGTCTGGGATTCTGTGCCCATGAGCAGAAGGTCTGCGTGGAGACTTTCTCAGTTCAAATCACATATTCCAGTTCAAACTTAAAATGCTGAACAAAGAGGGTATGGAGAAGCAGAAACCAGGATTCATTGGTTATGCTGATTTCTTCTCCCTTTCAGACCCCAGCTCCCACTACGTGATAACGCTGAAAGCCTTCAACAACGTGGGGGAAGGGATCCCCCTGTACGAGAGCGCCGTGACCCGGCCCCACTCCGGTGAGTCCTGCCCAGCAGCTGGGACGGGCTGGGGGTGATGGAAAGTCCTGGTTGTCATTGCATCCCGTGCTCTCTGTCCCTGTCACTGCTTGGCCTTGCACGTTCCCGATAAACCACCTAAACTGGGCTCGTTTGTAAATCCCAAACTCACCTGACAACTACTAATGGATGTTCCTACTCCAAACGTTCCCCTTACCTGAGCCCAGCCACGTGGGTGCAGTTGTAAAGGCCCTGAGCTGGGGGTTTGTGGTCTTTTTCACTGGGATTTTTGAACGTGATGCCTGTGTTTCCTTCATGTCAGCCTCCCTCTGTTGTCACTCACACTAAACAAGGTCTGGGCAGTTTTTATTTTGGCCTTGTAGTCCATAAAGGAAAGAGTTCAGGCAGAGGAGTGTGCAGGTGAGATGTCACCATGCCATGGCTCGCTGGGCTTCCTCCCAGCCTGCTGGCACCACCCAGGAGTTTGGTGGAGGTGCAACACTTGGGGTTAGTCCTGATGAGCTGAAATCCTTGGAGATTCTCCAGAGGATGCTGGAGTTGCAGTTTCACAGTTACTGCGAGTTTGTCTCTCACTCAGAACCTTCCTTTGAAGGTGCCTTTTGGAAGCTCCCTGTATGCTTGGGAAGTGGCATTTGCCCATCCAGAGCTCTAGCTCTGTGTCCTCCTCGTTGTTTTCTGGGAGAGGACTCAGTGGACACTCCAGACAGATGAAGTCACAGTGACTGAGTGTTTGGGGTTCCCAGGCCGTGGCTGAGTGCCCTGGGCACTAGTTAGGGATATGCCAGCTGGGATGTGTTGTCTCGCTGTCTGGAGGAGGGAGGACGATGCAAGAGTGATGTTATCACCGGGTCTGATGTCACCTATTAACTCTGGCTTTTCTCTCTTTCTCTCCATTCCTCACCTTCCATCTCATTGCACTTCCTCGCATCCCCCCTTTTTTGTTTTGGTTGACATTTAAATGCCACCTCCTCCCTTTTTAATTATAAACCACGGCCTTTTCCCCATGGATTGCCCAGACACTTCCGAGGTTGATTTGTTTGTTATTAATGCTCCATACACTCCAGTGCCAGATCCGTCTCCCATGATGCCCCCGGTGGGAGTTCAGGCTTCCATCCTGAGCCATGACACCATCCGGATCACTTGGGCAGACAACTCCCTGCCCAAGAACCAGAAGATCACGGACGCGCGGTTCTACACCGTCCGCTGGAAAACCAACATCCCTGCCAACACCAAGTACAAGGTACTGAGTCCCACAGGAGCTCCCCAGCCCAGCCAGGGGCAGGCACAGCTCTGAGAACGCTGCTGGGCTCCTTGGAGGGCCAGGATTCCTCCAGGTGCACAGCTGAGGGAATGATGCTGGGATGAGCTTGGAGGCCTTGGAGGTGCAGGGTTCCTCTGGCTCTGGTTGGAGCAGTTCTTTGTGTCTCCTGTGGGAAGGAGCCGGAGCTGGGCTCTTGTGGGAGTGGATGGAAGGAACAGAAATTTCCAGAGTTGTTCTGTTCTGTGGACACAGTGATGATTTGGAGCTTCCCCCTGCCCCGATCCCTGGGGGTGGGAGGTGTGGGCTCCCCTCTGGAGAGCCCCTAAAGCACTGCAAGGGGTGTGTGACTGGGGCCCCTCACTGACCCCTGCCGGGAAAACAGACCTCGATGATTTGAAGTTTCCTTTACAACCTTTTCAATTCATGCAAAGCTGATAGGGAACCTTTCCTTTGGGAGCTGACTGGATGCAAAACATGCAACAGAAACTTTATGATATCCCTGCCTTCCTCCATTTTTTTATTAATTTTCAGAGTTACCTGGAGGGCTCAAAGCTGCTGACCGCAAATTTCATGTTTGCAACGAGAGTCAGAGGAACTGGTTGTTAAAACACCCAGCCAGTGGAGCTCCCTTTATGCTCCTGCAGAGCCAGCTTGTTGTAACCCAGATCTTTTCTTCATTGAAATGAAAAGATGTAAATATGTGTGTATTCCTCCTCCGAAGGCAAGTTACTGCTGAGCCATATTCCTGAGTCATGTGCAGAGGATGTTTCAGGAGTGGTTTAAATAGGGCTGCAGTTTCATTAACTAATTGCTTAAAAGAATGAAATAAAATAGAAGATGGGATAAAATAGTAAATGAAACATTCCTGCTGTTCTAGTGCTGGTGGTCAGTGGGCAACAAGTTTGACTGTGGCCAAAGCCAACACGGAATGATGGAATATAGTTTAAAATTGCCCAAGACTGTAGAATGGATTTGCCTGAAGGAGAGAAGTTGGAGGTATTTGCTGTGATCAGGTGTAACCCGTGGTGTCTGGAGAACCCACATCCTGCTTTTCTTCCCTTGTTTCTGTTGGATGTTTTTCGGGAGGTCAGACCCTCGCAGGGAGGTGCTGGCTCCCAGTCAGGCTGTGGTAACCTCACTGCAGGGAGTGCAGGGCTCGTCCCAGCCCCTCTGCAGCTCCTGCTCACTGCACCATGAGGCTTTGGAGTGTCCCCGTTCCACAGCCTTGGGCACAGAAATCCTGTGGCACCTCTGCAGGATCCAGAGCTGCATCTGCATCCTCCCTCTCATCTCTGAATTGGGTGTTGAGATCTTTCACTAAGGGGTTCTGCCTTTGCCCTGCTCCTGCCCTGACACACAAACTCCTGAGGAGGAGGCTCCCAACACGAGCCGCTCCTCCCTAAGGAGCCTTGTTTCCCTCACATGGTGCAGGATCGTGCCAGTCTGAGCCTGGAAACACAAGAAGAGATGGGATGCAGCTCCTGTGCTTTGAACTGGGTCTCTGCACTAACACGGAGCAGTTTTGCAAAGCCCCCTTGGTGGTGTGTGGGGTTGTCCTGCAGCTACCTGAGATCCATCAAGGATCCATGAAAATACTAAACCTTGGATCTTTTAGAGCGGCATGAAAGGGAAACAAATGGTTCAGGGTAATATTTATGGAGTTTATTTCCAGCAGGTGAGCAGGGTTTGGTACCATGGGAGAGGCCGGGATCTTGAAAATGATAGAGTGGTGTTAAATGGTGGAGTCTGACACTCCAGGGGGCTCTGATGTGTCATTTACACTCACTAGGGTGCACAGGGAAACTAAAAGATCCCAAGATTCAAAGCCAGAGATGGAAACCAGAACTTTGACCTGTAAAAGGAGCCCAGCTGCCGCATCAAATAATACAAATATTGGAATGCTTAAATGCTGCTGGGAATTCCCACAGGCATCCCAGGGAGGAAGAGCTTTTTGGGGTAGGGCAGCTGGTAATGCCAGATGGGAGGGAAAATTCCTGCCTTGGACTTGTCATTGCATCCTTCCCAGCAAGGCCTGTGCTCCCCTCCTTCCCCAGGGATCTGTGCCCATTCCAGCTGTGTCACAGTCCCACCCACTCCAAACTGCTCCGAGTGTGTACCAAGGAGAGGCTTAAAGCCAATGGAGGATTTAATTTTAATTCATTTTATGAGTCTTTGTTGTCTAGCACAGACAGCAAAGCCCTGGGCACAAATCACTGCCATCCCTTGGATCACCATTCCCTGAACTTCCATCCCGTGGAAGAAAAAAGATATAAAGATGCTGGGGATCTCAGGGTTTCTGTGTCACTGCTGGAGCCTTCAGGAAGGGTGCCTTTGCCTTGGCAGTAAATCAGCTGCACTCGGTGGTTTCTGGAGGCAGTGGTTGTTCCTCTTGTATGGCCCTGTCAGATCCTGAAACAACTCTTTAATTCCGTGTTCACACCACTGCAGGTCGAGGTGAGGAATATACATACCTGTAAATACAGCTTTCCCTCTTTTCCATGGGCCCCCAGTACCTTCTGTTGGTGCTGAAGCCATTTATAACAAATACCAGATCTTTATAAATGCGTAACTACAAATTCCACTGTGACCCACGTGTGCTTTCCTTGTGTGACCCTAAATAACCATTTTTTCTGGAAAGAATCCACATGTTAGTAAAGCTTCCTTCTCTTCAAGTCTCAGGAGTGCATCTTCAGTAGATTGTTCATTACAGTTAAGGTTGCACTGGGAATTCCAGCAGGAGTGTGGGAGGCAGCTCCAGGTTCCAAGCAGGGTCGTTCCTTGCTGTGCTTTTTGTTCTCCCCAGCCCGAGGAGTTAATGAAATGCTGTGAATGAACCCCCAGGCTAACAGGGGTTTAACCACTGAATAGCAAGTGGGCCCTGGACCTTGTATTGCCTATTTTCATTTCTGATTGATGCTGTTAAGTGCTCCTGCTGATTGCAGAATTCCTAGCAGAGGGTAGTTTGATATTTGATCCAGGAATTTGCACAACAGAGAAGAACCAGCCCCGAATTAGTGCCTGTGGTTATGGAAATGCTGGGAACAGTGGGCTGGGGCTGTCTGAGGATGGGAGGTGTGGGAAGTGCTGACCCTGGTTTTCCTTTCAGACTGCAAATGCCACCACTCTGAGCTACCTGGTGACGGGGCTGAAGCCAAACACCCTCTACGAGTTCTCGGTGATGGTGACCAAGGGCAGGAGATCCAGCACGTGGAGCATGACAGCACATGGGACAACCTTTGAATTAGGTACTCCTGGAAGGGCTGAGATATTCCTAAAGAAACCTCCACCTCCCTGTTTCTGAAATGGTTTTGCTGATTAACACTTGCTGGGGGGGGGTCTGAACAGTTCAGTCAGAAATTCTGATTAAAAAACAACAACATACTTCAAAATTCTGAGGGATGATTGCAGGAGAGTTTGCATCAAATTACAGAGAAGTCATGAATAATGTACCACAGTTCGTGGGCAGGAGAGAGGAAAGTCTCACAAAAAGCATATTAACAGCAAATACAAAGAAAACACTTCAGCAGATAATAATTAAATGTGATGATAATTATTCCAGAGTGAGAAGGTGCATGAGGCAAATGAAGACAAAAAAATCACAGTAGGAATTAAGACATCCAAATGAGCCCTAAATTCTTGTTCAGTGCAGAACAGAGGAGAGTTTGTAGCTGCCAGGGAAAAGTCGGGCCCAGGGAGTGACTGTGAGGGCCAGGCCCTCTCCTCGACCTGCCCCTCATTAGCTCCTCTTATCCTGCAGTGTTAAATGAACTTTGGCAATTAAATTTACTGCTTATTATGCTTAGGTTTCTCTTCAGATGGACTGTGGAGGACAAAAAGCCCGTCCAAATGAGCCCAGAGTTCTCCTGCTAAATTAAAATACAGCCAAAAAATCAAACATGCACACAATTAGTGAGATCTTCCAGACATTCTCTCAGAGAAATTCTATAATTTCTGCTTAAGAAAAAGCAAAGCCAGGATAAAATCTGAGCTCTCTGAACTTACTCTGAAGTCCCAGTGAGCTTCAGTTGCTTTTGAAAACGTTGTTGTGGGTTTGGGTGGGAATTCCATGATGTGGGGCCAGCTCTGGGCTGGGGCTCCTCTCCCGTCCCACTGTTCCCAGCCCACATTAAACACTCCATTTGGTATTTCTGCTGACACGTGTTCGGTCCTCAGCCATAACTCTGCTCTGAGTGCAGGGGCTGTAAAAGTTGCACAAATGAAGTTTTTAAAGAGAATTTGACACTCAAAAAGCCCCTGAGCAAGGGCACAGTGCAGGAGGGCTCAGTGCATTTAAATAGGAAGGGTCAGGTTGAAGTGGTTGCAAGAAATATTTGCAGATATGACCCAAAAGCTGGGGAACTAAGGAGAAAATTTAAAATAGAAATTTTTAAAAAAAGGCTAAATATATTTTCTCATAACAGATCTTGTGATTTATAGTGCTGGCCAACTTCCTGAGTGAGTGGCTCATTATTCCTGAGTAGTTATGTAGGACTTGCTCCTAAAAATAAAATTCTGGGCTCTGTGTTGTCTGTGAATTCCTGATCTCCTGAGGGCTACTCCTGATTTTCTCTTTTTGTTTCCTCTGAATCCTTCTTTTACATATTTGGGGCAATAGTTACAGTAACTTCTGGGCTTTGGCTGTCCCTGGTTTCCAGCTCTTCATCACAGGGATAATTGGTGGCCATCCCAGAGGATTTATGGGTGGATTTCTGATAGGTCACGTCCATAAAGCTCTGGAAATGCAGGAAGTTCCAGGTTGCTGTGGTTGTATTAAGTACCCAAGGTGGGTTTACTGCAGGTCACCCCCTCAGAAGCCTCCTGGATTTCAGGATGTGGCACTGCAGGGATCGTCAGTGCCCTCTGGAGGCTCCAGTTCACAGCAAGGATTTCAGTTTTCTGCTGGAGCAGTTTGTGCCATTTCCTGAATTTTTGTCAGGAGAGGCTGATGGGAGAAGGAAAATTCTCCCCTCCTTTCTGTCCCTCAGTGCTGCTCTCTGGCAACCCAAGGAAAAAGGTTGGTCAGTTGTGCTCAGCAAATACTTCTGCATTTCAGTCACCTCTGAGGTGCAGATTCCTTCCAAATTACAAATCATTCTCCGAAAGGTCAATCAGCTATTACAGGTTTGCCCAGAGATTGTTCCCCAGAGCAGCTGTGGCTGCCCCTGGATCCCTGGAAGTGCCCAAGGCCAGGTTGGACGGGGCTTGGAGCACCCTGGGATAGTGGAAGGTGTCCCTGCCATGGCAGGGCGTGGGATGAGATGAGCTCCCTTCCCACCCAGACCATTTCAGGCTGGTATAATTCTAAGTTGCTGGGGGATTTACTTCGCTGATTGAGATTTAAGTGCATATGGGCACTTCTGGGTCTCAGTCCCACCATAAACCTGGGAACAGGGGCATATTTCAGATGCCTGCCTACATAAACGTATCTTTCACAAGTTTGTGTGACTTTTCCGATGACTGAAGAAACTCAGGTGAGAAGTCCCTGGCCCCAGTTGTCCAGGCTTTTGAGGACACTCAGTCATGGATCACAGCTAGTGCCAGAAGTGCTCTGAGAAGGGGGATCTCCATGTGGGAAGGAGGTGGTGACACTGGATGACATTGGCCAGTGAGGGGGTAAATCAGCGAGACACCACAGTGGGGGGGGGGGATTTATAAAAGGAAAGAGAATAACCCAGATATGACTGTGTTCCACACCAGATGAGGATCCAGGGCCCTGAGGTGGGTGTTCCTCTGGTGTGACAGGGCAGCTGTTGCTGACACTCTGGATTTGTGTTCCAGTGCCAACCTCACCCCCCAAGGACGTGACCGTGGTGAGCAAGGAGGGCAAACCCCGCACCATCATCGTCAACTGGCAGCCGCCCTCTGAGGCCAACGGCAAAATCACAGGTGGGGCAGGAGGGGTTTGGCGCTGGGGCTGCCCACGTCTGCTTTGCCCATCTCTGCAGTAGCTCACATTCATTATTTACTTCTGTACCCCATCAGAATATATTCAGCTCTAAACTAACTGTGGTGGGAAATGGAAGCGGAATCAGAAATCCAGTTGAAAGTTTAAATAGCTCTATAACCTTTGCTTGTGCTGTTCTCGTAGCAGGCCTCTAGCAATTATCCCCTGTGCCTTGGCTCATCAGAGGTTTATTTAGGAGCCATCGCAGTGCTCTTTGTGGCATTTTTGTGTAACAGAACTGACTTCAGAACTGACTTCAGAAACTTCAGTTTCTTATTCCCCTGACAGAACGATTAGGAGTAAACTGTTACTTGCCTTTAACTGCATCCCTGCCACGTAGGATAAATCCCTTTTCAGAAAGTAATAATTACTGATTCCCTTCTATAATTTCTGTTTGGATTCCCATTTGGAAGGGTTTTCTGAAATAATCCATTTCAATTTTAATTTGTTTAAAGCTGAAATCAGATTTTAATGGCATGCTGTTTGCAGCATGGTTTTGGGTCTGGGCTCAGAATTAGCCCCAGTGCAGAATCAAACCTGGGATACCACTGATGGGGTAGGACTGGAGCCCAGGCTCCGGACAG
This sequence comes from Oreocharis arfaki, assembly GCA_013398015.1. Classification (NCBI taxonomy): domain Eukaryota; kingdom Metazoa; phylum Chordata; class Aves; order Passeriformes; family Paramythiidae; genus Oreocharis; species Oreocharis arfaki. Next base: position 142,401 of record VZRR01000839.1, read on the forward strand.
GAGACTAAAACTGATTAAATCACTGGGAAAAGGCAGCAAAATGTTTCCTCTCCGTGGGAAAGGAGGATTGAGTGGAGACACAGGAGCCTTTGGTGGTGGGATTTGGCTGCCAGTGAGGGGCACAAATGTCTCATGCTGGGGCACAGCTGAGGGAGGGGAGGCAACTGCAGAGAGCAGCATCTACCTGCACAGGGCTGGCAAAATCGTGCCATTGTCCAGCTCCAAAATCCCCTCGCAGGGTAGGAAACCTTTGCAACAGAACTGTTCAGTATTTATCAGCTTTTGCATAAGCAGCAGTTAACAGCTTAAAAATGGACTAAAATTGTAATTCAGGGCTAAGCCTGAGTGCAGCAGGCACCACCTCTCCTTTCCCAATGCCCATCTCCAGCTCCCCTTTCCCAGAGCCCATCTCCATTTCCCCTTTGCCCACCTCTATCTCCCCTCTCCCAGTGCCCATCTCCAGCTCCCCTCTGCCAGGGCGCCTCTCCAGCTCCCCTCTGCCAGAGCCCATTCTCATCTCCCCTTTCCCAGTGCCCATCTCCAGCTCTCCTCTGCCAGAGCCCATTCCCAGCTCCCCTCTCCCAGAGCCCAAGCAGTTTTTGGGATGTGGGGCCCGAGTGCCCTCTGGTGGGAGCAGCCCCTTCCGGCCGAGGGCCTGGCACTAACTGATTACTCATTAACTCACTCCATGCTGTCAGTGATGCCAGAATTCCCAGTGGTGATGTCATTCTGTGCCCCGCTGTCCATGGAATGCTCGGCTTTACAGCTCCAGTCTCCCTGGCTGGGGATGGGACGGGCATGGAATGCTGAGCTGGGCCAGCCTGGGTCCCACACACTCGGGCATCGTTAGGGCTGCTGACTAATTAGGACACCCCAAAGTTAATTCAGTACTTGTGCCTCTAGACTGTTACCATGGTTTTAGCATCACTTCATATATATAGATATAAATATTACCGATATATACATATAGAACAGATATCTAGATATATAACAGATACCTAGATATATAAATAAATGTTTATTTCCATGTTACATATAAATACTTGAATCTAGATATATATATAAATAATGATACAAATATATAAACAATATATAAAAATATATCATGTATATTGTATTATATACTTTATATATATTAAATACAGATTCAAGTATTTCTTTCTATGTATATATAGATATATAGAGGTTCAAGTATTTATTTTATGCTGATCTGTGTTTCTTATATAAAAAAGTTTTAAAGCTTTTACTTCGTACTGATCTGTGATTTCAGTGTATTTTAATAACAGAACATAAACTCTTCCCATACCTTTTTTTCTGGGATGTGCAGGGTAGCCTCAGTTCTCTTCAGATTCTTGTTGCCTTTGTTAATACACTGAAAAGTAATGAAATAATTATAAACACAAGTTGTTTAGCTGTGCATGAGAACATTTTGTTGTTTTAACATAATTTAAATAGTATCATATTAATTCTTTGATGATTTTTTGATAATGGCAGCTTTATTTTATTTTACTGTATTTGTTCTATGAACAGGTGAAGGAATGGAAATAGCAATTTGTCCATGCTCAGGGAAGGGTGGTCAGAAATATCCTTGGTATTTTAAATGGCTTTTTTTCTTTTACCATCTATTTTGAACAGTTCAGAGGGAAGATGGGAGAACTGGCTGATATTTGAACATGGTTTTAGTGTTTGCCAAAATCAGAGCACACTCGGGAAGCCCCCGGTGGTTTCCCTGGCAAACAGAACGTTTTCTATGGGCTACCGTGGCTCTCTGTGCCTGTATGGACAGAACTGTCCCTCTTCCCCTGCCCAGGGTACATCATCTACTACAGCACGGACGTCAACGCCGAGATCCACGACTGGGTCATCGAGCCCGTGGTGGGCAACAGGCTCACGCACCAGATCCAGGAGCTCACCCTGGACACCCCCTACTTCTTCAAGATCCAGGCCCGCAACTCCAAGGGGATGGGGCCCATGTCTGAGGCCGTGCAGTTCCGCACCCCCAAAGGTACCCTGGCCCTGCGGGGCATCGGGGTACGGGCTATGTGCCTGGGAAGGGCAGCACTGGCGCTGTGCAGGGCATTTTCCATGGGCTCGGGCTTGCATGGAATGGATCCCTGTGGCTGGAGCTCAGCTCCTGGGTTCACTGGCTCTTCCACAGTGCCTGGGGGGCCTCTGGGCCATTCAGGTGTTACAAACCCAGGCTGGCTACAGTGACAGGCCAGGTCCTGTGTGCCACGTCTGCTCCTGGGAATGGGATGGTGCAGTGGGAACTCGTGGGATGCAACAGGCCCCTAATTCAGGAACTGATGGTGATGGGCACATAGAAAAGAGTAAAATGGGAGAGAGCTTGGGAAAATAAAGTTACAAGTTTATTGTCATAAAATCTTACCATAGAATTGGGTTGGGAGGGACCTTACAGCCCATCCATGGGCAGGGACACCTGCACCAGCCCAGGTTGTCCAAGCCTTGGCCAGCCTGGCTTTGGACACTTCTCCACCTGAGTTTTAGGCTGAGAATCAACAGCTGTACCCTGTGCTGTGGGAAACTTGGAATTCTGTCTCACTCCTTCAAGCCTTGTGATGTGTCTCTTGTTTTTTCCTCCCTGTGCTTGCCCCACTAAGCTGAGTCCTCAGATAAAATGCCCAATGACCAAGGTAAATGAACAGCCACATTTGTCTCTCTCCATCCCTCACCATTCTGCTTTGCTGTCCATGTGCTGTGACATTTTCTAAGTGGAACAGGATCCTGCTGCTCCAACTGGGAACGGGCGAGTTCCTGCTGTGCTGACAGGGGGAGAGCTGGAAGGCCTGGGCGTGGGTGGTAGGAGTGGAAAGGGATCTCTGTGGAGATGTCCCAGGAAGGGCCATGGGGGCTGTGCCAGCACTGAGTCCTTCTGTGGGAATGGCTTTGGAGGCAGTGATGCCCATCCAGCCCTGCCCACGTAGGAGGGGGTGGAAGATCAAAGGGATTCTGGTTAGCACCAGTGCTGCTTGTGAGGATTAGTTCCCTAATAAAGGCAGGGAAGCCTTGGAAAGCTCTGTGCAGGAGAGATTCTTCCTGTCAGCTCATTTGGAACCCAGACTCTCCTGAGGAGCCCGGCACTGGCTCCTAAAAGCCTTAAGGTTTTAAAATGTTTGCTTGAAAAATGGGAGCTTTGAGCTTCCTACATCGAATTAGAAGGTGGATGTCTCAGGGCTCTTCTTGCTTTCTTCCAAATAACCTACAAGCCCCATAAAAAGAGGAGGAATTAGTCTGAAGGGATGGGTTAAAAAGGCTATTGGCAAACAGTTTAGACATGCAATTAAAGAGATCCTAAAGGGGCTCTGAGGGAGCTGCTCCTCACTTGGCTCCTCAGCCTGGTACTTGGAGTAATTTATTAAATGTGCTTTTACTCTGTACCAGGTAATGCTGGTAGCAGGGGCAGTCAGGGAGTTAACTGATCCCCATCCCTGTGTCCTGGAGGTGGGGCTGAGGTGTGGGAAGCAGATGCTCCCATGTCATTGTCCTGCTCACCTGCACTGGGAGGAATCGGGGAAGGTTACAGGGTTTAGGTGAAAGTTGCTGTTTTCTGTTTCTCCCCATTCCAACCCCATTTCAGCCACTGTCACATCCTAAAGTAACACGTTCTCCTAGTAATGATCAGTTTTTATCACTTCCTATTATTTATAAATCATCAAAGCCAAGAGTTTTGTTTCAGAGTTCCTATAAGGACACTGGGAGAGTTGCAATCATGGCAGTAGCTGAGATGGGGGAAAGGGGAAGGCAGAGGAAGTGCAGGAGAGGAGCTGAGGAGCTGCCCTGTGACAGCATCACTGAACTGCCACATTGGGACCTGCAGGAAAGAGCCAGCAGGCTGGGAGCAAAAGTGAACGGGATCAGATCTCTGCCCTTAATGGTTCTGTCCTTTTCTCTCTTTTCCTGCTTTAATGTTTTCCTTCTGAATTCCGCACACGGTTCTGTTTTCCCACCCCCTTCTGGAGCACAGAGCTTGGTCAGAACTCGGGGCCTGTTGCTCTCAGGTGGTTGCACTGGCCTCGTCCTGAAGCAGAGATTAAGGTCTCTGATCAAGTAAACCCATCCCGAAGTCACCCACAGTGAAAATGTTCTGTCTGGATAGATTGTAACGTGGAGGTTCACAGGCTGAACAGAAAACAATTCCAGCAAATGCTGTCTTAAACTGTTCCTTAAAGTAGGTCACACTGAGTAAGAGATGGGGCTCCCTGGAATGTATTTAAAGGTTTAAACTGTTGATCTGTGGGTTTAGGAATTGGATCCTGAGAAGCTCCTTGGTTGGGTACCTAAATTTCATCCTAAATTTGGCAGGGAGGACCTGGGTTCCATGAGCATCATTGTGCATTGTCTCTCTCTTGCCTACCCCTGATTTTTTGTCCCCTGCTGACCTCAGGGCAGTTGTTCCCTTCTCTTTCATGGTGTTATTCAGGATATTGAGCTGCACTTGGCCAAGCACAGGTCCTTGCAAAACTCATTGGAAACATTTCTCAGGAATAATTCTCATTCTTATCAGTTACTTTGTTGTTAATCTTGTTAATAGGTGCCACATGGGGTTTTTATGGTGCTATTTTAATAAAGCATCGTCCAGCACTCTGCCAGACATTTCCTGGAAGCCTAAATGCAGTATATTTTATAGATCTCTGTGTATCTGCACAGTTACTGTTACCAGCCACGTGGATGGGCTGACACTGAGCTTTTTGAAAATACCTGTTTTCCATAAAACAGGAGGATGGATGTAAAGTGTGTGCCATCTCCTCTCCATCCCCTTTTCCATCATCTCACCTGCGTTAGGGCTGCAGCTGCTGCACTAGAAATGCTCAGGGTGTCTGATTGCCCTCCTAGAATATTGCTGGTCATTCATGTTCCCCCCTCTCCCACAGCTCCTCTGCCTGGAGCAGCTCCTCAGCACCAGGCTCAGGGGTTCAGAGAGTCCATTTGCAGGTTCCCACCTTCCCAGGGCAGGTTAAGCTGCCAGACAGGCACAAATATATTGAACATAAACTGATGCTGTTCCAGTTTGTCTCTGCTGCTGCAGGGTTATTGGTCCCCAAAAAGGGATCCCTGGGGCCATGTCTCCTTCATCCTGGCAGGTCCCCGGGTCGTTTCCACGTCCCATTTGTCCTGCAGTGCTTCCTTTCCATCACTGCGGGCTCCAGCTCCTCTCTGCACACTCAGAGCGTTCTCCTTGTTCCCCTCCCCAGGTTCAGTCCCTGCCCCTGCCTGGCTTTGCCATTTGTCTTTATTTCGGGGACCAATTCACAGGCACTTCTTGCGGTTCAGTTTGCATTTGTTACACATCCTTTAACACTTACTACTTCTTGATTAAAGGGGGTTTTTAACTGAAAAAATCCTTCTCCTGACTCTGAAACTGCCACACTGCCTGAGTTTTTGGAGGGTTTTTTTTTTTGTAGAACAGTGTGAAAATGTGCAAAATATTCTGGGTTCCTGTAGCCAGAGGAACATTGGTCTTTGCACCATTGCTGAATGTTTCCCCAGCTCCAGTGTTTTGTCATTAATTTTGCAGTAGTGCATTTTAATGAAAACAGAGTGGAAGGACCAGGTTTGGATGTAACTAATTGATTGTTTCCTCAGGTTTCATCAAAACTGTTTTTGTGGTGCTTTGTTGTCGCTTGCGGTGCACAGGAGAGAACAGGGAGGAGCTGAAAGCAAGTTTTTATGGATAGGCAGGGCCTTAATATTACATTTACTGTGCTTGGGATCCTCCAGCCACTTCCAGTCTCCCTCAGCTGCTGGAGTTGGGTGTTAGGAAAAGACACCTGGATAATTCCTGTTCCAGGGCAATGATCTGTCAGTGCAAGTGTGGCAAAGCCATTTGCCTCAACATGTACCTGTGCCTTACTGAAAATGGGCTTCATTATCATTTTCAGAAGGAAAATAGGAGAGGCTCCTGAGCTTAATTAGCAAAATAATAACTGAGAAACTATTAAAGAGCTCCTTTGGAGAAATGGTTCTTTCCTTGGAGAAGCAGGTGCTGTACAAGGCCAAATTGTGTTGTAGGGACAGAAAAGGAGGGGAAAAGCTGCTCCTGAGGGCTTGGGGAGGTTCTAAAGGGGGACTCAGAGATGCTGAATTGTATCTGTGTGTGTAAAATTCCACTGTATCCAACCTTTACAGCCTCGGGATCTGCCGGGAAGGGGAGTCGCCCCATGGACTTGGGCCCAGACTACAAACCCCCACTGGGAGGTGAGTGTGGGGCAGAGCTTCTCCATGGCCCAGTTTGGTTCCAGTTTGGTTCCCAGTATTCCCAGGGAATACTCCAGCAGCAGTTCCAGGGCTCCTGCTCCATGGGATGATCTCTGTTCCACTCAGGAAATCCCACCACACTCCTGCCATGGTGTCCCTGCTGCAGCCAGGACCTCCTGTGGCATTTCCATAACCAGAGCTGCCCCCAGCCTGGTGTGAAACAGCTGCTGGAGGGGGAAATCGGTTCTGTAGGAACAGATTAGGAGCTCCTCTGCTCCTTGTCCTGGCCAGTGCTGTATGTTGGGATGCCCTGTCCTCAGGGAATGCTCTCTGGTGTTGGATAAAGGGTTTCCTTTGGAGCCAAGTGACCCCAGGAAGCCCCTGATCCAGTTCCAGTGGTTGTTGGCTCCAAGGGGAGACTGTGGTGCTGCAGGTTTAGCAGGATCCCAGGCTGACTCTGCTTAGAGTGAGTGTTTTGTGATAATTGAGTAAGCTGCACTTAGATTTTGATAGACTTAGCTAGAAATGGATCTATAAATCAACTTCCAGATGAACAATTGTACAGAAACAGTTGGCAAATGCCAAAGAAACAAACGCTTCTCCTGAGATCCCTCCCCTTCCGCTGATCTGCAGGATGCTGGGGGTTGTTGGTGGGCACTGCTTGCTTTTCCTGTGTAATGAACGAGCCTTTCCTCCCCTCCCAACCCTCTCAGGCAGTAACAGCCCCCACGGCAGCCCCACGTCTCCTCTGGACAGCAGCATGCTGCTGGTGATCATCGTGTCCGTGGGCATCATCACCATCGTCATCGTCGTCATCGTCGCTGTCTTCTGCACACGCCGCACCACGTCCCACCAGAAAAAGTAACGGGGCTGGGGGCTGGGCCCTGCCTGGCTTAGGGAATGCCACTGTTTAATTCTTTAGGATGCTTTGGAGTTCATTCCGTAAGTCCTGCAACCTGCAGGTGCTGCTGCTGCTCTGGTTTCCTGTCACTGTTCCAGAGTTCCAAGTCATCAGAGTTCTCCCACAAACTGGGGCAGTGCTTCCAGGTGTGCCTGCACTTGGGGCCCCCCTGAGGAGAAACTGTCATTTAAACATTTCCAAACTGGAGCCAATCCATGTGTTGGGAGCTGGGAGAGCTCAAGAGCTCAGGCAGCTCCTCACTCCTGCATATGTGGGCTCAGTGCACGAGCTGTGCTTGACAATATCCAGTTGTTAGTAGGATCACTGGAGTGGAATCTGAATGTGGTGCTGGATTCCTTAGAAAAGTGCTCCAGAATCCTGCTATTTGTATCTGAATTCTTCCCTCCTTAGAGCACCTGCATTAATGCTGCAGCAGTGATGCTCCCACTTACGGGCTCCTCCAGGGTCTCTCTGCGTTATCTTTGAAAGACCAGAGCTGCATTTGAAGTTTGAAAGATGCTGTTACGCAAAACAGACTTCTAAGGAAGTGATGAAAAGCCAGGCTTGGACCATCTGCATGTCTGCAGCAGGACCATCCTGCAGAGCTTGCAGGAGAGGGAGTGGGGATGGAGGAGCTGGCCCTGGCACACCTGGGCCAGCTGAGGCTGTGCTCGGGAGAGGGCAGCAGGGATGAGCTAGTGCCAGGAGAGGTGTTTTGTTTTCAGGGCAGAAATGACCCTGTGAAATTGCAATTTCTGAGTGCCCTTGGCCAGGGAATAACTGATCCCTGTCACTCAGCAGCTCCAGTGGGAGCAGCATGTGGGAGTCACCCCCACCAGAGGCTGTATCGGTGACATTTATCCATTCCCATGAACTCTGCTCCCGGAGGGACCCCTCCTCCAGCTCTGCCATGTCCCAAAGTGAGGAGTCAGTGTGGAGGGAGTGCTGGAACCTGCATTTTGCTTTCCCAAAATTCTGCCATCTCAAATCTCTGCCTCACCATGGTTTGCTGCTGCTGCTCAGCACGATGGGAACCTCTCCAGTGGGATGTGTCCAGCCTGAGCGGGGCTGGAAGGAGTGTTCCTGGCATTAATCCTGTGTTCCCATCCCCTTGGGATAACTGGCTGTCTGCACCTCCTCCTCCAGCTGCTGCTGGAGATCCGGGGATATGGGCACAGCACTGGAATATTCTCTTAATAACCAGAATTTCTGCAAACTTAATTGTTGTGAACGAGGCTGGGTTGCAGAGCCAGGGCTGCACGTGGCGTACCATGGGAGACAGATTCCAGAGTTCAGGATGTGCTTTGGGGTGTCCACGAGGCTTGTGTGCAAAATTCAGAGCTCCCTGCCCAGTGGGAAACTTGTGCCCAACTGGATGCAAGATCTGAGGGAAATCCCAGGGAAAAGTTGCTTTTCCATCAAGCGGAGAACATCTCCTTCGCTTTCCTGCCAGGAAACGAGCTGCCTGCAAATCCGTGAATGGCTCCCACAAGTACAAGGGGAACTCCAAAGATGTCAAACCTCCTGACCTTTGGATCCATCACGAGAGGCTGGAGCTCAAACCCATTGATAAATCCCCAGATCCCAATCCCATCATGACAGACACCCCAATCCCTCGCAACTCCCAGGACATCACCCCGGTGGATAATTCCATGGACAGCAATATCCATCAGCGGCGGAATTCCTACAGAGGTGAGCGGCCATGAGGAGTGAAATGCATTTTTCTGTGGCTGGTGAAACCACTTTATTGAGGGATGGTTTAGTTACTCTTTCTTGTTCATATTTTCCGAGTAGTGAATTGGGTTTGTTCCTGGTTTCTAGGACTCTGAAGAGGTTGGATCACGAGTTTTAGTGAGGAAATGGAGCATCCGAGAGTTAAATCATTACTTTCTCTTGGTAAATACTGATTAGTAATGGGAAGATATCTCACTTCATATTAAACCACTGGAGTTGTATCTGACTTCTCCTTTCAGCCCAGAGCTGAACCACTGCCAGAAGTTTGCACTGGGGCCTGGAGAGTTTCTCCAGTGCCCAAAAACCCTCACCCTCACTGTCCTTCTTCCAGCAAAGGAGGAAAGGGCTGTTTGTATCACTTGTGGCTCCACACCTGCCTGGGAACAGGAGCAAAGGGAGGAGTGCTGCAATGCTGCTGTAGTTGCACAGGAGCCTGGCTGCAGAGGAGTAACGTGGCTGTTTCCCCTCAGGACACGAGTCAGAGGACAGCATGTCCACGCTGGCGGGACGGAGGGGCATGAGGCCCAAGATGATGATGCCTTTTGATTCTCAGCCACCTCAGCGTAAGTGAACACCCCCATTCCTGCTGGAGCCACTCCCTGCTCCTGGAAATCCCATCCTGGGCAGCAGGGACAGCTCAGGGGAGGCTCCTGAGCCCCTCCTGGCGCAGGCAGAGCGAGGCCGCGTTAGAAGGGACCGGGAGTGGCCGTACTGGGGTGAGGGCAGGAGCTTGTCCAGGTCTGTCTGTCCCAGTGTGGGGCTCTCCAGGGACAGCCTGTGGGCCTGACTGCTTCTTGTAGTCATTCCCTTGGAACTCTGTCAGTGTCCAGCTGTTCCATAGGAGCTGGAGAGAGCTGGAATCTCTGTCAGGTTCCCCACTGCTGGTTTTTGCCTCCCAGCCCAAGCAGTCACCATCCCCTTTATCTCTGCAGTTGTTGCTCTCAGAGCCTTCTCTGACTTTACTCGGAGCTGCTTGAGACATCTTTGCCCTGGGATCCTTCTCTGATACCAAAATTATCATTATTATGAAATATTTTAAGAACTAAACAATATCTCTATAGTTTTCAAGTGACTCCAAAATGGAAAGGGACTTGGCTGAACCTCTGAACAGCCAGACTGAAATGCTGTGTGAGGACAGCAGTGAGAAGCTGAGGAGTTACTGTGCAGGGGCAGAACTGGGAGGCAAAACCACAGCAAGCTCACCCGGGCTGAGCTTTAGACTTGCCTGAGCTCTGTGATCATGTTCCACCTGTAGCCAGGTGACTGCTGCCACAACCCCTGTGTTTTATGGAATTGTTTCAGAGTAGTCCATTACATTTCCACTTTCCTTTTGCTTTAATTGAAAACTGAGCTGAGGACTTGGTGTTCTTGATCTCTACCTCCTTTTTCAAGTGTCCTGATGACCTGATTGCTCAGTTTGTGAATTTTCTTGTTCTGTGACCTTTTTCCAAGAGTAGCATCTTGTTTCTTGGTTGTACACTGAGTAGTCTGATCTCTGTGTTGTCTCCCAGCTTCCCATGTGTGAGGAGGGAGCAGAGGATGCAGTTTGACACTGAATTCCTCAGGAGCTGGTCTGTGTCAGACATGGGTGTGTGACAGGTCCCTGTCCCATGCCAGGCCTTGGACAAGCCTGGCTGCTTTCCCCTCTCTGTCAGCTCCTGCCTTGCCAGGAGGGCACAGCCCAGGCCCAGCTGAGGGGCAGGGCAGCACGAGGAGGGTGTGGAAGGTCTGCTGGGCTGGGGCTTGGCTTTGACACTTGGACTCTCCATGCTGTTTGTGAAAGCTCCGAAGGCCTCCAGCCGCAGGCTCTGGTTTATGGCAGTGGGAACATCGGTGTGGGGTCTGCAGGTGCCTTTTGGCAGGAGCTCACCCTGGCACTCTGGGAGGCCTTTTCTCAGTGAGCTCCACCAGGACCATTCCATGTGTCCAGCTCTGGGCCTGCACAGCCTTCCATGGCTTTCTTCCACCCACTGGAGCATTCAGAGGGAGTTATTATTCACCTCATAGGTACTGAATGATGGTGATCCACTGTGCCATTTTAGTCTAATATGCAGTAATGGGGTGTACCTAGTGACTTCTTCTTTGCCTCTTGGAATACAGAAATTCTGGAAGAATATTGGGAAGCAAAGGGCTGTTTCCTGTCTTAACACACCTCATTTCTCTTTATACCGTAATGGATAATAGATCTGTATTCTCTTTAATCTTCTTCTGAACTTTTCCTTGGAATCAAGCAGTGCATTAAGAGCTGGTGGCAGAGTTTTTGGAGCTGTAATTGAGTGATTTTTTTGCCCTAAGCATGTTAGAGGTGTGATAACCCAGGGGTTTAAGCTGGGCTGTCAATCAGCTGAGGCTCTGGCTCACTGCTGGAGCAGGGAGCAGGGATGGGTGTCCCCAGCCTGTCCTCTCTGTGTGTGTGTGTTAAGTGTTTCTCTGTCTTGTGTTCATCCACAGCTGTGATTAGTGCTCATCCCATCCATTCCCTCGACCCCCCTCACCACCATTTCCACTCCGGCAGCCTCGCCTCTCCAACCCGCAGCTTCCTGCACCACCAGCTCAGCCCGTGGCCCCTGGGCTCTGCCATGTCCCATTCGGACAGGGCTGACTCCACAGGTGAGAGACCAACCTCAGGGAGGTGCTGCTTTGTGGAACAGGGAGGGAAGCACCTGGAAGTCAGAGCCTGAAGCTCGGTCAGTCTCCTCTGTGGGGTTCCATGAGGGATGGGTTAGGTACAGACAGAATCCTGGGTGGGCTGGGTTTTCCTGGGTAGATATTGATCGTTGACATCCATGGTGGTGTCCTTGAAAAAGGGGGTTTCATGTTTTGTACACAGCTCCAAACTGGGGGATTCCTCCTGGTAAAGCCTCCGGCCCTGGAGTCTGAAATATCAGGTTAAATCTGAGCTGCTTTGTGGGATAACTTTTCCCCTAATTAATACAATATGAAACCAAGAGAGGAGGAAAGTCTGGGCTTGGCTACCGAGAGTGGGAGCGTGCAGAAAATGGGGGTGATTTCCACGCAGCACTTTCAGACTTGATCAGAGTCATCTGCAGTAGTTTGGGAGAGCACTAAAGTCTCCAGAGCTATGAAAAATTCCAAAGCAATGGTATTGCTAAATGTGCACATGGGTAACGTGTTGGGATGAAGTGAACTCTGAGCTTCTCTGCTTTAAGGTCAACATTTGAAGGTGTCACAGCCAAAAGTGGTGTTGCCTTATGAGAACAGTTCCTGAGGCTGCAAGGTCCGTTCCAGCTCAAACCATTCCATGCGTCTCAGTGGTTGGATTTCAAGTGTGGCTCCTCTGTGACCACCGCTGTGCTGTGTGCTTGAAGTGTTCCTAGTTAAAAATGCCAGTTCTGGGAGATGCTCTGGGGTAAAAGGAGGCTGCAGGTTCGTGTTCTGTGCTGTTCGTCTGAGGACTGGAGCATGGAGCTGTTTCAGTGCCACAGTGCTGATGTGGTGTTGCTGGAGAGGGGGAATCACTCAGCTCTCAGCTCATTTTGTTCCCATTCAGCCGATGGTCACCTCAGAGTGGGCCATGGGGTCATTCCCTGCAGGCACCGTGCCCTGGGAGGAGGTGTTGTGTCCCTGGAGCCCATCCCAGTGAGGGAAAGGTGCTGTGTCCCAGTGGCCCCAGAGCCCATCCCAGTGAGGAACAGGGGCTGTGTCCCTGTGGCCCTGGAGCCCATCCCAGTGAGGAGTAACCCTGTTGGTGTGTGTGTGTTGCAGAGTCTGTCCGGAACACGCCCAGCACGGACACGATGCCAGCGGCCGCGGCCATGCCCAGCGCGGAGCTGCCGGAGCCCGAGGGGCCGTTCCTGCCCACGGAGGAGGAGCCCCAGGGCCCCCCCACAGCCCACGTGCGCCCCTCGCCCCCCCTCAAGAGCTTCGCCGTGCCCGCCGTGCCCTCCACCGGGGGCCCCTTCGACCCTGCCCTGCCCAGCACCCCCCTGCTGACACAGCAAGGTGAGGGATTTCGGGAGCAAAGGGGGGGTGGAGTCAGGCAGAGGCTGGGGTGAGTTTCGTTGGTGTCGTTTTCCGTACATAAATGAGACAAAATTCAAATCCAGCACTCCACAATTGAAGCGTTCCTTTTGTCCTGGTAGAATCCTTTTCCTTCATGGAATCATCATCGCAGGCTGGTTTGGGTTGGAAGGGAGCTTTAAAACCCATCCAGTGCCACCCCCTGCCATGGACAGGGACACCTTCCGCTGTCCCAGGGTGCTCCAAGCCCCGTCCAGCCTGGCCTTGGGAGCACTGCCAGGGATCCAGGGGCAGCCACAGGTGCTCTGGGCACCCTGTGCCAGGGCCTCCCCACCGTCACAGGGAACAATTCCGTCCCAATATCCCATCCCTGGCAGTGGGAAGCCATTTCCCCCCGTCCTTACTCCAGCAGACCCAGTGACCAGAGCTGACCGTGTCCCACCCCTTTGCAGCTCCCGGGCACCCCGTGCACGCGGTGAAGACGGCGTCCATCGGCACCTTGGGCAGGACTCGGCCACCCATGCCCGTGGTGGTGCCCAGCGCCCCCGAGGTGCAGGAGACCACGCGGATGCTGGAGGACTCGGAGAGCGTAGGTACCCCTGCCCGGGCTGGCAGGGCTCACCCCTGGGCTCTGTGGGATCCCTGCACCGGCACCTTGGCGGGCATAGGGCAGCAGGCTCGGGGCTCGGGGCTTGGGGCTCGAGGCTCCGCTGCCTGGGAATGCGGAGGGAATGTGGAGGGGAAACAATTCCTGCAGGGAGGGGCGTGCTGAGTCCTGCAGCCCCAGCTTCCCCAGCTCTGCAGAGCATTCCCAGTGCCATTCCCCAGCTCTGCAGAGCATTCCCAGTGCCGTTCCTGAACTCTGCAGAGCATTCCCAGTGCCATTTCTGAGCTCTGCAGAGCATTCCCAGTGCCATTCCTGAGCTCTGCAGAGCATTCCCGGTGTCACATGGAACATGTGGCATTAACATCAGTGTGTTCCAAGCCATCATCCCAAATATGTGTGTAGATTTCCCCGGGGAAGCTTCATGACTTTTGGGGAAGGTGCAGCTGGCTGTTGGGCTGCTTTGGAAGCAGCCTTTAAGGAACGTTTTGGGTGTGAGGCACTGGAATTTCCCTTTCAGATTGCAAGCCCAGGAGCTACTCCTGGGGCCATCGTGTCACCTGTTATACACAAATATTCATTGTGGCTTCACTGCCATGGGAAATGCTCACTGGGAATTGGGTTTCCTTTCTTTCCTCATTGTCCTTTTCTTTGGTCACGTGTTTTTTACTCTCCTGATCTTGTATGTGCTGGTCTGGAAACTTGATCTGGTGCCCTTTTGTCCTTCTGTCACTCCTGCTTTATTCATTTTGTTTGGTCAGTACCAAACCCATGTTCCTCAGCACATTTGTGATATTTAAATAGAGCCATTAATAGTTTTTTTCATTAATATATTAGTGCAAGGTTGAGTCAGCACAAAAAAATGGTTACATTAAATTACTGGTTCAGCTATGAGTGTTAAATTGTAAATTACAAGTTGAAATATGGGGGTTAGGGTTGGGTAGTGATTTGAATTAATTCTGGGGTATTTAGGAGAACCTGTAGGAATGAGTTTGAGGAATGAGTTTACTTCCAGCTGCTGCTCTTTATCCCTGTCAGGAGCTGGCAGAGACTGTGTTGGGCACGGGACTGGGATGACTTTGCTGGTGCAGTGCAGAGGTTTGGTAAACTGCGAGTTCTGTGCTGCTGAAGTGAAGGAGGAGGTTTGTGTGTGGGAACAGGTCAGAGTTGGAAACCGCTCAGAACTGGGAAGGGCTTGGTCAGGAAGGGTTTGGAGATGAACCAGGCTGTGGTGTCTGTCCACAGTGGTGGCAGAAATGAGACAGCTGAGCCTAAAAATGTGTGGGTTTAGCAACCACCATGATCCCAAAACACCTTTGTCAAAGTGATTCCTTTTTTCCCATTAAGCTGGGAAGATTCTTCTCAACTTCCTTCATTGGTTCAAAGGCAGGGATTGAGACAGGGAAACAGGGCTTGGTCAGTGGAGCTCTGAACCACAACTCCCCAGAGAGCTGCACTGGAAAAAGAGGGATCTGTCACGTTATTAATTGGTGTAATGGTCGATAAATCCACTTGTGCTCATCCTGAGTCAGGGCCAGGACCTGCAGCAGGGAGTGCCCATTCCCGGGATTCCTGCTCTGCCCCAGCTCTGTGTGAGTGACCCTCTCCCTGTCCACAGAGCTACGAGCCGGACGAGTTGACCAAAGAAATGGCCCACCTGGAAGGACTTATGAAGGACCTCAACGCCATCACCACGGCGTGACCGCCCGGCCGTGACGCCAGACCCGCCGCCAGTCTCAGACTCAGCCTTGGAACACAAGGAATTGTACAGAGGAAAAATTAAAGGAAAAAAAATAAGAGGAAAAAAAACAGCAGCAAGAGGGACAGCACAGGAGAGCAATGGAGGGAGGAGGAGAGGAACCAGCCAGAGGTGACCGAGCGTCACCCCTTGTCCCGCAGCGCAGCCACGCGGGGTTCCAGCAGTGCCCGGCAGGATGGGCCACGCCAGCCGGGCTGGGAGCCAGCCGGACAAAAGCAAAGCAAAGTGGACTCGCCGTTAGTTTTTTTCTGGTCAGGTTTTGTCTCAGTGGTGTGATTGCCCTGCCTTTTCAGTGTTGGACATTGGCATTTATGTACAATTTTATTTGTGTTTTTATTTTATCTTTTTTTATAAAAAGGAAAAAAATATTGTAATTAAAAAAAAAGGAGAAACTGTTGTTTTCCACAGCCTAGGCTGCGGTTTGACTGCTTGTTCTATTGTGTATGAAAATTCATTGCCAGTGTGGGTTGTTCCGTTTTGTTTTTTATTCTGCGTATAATTACGTCCCCTTCTGGCAGTTAATCCATGGCCTTTTGGGATGCTGCACTGCTCTTTGTAAGCTTTTTTTATTATTTTTATATTATAATTATTAAAAGCCTGACCTTCTCCTCTCATCACTGTGAGATTCCCAGTCTGTTTGAGTTGAGGTGTAATTGGAGAGCCTTGTTTGTTGCTTTTTGTGCAGTTTCAATATTTCGAGTGACGGGAGAAGTAGCTGGGGAAGGGGAGGGGATCCCGGGGAGGGTTAATTCCTGTCGTTTTCCTGTCTTTTTCCAGTGACTGGGAAGGCTGAAGGACATGGAAACATCTTCAGCTGTACTGTGTGTGTGGTCACTGAACACAGGGAGAGTCCTTTAGGAACATCCAGAGAATTCCTCCGGGGAATTGGGGTTCTCCTGTTGAGGTGACTCTACAGGAAGCTTCTTTTGGCAGCTGTTTTGTTGTTGTTGGTTTAAAGATGGATCAGGAGCCTTGGAAGTGCAGAGTGGGAGCTCAGCCAGGCTGCAGGGCTGGGGCTGAGCCCCCTGGGCTCGGAGAACTTCGGGATACTCCCATTCCAAGCACCCCAGATCCTGCCTGGAGAGCACTGAGTGCCCACAGGGTCCTGCAGCAGGGCCCTGTCCCCACCCATCCCAACAGGAATCCTGCTCTGAAGGATTCTTCAGACACAAAAGAAGGCAAAAATGTGGGTTTTTACCCTTTGGAAGCCACATGAAAGTAAACCCAGTGCTGGTGACTGGGGTGCTGTGCACAGACCCGTCTGGGAAGGGAGCAGGGGGAAGCAGGGAGCTTCAGGGAGGGGAGGGAAGAGGGGTTTTCCTTCTCTCTTTGTGTGCTTGCCTGGCTCTGCCCTTCTCTGCAAAAAAAGAAGGGGCTGGAGTTCAGTAAAATGACATAAATCAGCTGCCAGTGAACTCCTGTGCAGTTTCACTTCCAGGATAAAAGGAATCCCAGACTTCTGATGGTTCAGGGGCTGGGATTTGGGATCTGGGAAGCTCAGGCCCCTCTATGCCTCTGCCGGGGGAAATGCTGTGGTTTCCACTGAAATGGCAAAACCAACTTTGCTTCCTTTGCTTCCCATTGTCCCCTGAACTGGAGCTGAAGCTCACAGGCCTGGCACTGGGAGAAGGGAAGAGCCACGGAATGCCCGGGGGGATCAGGGATTTGGGGTGGGGCCACTTCCTTTCTTTTCCTGGGCTCTGTGTTGTCATTTCTGGGCCATTTCCTGCATTTATTTATTACCGGGGGAGGGGAGGGAATTAAATTGGAGCACCATGGGCCACCTGGATAATTAACGTTTGGACTTTTAATCAGTACAATTCAGGGCAAAATAAGCTACAGAACATGTATTTAAAGAATAAAATCCACCCCTGGCGTGAAAGGAGGGTGTGGACCTTTTCCTTTGCCTATTTTTTACCTGTACCCAAAGAAACACCATCCTACACACACAGTATTCCCAGCTGGGGGCCTTTGTGAATATTCCTGATGTAGAACACCATGAATGTTAATATTGTCATTGAATTTGGGGAGGGGGAATATTTTTAATGATAAAACAACTGTTCAAAGTTGGTTTTTTAAGGTTAAACTGAAAAAAAAAAAAACACATTTATTGGATTCCGTGTACAATCTGTATTGCACTTTTTCACATTTTAATGCTATGTTTTCTTACACCTCCTGTGATTCTGACTTCAGAGCATTTGTGTATCCTTGTAGTGTCGTAGTCCAGCTGTGCAGCAACAGCTTCCCTCAGACACGTGGGGAAAGGGAACCAACCAAACCTGTACATTGTTTTATGACTCTCTTGTAGAAGGATTTCAAGGACTGCTGTAGATGTCGACCTCTCTGTACAATTTTTTTGCTTTTCTGTAGTATTTGCTGTATCTCCTCTATGGCTTTTTTTAATAACTTCATGGTCATTATTTTGTATTGGGCGTCCAATACACTTTTTTTAATCCAATCAACGCCTGGGCTGCTTGGAGAGTTTGTTTAATTATTCCTAGTCGAGACAGGGACCAGGTCTGGAGTTTTACTTGCCCTGGGTTTTTTTTGCTGTGGGTTGTGTTCCCCAAAGAAAGAAGAGGAAAACTCTTCTCCCTCCCTCAGGCTTTGTGCAGACACTGAACTTGGAACATCTTCCTGTCGCCCTGTTCCAAAGCTCCACAGTAAAATGATCACCTTTTAATTAGCAAGCGGGGGGGGGGGGGGNCTTTTAAGTACCAGGGGGGGGGGGGGGTGTTGGGGGTGTTTCAAATCAGTGGAAATACAAATAATAAACTGGGAAATCATGGAGAAATAATACCAGAATTACTGGGTGGGATATTGCACTTCCTGTATCACCTGGGTTGTGAAGGGGAGCAATTGATCTCCTTGTTGCCACCCCCTGGCCGATTCCAGCCTCTCCTGTTCCACACTGGAGCCTCTCCCCGCTCCTCAGCCCCTTCCCCGCCGTGTNCTGCCAGGGGAGAGAAATGGGGAACATTTCCTGAGTCCCGGGGGGAGCAGATAAACCCTGCCTGGACTCACCAGCACTGAGCCGGGGGCACTGCCGCGGGCAGGGGGGGCAGGGGATGGGCTTTTCCAACCCAAACCGGTCTTGGGTTTCACACGGAATCACTGAGGTGGGAAAAGAGCCCCGAGACCATCGAGTCCAAGCTGTGCCCCAATCCCCACCTTGTCCCCAGCCCAGAGCACTGAGTGCCGCCTCCAGCCCTTCCTTGGACACCTCCAAGGATGGGGACTCCAAACCAGGGGGCCTGGAGGAGCCCCTGCCAAGGCCTGACCGCCCTTTCCATGGGGAAATTCCTGCTGATGTCCAACCTGAGCCTCCCCTGGCAGAGCCTGAGGCCGTTCCCTGTCCTCCTGTCCCTGTTCCCTGGGATCAGAGCACGACCCCCCCAGGCTGCCCTCTCCTGACTCCAACTGTCAGGGAGTTGTGCAGAGCCACAAGGTCCCCCCTGAGCCTCCTTTTCTCCAGGCTGAGCCCCTTTCCGAGCTCCCTCAGCTGCTCCAGGTGCTGCGGCACAGAGCGCGTTCCCTCGAGACGGCGGAGCCCCTTGGCTGTGCCGTTGTGCCCGGGTCGTGCCAGGAGGTGCCCCGCGGGCCGGGCGACACAGCAGCCCGGGACAGCAGATGGCAGCCGTGCCTCGCCGCTGGGAAGCCGCAGCGTTCGCACGGCCCGAGCGGAGCTCCTGAAGGGATGAGGGACCCACGGCAACGCTGCAGCTCCGGAGTGGCGGCTCGGGGAGGAACTCACGCTGGGAATCCCAGTTTTCCCATGGAAGCTTTGGCTTCCGACCCAGAACCAAGGGCTGCCTCGAACACCTGCAATAAATTCGTGCAACACTCGCAGGCTTTTGCCCAGTATCAGCAGCCTCCCCTCTCCACCTGGACTGAGTCTGGGTTTCAACCCAATCCCTCGTCATCTCAATAAAAGCGTTCCTGCAGCAGCTCAGGATGATTTAATTCAACAGCTTTCGCCAAAAATACCGAACCTTTGCAGCTTTTCGTAGGATCCTGGAATGGTTGGGTTGGAAGGGACCTTAGAGCCCGTCCAGCGGCACCCCTGCCACAGGCAAGGACACCTTCCACTGTCCCAGGGTGCTCCAAGCCCTGCCCAGCCTGGCCTTAGACACTGCCAGGGATCCAGGGGCAGCCACAGCTTCTCTGGGCACCCTGTGCCAGGGCCTCACCACCCTCACAGGGAGGAATTCCTTCCCAATATCCCATCTAACCCTGCCCCCTGGCAGTGGGAAGTCATTCCCTGCGTCCTGTCCCTCCACCTCTCGCCCCAAGTCCCTCTCCAGCTCTCCTGGAGCCACTTTAGGCCCTGTCAGGGGCTCTGAGCTCTCCCTGGAGCCTCCTCCTCTCCAGATGAGCACCCCCAGCTCTCCCAGGCTGTTTCTGTGGGATCAGGGCTCCCCCACCCCCACAGACGCTTCAAGCAGGTTACACCTCTGCCTCGCGTGACTCCTGAAAGCCAAGCTTGGGGCTGCACTGGGGCTCTCCAGAACCTGCCAGACACAATAAAATCCCTGCCTCTAAAGCAGTTTTTGGCAGCTCTGCAGTGTGGGGGCACCCTGAAGGCCGGGGGGACCTGGCCCCAGGTTTCCACCAGGAAACCTGCAGGACTGACAGGGCACAGCAGGTTCAGAAAGGGAAAGTCAACCCCGAGCAGGCACAGTGTGGGAAAGCAGCCAGAGGTGGCAGAGTGGGGAACATCCCCGGCCCCAGCCTGCACCTGCCCAGGGAGGGGACAGGGACAGCCGGAGTGCCACAGGGTGCCAGGGACAAACTGAAATCCAGTGAGGACTCAGCCCACGCTGGGGGCTCCCCCTTTGCTGCGGGGGAACCTTCTGAGCAGCACCTTCCCCTCCACGAGTGGGCTGTAGGTGAGCACCGCGGAACAACCCGGTCTCTGTCCTTCAGTAATCCACAATCAACTTTTCCCAGCTATTCCCCCCCATTCTAGCTCCTGCTTCCCAGCCTTCTTCCAGCTCACACTGCCCTTCCCTCTCCGGAGGCGCAGGGACTGTAGCTCCCACGGGGGCTGTAACTTTGGGCAAACTCTGATTTTCCCTGGTAATTTCTTAGGAGGAAATCCTGCCCCCCAAGGAGGCTCTCTCGGGACCTCCCAGCCCCCGGGAGCTCTGCCCATGGCGAGTTGGTCACGGTGGCAGTGCCACCACAGCCTTTTCTTAGCACCCAAATGCACCTGTGCCACCAGTGCCAGCCTTGGGGACAGGAGGTGCTGCTGCTCCCGTAGCTGCAAAGGCAGACACAGGCCAACCCTGGGCACAGCGCGCCAGGGCTGGGAGATTCCCCAGCTGCTGCAGAGGCTGGGAGAGCTGAAGACGAGCTGGAGATGTAGAAATGAAATCATTGCTCATTAACTTAACCCGAATCATGCCTCGCCCTCGGCTGCCGCGGGCAAGGGAAGCTTGGGCTGCCGCGGGCTCCTCTTCTGGAGCTTCGGCCGTGTCCCTTCCTCCCTTACGGCATTTCAGGCAGGCTGTGCCTCCACCTCCTCTGATGACCCCTCAGGTTGAGAGCAGGGCTCCACTGCCCCAACCAGCGGCCGCCAGGGCCTCCAAGGCGGAGCTGAAGCATCCCGGAGCAGGTGCGGGGATGCCCTGACCTGAGCCCCGGGAGCCTTTCAGCGAGCACGAGGCTGCTGCCGACCCGCCACCCTGCAGGACACGGGGACCGGGTCGCAGACTCCAGGCAGCGCCCGGGGACTGCGGGACACAGGTTTGGGGTCAGACACGCCGGTGGAGCCCGGGCAGGGGTTTTCCCGGTGGAACCCCCGGATGGCTGCGTTCCCGACAGCTGCATCCCGACATCCTCGTGCGCCAGGAGAACGAACACCCGAGCCCATCGCTTCCCGTGGGAGCGTCTCCATGGCAACAGCATCCCCTCCAGCCATCCATCCCCTCCATCCACCCACCCATCCGTCCGTCCCCTCCGTCCGTCCTTCCCTGCCGGGGCCGGGCGCTCCCATCCGTCCCTCCCGGAGCTGTCCCCGATCCTGCCGCGGTGACTAACAGCCCCTGCTGAGGCACCGGCAGGGAGGAGCCTCCAGGGAAACCTCGGTGCCATCCCAAACCCTCTCCCAGCACCCCCAGCCTCGGGGGCTGTCCCTGGGTCACCCTGCTGGGAGTGTCCCTGTCCAAGGGAGCAGCGTCCCCCAGCACCGGGGCCACATCCTGCCCTCCCCACCTCCCCTCTCCCTTTCCCACCCCTGCCTGGCTGCTCCTGGGATTTCTCCGCCTTTTCCTGCAGGGGCGCAGAGCCCCCACAGCATCCCCGCATCCCGAGGCCAGGCTGGAGCAGCAGGGACTTCCTCGGCCGCACTCCCTCCTGGATCCCTGGATCCCGACAGCAATTCCTGCCCTCCCTGGCCGAGCTCTAGGCAGCAGCACGGATCACCGGGGCCGCTTTCCCACTTGGAGAAACAGGGAGGAAAGCTGTGCTGGTGCAGGCAGTGCTGGGAAGGGGGGGAAGCCAAAAGGGACAAGGCACCCCCAGACCTGGGGCTGGGGGGAAGAAATGGTTGCCCAGTCCTGGCCCCAAACCTGCCAGCACAGAAGAGACCCTAGAAACAGGGCACACAACCCCATCCCCAGATCCAGCACCTTCCAGAACCTTCCACTCCAACCAAGTCCCCCAGAGACCCTCCTGATAGAAGCAGGGGACAAAGCACAGGGCAGGGCTCAACTCTTCCCCATAGCTGCCCCCAGCAGCCAGGACGGGCCAGCAGCACTCCCAGAAAGTGGGTTTCAGGTGGTGAGTCACCCCAAACCCCCCCAACTCTTACCTAGGCAGACACGGGAGAACCTTCTGCCTGCTCTTCCTTCCTGCTCCTCGCTGCAAGGAGCAGGACTGGGAGAAGCCAAACTGGAACCTGCCTATGCCCCACACTCCTCAACTGTTTCTCATCACCTCCATCCCAGCTGTTCCCCATCACCTCCAGCCCAGGTGTCTCCCATCTCCATCCCAGGTGTCTCCCATCTCCATCCCAGGTGTTTCCCATCTCCATCCCAGCTGTCTCCCATCTCCATCCCAGCTGTCTCCCATCTCCATCCCAGCCCGGGCCCTCCCCAGCTGCAGGACATTTCCCTGAGTCCCAGCCCGGCTGCTCGGGGCTGGGGCTATCTCTGCCTTCGCAGTTGGGTTTTGCTCTGCCTGGAGAGGGGGCTGGGAGCAGTGGGGCGTTAACGGGATGGGAGCTGGAGCGAGGACAGCCCTTCCCAGCCGAGGTTGCTTGGGGAGAATCACTGGGATCTGATGAACCCCATCGAGCAAGGAACAGCACCCCAGTAAACGAGACCGGGACGCTGAGTCCCCGCTGCGCTGTGACTCATGGGCTCCAGGGCATACTCCAGAGTGCCCAGGGCTGGTGCCTGCCGGGTTTTCTACTACTTGAGCCAAACTCTATTACTTAGGAGACCGTTTAGCTGGAGACAGGGAGGGGAAAAAAGGCGTGAGTTGTGCCACGAGTGCCTCCCTGCCCCTCGCCGGGGCATCCGCAGCTCCCGTGGAATCTGTGGGGTGGGGCTATCATGGCAGCGCTGATTAAAGTCCCGCCTTGAGCGTCCTTGTGGAGCTGAGTGTGGCTGTCCTCGGTCCCCGGGCCCCCCACATCGCAGGGCTCGCAGGGACACGGACAGGAGCTGTGCTGGAGCTGCAATCTCCGGCACAGAGAGAGGTGAACAATCCCTCGGGAGAGCGCTCCTGCCTGGCACCGCAGCCTGGACAGATGTGCTCGGGTGTGCCCTCCTTCCCGAGTGTCCTGTGCTGCGGGGAATCTCTGAGGCTGCTCTGGGAGAAGCAGGAATGCTCACAGGGGAGCAGCACCGGAGCCCTGTCCTCCAGCCTCCCTCCCGGGAGGGAGACATGACCGAGCCGGCCAGGGCCTGGAGGCCCTGGGGGCCTGCTCTTGCAGCACCGGGATGTGCTGCTGCTCCCCCTGCCTCGGCGCTCCCTTCTCCGGGAGCCGCTCCCAGGATGCGGAGGCAGCCAGGCCAGCTGGAGCCACCAGAGATGGCAGCTCCCGGCCCTGGGCTGGCCTGGCCTTGCAGAGCCGCTGGAGGGATGGGCACGCTCCTGGCCGGAGCTGACCACATCCTGCGGCCACGGCGGTGGACAGGAGCCCAGGGAGCCCCGGCGGGGCTGGGCTGGGCTGGGCACAGCTGGGCACAGCTGGCCGCGGGCCGCCGGCAGGGCCGGGGTGGAGGGGACAGCGCGTGTGAGTCCCGCTCCCACCCCGCGGCACAGAGCTGCCGTGGGAGAACGGGAATGAAGGGAAGAGGGGAAAATGACCCTG
This sequence comes from Oreocharis arfaki, assembly GCA_013398015.1. Lineage (NCBI taxonomy): Eukaryota > Metazoa > Chordata > Aves > Passeriformes > Paramythiidae > Oreocharis > Oreocharis arfaki. Next base: position 165,919 of record VZRR01000839.1, read on the forward strand.
AAGAGCTCTCTAATTCACAGCACAGCAGTGAGAGCGACTCCCAGGGAGGGGACGGCGCTCAGACAGGCGGCACCAGGAGATGCGGTTAACCCCTTCCTGCCTGGCTCCCGCAGCGCCCGCGCCCCGTCCTCAGCCGGGAGCTGCTGTGTCCTCACCGAAACAAGGGAGCCTCGCCTCTCCTGGGGGGCTCCGGACGGGTTTTGTTCATCAGGAGCCTGGGGAGGGGACCAGAGGGAGCAGCGGCCGCCAGCGATTGGGGTCGCTGGAGGCTGGGGCGATGGAGAGGGAGCAATAGAGGCTCCAGCCTCCGCAAGTGGAGAACCGAGACAGGGCTTTGTGCCCTTAACGCACCACCCTCAGCTCCATTAAAATCAGGGCCTAAAGCCAGAGCGGGCTTAGACAAAGGACGCTGGGATCAGGGAGACAGAATTATGTGACAAAACCAATGTACATAGACTCGTGCTAAAATTCGGCATCTTTTCGTCGAGAGGAGAGAGCAGGAAGGAGAGGATGGGTTTGGAGACACCCTGAGCATCCAGGGAACAGTTCCTAGGCACTGCTGGGAGCGGGGACAGGCTGGGGACATCCTGCCCATCCAGGGAGTGGTGCCTGGGCACTGCAGGGAACAAGGACAGGCGGGGACAGGGCTAGGGACACTCTGCCCATCCAGGGAGCTGTGCCCTGGACGGCTGGGAGCAGACACAGGGCTGGGGACCCTGGGCACTGTGCTTCCCCGAGGTCCCTGGGGTGGCTTACTGAGGGCAGAGTGTCCTCCCAGCCTCGCACAGGAGCACACCTGGGAGTGAGTCCGGCACGGAAGATCTGTGCTGGGAAGGGGGGGGTGCTCAGCTCTGACCTGGGGACAGGACCTTGGGCTGTGCCAGCCTCTCCCCTGGGCTCCCCCCGCCAGACAAGCAGCGTCCAGCCAGGGCTGCACCTCTGCCAGGAGCGGACAGCGCTGCTCACAAGGTGCCTGAGCAGCTGGATTTAATTGCTGCGGGTTTCTGAGTGTGGATTTGGGCTGAGACCGCGGCAGAGGGGCCAGAGGCACGCACAAAACCTGGGATCACAATGGGAGCATTTCCCGGTGTGGGGCGAGGGACAAACGTGACCAAGGAACCGCAGAGGTGAGGAGAAGCTGCTGCAAAATCACCTCCAAGCGCTGAGGGCCAACCCGAAGCGCAGCTTGCCCTGCCCCGCTTCCTCCCCAGCGCGGAGGGCAGCCACTGAGCCCCGCTTTGGGGCAGCAGAGGGAACGATCCGGCCTCGTGCCAGCCACAGGCCACCCCAGCCACGGCTGGAGGAGGCAGGAGTGGATGGAGAGGGAGTCTCTGACATCCAAGGCCTCCAGCAACGAGAGGCTGCTCGTGTGTGCCATCCCAGTGCATCCCAGTTCTTGGAGTCATCCCTGCCCCAGCGCTGTGCTCCGGCCACCCTGGAGCCCGGCAGAGCGGTCACCCCTGGCTCCTGGAATCCTGGCGCGGGCTGGCCTCTTCCCTCCCCTCTCCTGGGACTCCCGGCGTGCTGATGGGAGCTGACCCCTCTGGGGCTTGGAGAGGTGGCCGCAGTGCTGGGCAGGGGAATTACCCCAAGGGAGGGTCCTGCCTCTGCAGGGAATTACCCCCTCACCAGGGAATTACTCCAAGGGAGGGTCCTGCCCCACCAGGTGCCAGCTCTGTCTCCAGCTCCCGTCCCTCTGGGAAGCAGAACTCCTGGCCAGCTTTTACTCCGGGCGTGGTGCCAGCACTCACTGCGGGGCTGCCGAGAAGCCAACCGTGGCCCCTCCTGTTCCTCCCTGATGAGACAGGACCCAGCCAGGCCACGCACGGCCCCGGCCCCAGGTGGGGCTCCCCGGGACACCCCCGGGGCTGGCAGGGTGTCCCTGCGGGGGGTTGTGGCTGGGGAGCAGCGCTCAGGGTCCCGCCGGGCTGCTGCTGCACCGCAGGACTCAGGGAGGCTGCACAGAGGAAGAGAAACCTCTTCTCAAGAGCTGATCCCAACTGGGACGGCGCAGAGGGAGAGCCCAGCAGAGCTGCTGGCCCTGCCCTTCCCCACGCCAGGGGATGGATCCTGAGGCTCTGTGGTGCAGTGGCCTGGGGATGAGGGGGCAAGCTCACCCTGCTGATGGGCAGTGGCCTGGGGATGAGGGGGCAAGCTCACCCTGCTGATGGGCAGTGGCCTGGGGATGAGGGGGCAAGCTCACCCTGCTGATGGGCAGTGGCCTGGGGATGAGGGGGCAAGCTCACCCTGCTGATGGGCAGTGGCCTGGGGATGAGGGGGCAAGCTCACCCTGCTGATGGGCAGTGGCCTGGCTCTGGGGTCTGGGGAGGTTTCCCTCACAGCTGGATCACCCCAATGCCCTCTGAAGTCCCCGCAGTGAGACAGGGAGGCACCACAATGTGCTGAACCAGCCTTCCAGGTGTGCTCTGAGAGCTCAGAACTTGGATTTTGTTACAGTCCAACCCTGCAAGTTCTCAAATCTTCTGTGAAATCTTAAGAGAAATGTTGGCTTGGGCAGGACTGACAACCCATCCCCTCTGCAGCAGGAATGGCATGGGAAATAAAAAAGTCCGGCCTAGAAACCCTTTCCGAAAGACAACCCAAACCTTTCACTGCCTGAATTCCCTCAGGGAAAGCTCAGGACAAGGGGACCCACCAGGAGGGGCTGGGACAGACACTGAGAGAGCCTTGCAGGAGCGAGAAGGAAGCTCAGACTGAGGCCAGTTTTACCTTCCTGAAACCCCTAAGCCCCTGGCCTTGGCACCCTCGTCGCTGTGTGGCTCCCGGGACAGTCCCTGCCCCACTGTGTCCTGTGCGCGGCCTTCCCCAGGGATGCCCCAGGCAGCCCCAGCTTCCACGGCTGCGTTACAGGGCAGGTTTTCCTGCAGACGTCTGCCAAACAGCTGCCAGGTTTCTCCCTGGGCCTGCTGAAAGTTCGGGCGTGTGTGGAATTTTCAAACTTCTCCTGTCAGTGGCTCAGCACAGAGCACGTGTGAGGTGCTGCACACCCTGCCCGAGCCCCGCAGGCAGCGGGAACACAGAGACAGGGCGAGGTAAAGGGCCGAGACGGGGTTTTCCTTCTTTCAAGCCCGTCTCGTGCTGCCTGGAGTGCACCACGTGAAGCAGACAGCAGGTCAGAGGGGTGGGTTTTTCACGTTTTTATTTACTAAGGTTTTTATTGTGTGTTTTATATTGCAAACCCCACCCCTCGAACTCTTCCCCTCCCTTCCCCCCAAAAGAAAACAAAAAAGAGTAATAATAATAATAATAGTAATAATAATAATAATAATAGTAATAAATATAGTTCCACCTACTGAGACAAGCCTAGTGTTGACTGGGGTCCAGTCAGAGTAACTCAATGTTGGCTACTGCAGTGCTGAGAGCTGGAAACCCAAAGAAGATCCCCGAGGGAAGCAAAGCCAAAGAAGGATGTCCCGCAGCGAGGAGGGGGTACAGCCGGGCAGCGCCAGCCCGGGGTGTCCCCTGAGGGATTGGGGGCCAGAGCAGCAGCCTCGGGACAGGGATCCAGGAGCGCTGGAGCCTTTTCCCGCTGCCTGCACAGCCCAGCCCCACACTGAGCTCTCCGGGTACTCCGGCCAGGGGCCCTCTGGCACACGGGGGAAAGGTCTGCTAACAACCCAAAAGAACGGAAAAGGATATTGTGAGTGTCCCTCGTACCTCTGCAAACACGAGAGGGCCTGTGAGCCAGCTCCAACTCCTGTTCCAAAATGAAGCTGTACATATTTGGAAAAGCAGGATCTAGAGGCTACAATTGTCACCTGCCAGCAAGCCCTGCGAGAGGGCCGGGACTGCCACGTGCTGTAAAACTAGGATACAGATATAGATAGATAAATACAAATATGTGTGTGTGTGTGTGTGCTGACACGGTGCGTGAGCAGACTACGACTGCGTGTGGCTACCTGGAGATAGAAAAGCAGGTGTGGTTATAGGTGTGGCTATAAAACCTCTACAAACGCACACGCACGCACGCTCACCCTCCCGCCACACTCACACTGACACAGCTGCGTGGAGCCCATAGGAAAAGCCTTTCCAGAGTTCCCCCGAGCCTTTAAGGAAGACCAAAGCTGATCACATCTGCATCGGAGCCACCAAAGCAGGGTGAAGCAGGAGTGCCCAGGAATGTGACATTCGAGGTGCAGGCACATGGCAGAGCTCTGCAGACAGTTCGGTATAAAAACAACTGCCAGCCAAGGCTTGGGGGGCACGGGGAGCTGAGGGGCTGGGATGGGCGTGAGGGGGGTTTTTGGCACTGCTGCGTGGAGTCCTGCGGCCCCCTGAGGGCTGGGGACCCGGAGGGCTGGAGGCAGAGGGAGGCTGGACATGTCCCTAACCAGAGTTACAAAAGTTGAGCACCTGACTCAGACAGTGAGGTGGCCACAGACCCCCCGGGGCCCAGGAAAAGCCTAAACAGAGAGAGAGGAAGGATGGAGTGGCACAAAAGGAGACGTCTGCCCTAGAGGTAAAGGCTGTGGCTCCCCAGCGCTGCCGGCCCCGTTCTGTCCTCACCACGCCGTGCCTGTCCCCAGCCAGGGAGCCCAGACCCAGCTCCAGGTGCCCCCGCGTGCCAGGGGACGCTGCAGGCTGGCAGGGAAAGCCCGCCAGGTGCAGGCTTTTATTGCTGGTGAAATCAAACAAAGGATTTCGGTTCCCCCAGCAGGGGACAAGCACAGGCCACAGCCGGCCAGACTTCTGGGCTGATCTGGTTTTAACGGTAAAAACAGAGCTGTAAGTCTTGGCTGGGCACCAGAACTGTTCCACTGCCTCACGCCACCCTGGGCTGAGGAGGGATGGGCACTGCACCCCACTGCTCAGTCCTTGTTGGGTCTGCTCAGAGCAGTCACCCCCGGACGCTGAAATGGTGAAGCGACAGAGGGGATGGTAAAGTGCTGCCTCTCCCTCCATCTCTCCTTCATCGCACACCACGGACAGGCTGCTGCCTGGGGCCTGCTGCCCGGCGTGCTGGCAATGCCAGGGCTTCTCACCCTGCCCACGCCCCAAAGCACAGAGGGATCATCCCTGTCCTCCCTGTGCCTCGCACAGGATTGCTCCTTGTTCCCACTGGAGCGTCGGTGTAGTAGGGAACGGACAATCTGCGGTGAGGCCCGTCCATCTCCTGGTCACCTCCATCTTCCTCAGCTGGAGCCCGACCCAAACCTCAGCCCTTGCGAAATCCCTAGAGGGGTCTATGAGAGTGAGCTCGCCCCTTCCCCAGCTCCTCTGCGACCTGCTAAGCACAAGAGGTGACCTGGGAAGGAGGGAGGGACACTTCTGGTGCGCGCTGGGCCAGCCACGTCCCCCAGGCCCAGGGTCACAGCTGGGGCAGAGCTGAGGCCAACCAGGGCTCCAGGCCTGACCCCCCGGCCCCTTCTACGGCCCACATCAACCTCGGGTCTTTGTCTCAACAGGAAAACCTTTTTCGGTGGCTTCTATGGCTGCTCATTCACACGTTCCAGCTCAGGCACAGGCCCCGGCTGTGCGTTACCTCGTTGGATTAAATTTGCTCGTATCCTTTTGTTCCATGTATTAAAATATTCTATAAAATCAAGTGACCAAAAATCTATAGCTCTACGAATACCTGGTTATCTTCTTTTTTTTTCTTTTTTTTTTTCTGTTGTTTTTCATGTGTTTTTTTCTTTGTTTCTAAGCACAGTTAAACCTAAACAAAAGAAATGGAGAAAAAAAGAAAATAAAAGCAGGAGTGGAGCAGGGGAGGGGGGAGAAGGAAAGGCAAGAACCGCTCGGTGAACTCATCAGGAGCGGAATGGAATGGCAGGGCCAGCACGAGCAGCTGCCCTGGGAGCCCTCACAAATTGGAGGGCAGTTTGGACCTCACGGGCTCCAGATCCCCCGTGAGCACGATGGATTCCTTCCGCCCGCCCGTGGCCCCGAACACCAGCGGGTGCGGCAGAGAACCTGAGGACATCTGGCGCGGCAGAGTCACCCGCCCGGGTATGGAGCTGCAGGGCTTCCCCAGGAGCCCGCTCCCGCCACCGGGGAAAGGGGAGAAGCTAGAAACAGATTCTCGAGAAGAGTGAGGAGAGCTGCGGTGGCTCAGCGTCTGAGCCATCTCCTGGGGCAGGGAGGGCTGGGACGCGGAGATGAGCTTGATGTCCTGGTGCAGGCGGCCCGGTGGCACTGCGCTGCGCGTGGGCAGCGGCTGGGCCGGGGGGGTGGCGGGGTGGCGCGGGAGCCGGCNCAGCAGCAGCGAGCCATGGGAGCCCGAGGCCCCCGCAGGGCCGCACTGGAAAGTTCTGGTGGCCACCGGGCTCTGACTGGGAGGACTAAGGCCAGAAGGGGTGTAACAGGGAGAGGCTACGCCAGGCTGCTGCAGCGGGGACGCGGAGGCGAAGGGAGGCCGCTCTTGGTGGAGCTGGGCTATCGTTCCAGTCAGAGATCCTAAAGCACTTGGATATGTTTGGCACAGTGCTGCGGAAGGCCCGCCCAAGGCCTGCGCCAGCTGGCTGAGGCTGGAGGACGGAGAGTTGGAAGAAGGAGAGCGTTGGAAGTGGTTCATCCCCACCAAGGTCCCACTTCCCGAGAGCTGCTGAGACTGTCCCCCCTGCAGTGGTCTCGTGGTGGGCTGGAACTGGTTCAGAAGGCTGGGGGGGGGGGTTGATGAGAGCTGGGTGAGGGATGTTGATGGGGAGCTGGCTGTGGCTTGCTGGAAGTGCCCAAACCCGCTGTTGGAGAGGGCTGGCTGCTGCTGCTGCTGCTGCNTGCTGCTGCTGCTGCTGCTGCCGCTGCTGCTGCTGTTGGTGGTGGTGGTGGTGCTGCTGCTGCTGTTGGTGGTGGTGCTGCTGCTGCTGCTGCGGCGGTGGCTGCTGCTGCAGGGGCTGAGCCGCGCCTAGGGGTGACCCCGAGGGTGCATTCTGGAACTGGCTCAGCCCCACCGAAGAGGTGCTGCTCAGCCCCGGCTGGCCGGAGCCCCCCGGAGGGGACCCCACCTGGAATTGGCCCAGGCCGGCGGCGGCCGAGAAGCTGGCGAGCTGCTGGATGTGGAAGGACGAGGATGAGGGGGTCTCTGCGCCCGGCGTGTGCAGCTGGGACGGGGTGCTGGACGGGGAGCCCACGGCAGAGGGGCCAGCGGACGGGACGAGCGACTGGAACCTCTTCAGCTGCCTGGGGGTCTGGCTCGGCTGCTGGCCCAGGGAGCCCAGCACGGACACGGGTGGCCGGAAGATGGCCGTGGGCAGGCGCGGGTGGTGGGTCAGAGCGATGGCCACCGAAGTGGTGGCGGCGGCAGCCTGCAGCGGGGCCTGGATCAGAGGCGTCCAGATGACCGGCGTAGGGGTGGAGGCGGCCGCGGCGGCGGCCTGCACGTTGTGGGCACAGTGAGCCATCTCCCGGTCGTGCTGCACGATCTGCTGGATGATCTCGTTCTCCTGGTAGTTGAACACGCCCGAGTTGAGGTCGTGCTGCACTTTATGCAGCAGGATGGAGTTCTTCTTGCCTGCGGAGGAAGGGAGGAGAGCAAGGGTCACCGTGGGGTGGCGAAGCAGGGGGCTCAGAGCTCCCTGCCAGACCGCCCTGCGGTACCTCCCCTGCTGCCCAGGGGATCTGGACACAGCCTCTGCTCCAGCAGCGAGATGACAAACAACACCTCTCCTGCTGCTGTGGAACCAGCTGCCCCAGGTGCCACAGAAATGTGCCGGGCAGGACATGCATCCTGAGGCAGTAACGCCACTCCTGGTAAGTGTGGCAGACTGGCAGCCAAGCTGGTGGACTTGGAACATTCCTATTTTGCACCTGAGCTACCACAGAAAAAGAGAGTAAAACCTCAAAAATATAAACCCAGTGAAGTCTTCGGCCACTCTCCTTCAGCTTCATCTTTTCCTCACCTGTCCTATGTGCCCTGGTCACTCTGGAGTCAAAGATGGGGATTCACCTGGCTCTGGGGGTATGCACTCCTGGGCTGGGGGTCACAGCCAGGCAGGGCAGGGCCTGGCACCAGAGGAATCTACTTTTGGTGTCACCCAGGTAGCTCTCAGACCTTTATGATCTGAGGCACATCTAGATGACATCCAGACGGTTGCTTGGTTTCTTTTGTGCATGATGTAGCTTTTTAAATGTGTAACAGTTAAAAGGGGAAGGGTTTAAGGACATGCCTCTTACTCCAGCCAGATGGAAAATCAGACATCTGGCAGGAGAGAGCTGGAGTGACACTCCGAGGAAGGGAAGTTGCACCCTGCTCTCCCAAAATGCCACTCTGAATCTGGGATGTAACTCACTGAGGTCTAAATCCAGCACCAGACAAACGTGAAACAATTCTCGCACCTCTAAGGAGGGAATTGTGAAATAGGACGGAGATCCCAGTCACTACCACCGTGGTGCTGGGAAGATAAAATGTGTTTAGTCCCTGCTGCAAAGCACGGAAAGGACAGAAAATCCCCTGTGAAGAGCATCGGGGAGTAAGAACAGCACATTCAGCTGCTGCCAGAACAGAAGAGTCTGCACAGCGGCTGAGGAGGAGCTCGGGGACACAGGAAGCTGTTCCCGAGTGTTCCCTTGCAGGAGGAACCGGCAGACAGGGATTTGGGCCAGGCCCACACAAAGAAAGGATCTGTAAATCTAACTGTAAGTGCAGGCACTGCAGGAACACGCTGAAGGATTCTTCTTCCCTCCCCTTTCAGATCAAGCCTTCATCCCCCACAGACCACAGGGAGCGGCTCCGAGAGTTCCTCGGGCCTGGGGCTGGGGGCAGGGGGCTGGGATGCGGCCAGATTCTGCTCCTGGGGCTGCACGTGGGTTGTGGCTGCTGCGGGGAACGGGACTGGACGAGACGGGACGCGACGGGATGGGATGGGACAGGATGCTCAATGCTCTGCTGTTTTACCTCCTGCCAATCACTCCCTGCAAACAAAAGGCAGAAAAGTTTTGTTCCCCACTCAGAGCAAGATCCCAGGCCAGGAAGAACACAATCCTGAAGGCAAACAGAGTTTGGGGCTGCGGAAGTCATTCGTGGGCCTGGAGAGCCTCCGGGGCGTGTGCAAGAATTCTCTCAGGGCTGTTGCTGTATGTTGGGTTGGAGCAGCCCTGGACACCCCAAAGGGACAGATCCTGCTCCTTCCTAGGCCAGGCCCAGCACGGCAGCCCCAGCGCCACCTCTGAGCGGGGTGAAGCAGTGACCGTCATGGGAGGGCACTGGGCACACACGGAGCCCTTGCCACCCGGATTTACTGCAAACCCAGAGGATGGGCTCCCAAAGGGCTGCTCAGACACTCTCAGAGACACCAACAGCATGTGGGGACAGGAGAGCCTACCTGCCTGCGGCCACCAGCTGAGGGACGGGGCGGCCAGAACCCCGGAATTCCGGAAGGGCCAGGGCTGCAGCATTCCAGAGGCACGGGAGCACTCGGGCTGCGGCTCTGCACTCCTTCCCTGCCTGCAGCGGAAGGGCCAGACGCCGGCGCGGGCCATGTGCGGCTCCTGCAGCGCCGCAGGGTCAGTCGGACTGTGCCTGGAGACACACGCTGGGCTGAGGCTCCGGGGGACAAAGCTGCTGCTCCCCGATAAAGCCGGGCTGGGCGGGACTGCCGGAGCTCGGGAACGAGAAACAGCTGCCCGAAAGACCTGTGCTGCCGCCTGCGCCGCTCTGCCAGTGCCCTGCCACCCGGCCGTGGCTCCTGGGGTGCGCCCTGCGCTGGCTCCCAGGAGGAGCGCTGGGTGAAGTCCCCCGCATAACTCCCGGCTGCCCTCGGGGAGCTCCAGAGCCGCCGGGTTCCTGGGCACAGCTAGGCACAGACCGTGCTGATGCTTTCCAAACGTGTCCGATGTTTATTGGAAATGGTTTGATCAAAGATCCTTAGGTATGTGTCACACTGATGAAATCATACCAGTAAAAACCGTGGAATGGTTCTTTTTGTTGGTTTTTAAAACAGAACACTGCATTTTCACTTGAAAACCACATTACACTTCACTGTTCTCCCGAGCCCAGCTTGCTTCTATTGTTTCATTAGATCACATTTTTCTCTTCTGTTTTGCCAAGAAAATACCAAATTTCTCCTCCAGAACACAGCAGAAGATGACTGGAAACGTTCTTCCAGCCATGGAAGGGAAGAGAAATTTTCCAAAACCATTCTTCAAAACTGTAATTGGTTGGCAAACTGAAAAAAATTAATTGACTTCCCTGTTCTACTGAATTGCCTCATTTACAGGATGTTTCCACATGCCACCATAAACCCTGCTGGGTGCTTCTGGAGAAAATGCTGCTTCCCAGCAGCCCCAGAGTCCTGTTGGGACAAACATTCCCTGACAGGGCTGACTGAGGTCCTGCACGAGACAAGAACCAGCCGTGGGGAAAGGAGCTGGACTGGTGCTGACAGTGGTGCTGACATGGTTCCTCTTCCTCTTGGAACTGATGACACAGTTCCAAACTCTTTTCCTGCTCTGGATTCTGTGGCCCAGCCCCTGCCCAGAAAGGAAGGGATGCAGCTGACGAGTTTGGCCCTGGGTGACCCTCTAAAATGAGCTCCTGCCCCCAGCCGGGCTCAGTGACCCGCAGGGAGCCAGCCCTGTGTTCCTGCTCAGCCAGGGGGAAGCTCCTTCTGGAGAAGGTAGAAGGGCTCCTGGTGCCCTGCAATCCAACCAGGCACACTCAGTTTGTCCTCCTGGGGCGTTTATCCCACAGAAATTAAATTGCTGGGCAGAGTGAGGCCCTGAGATAAACGACCCACCTAAAATCCCCACTGAAGGCTCCGCACAAACTCACTGAGACAGCCCAGGGCAGAGGAACCACCTGCAACCATCCCAGGCCCCACCTTTAGAGGACCCTCAGGGCTCTCTGTTTGCCTCACTGCAACAAAGGGCCAAATATAGGGGGAAAAGGAAGGTTTTTAGAGCTTTTGGAGGTGTTCAGAGCAAAGCTCCGGGTGCTTTGAAGTGGAGGGGGGTATGTAAAATTATAGAAACAAAGCGAACAGATGTTGCTCCACTCATTAAGAACTGCAAAGTCAGATTTTCCTCAACTGCAGATAGCACACAAAAGAACGGGGAGAAAAAGCTCATGTGATTCCATAAAAGGAGCAAGCACTCAACAATGATTCTTCCATCAAACAATCAAAATTAGCTTTCTGTTGTTAAAATTCCGCCCAGACACAGGGGAAATTAGCTTTGACTTTCTGATCCTTTCTCCTTCCAGTTCTCCCTGAGCCCACTGTCTGCACTTTAAGAATGCAGGTCACTAAATTGCTTTCTGAATTTGCATGTATTTCGAATAATCTCATCTTATGAGGCTGCCTTCTGCCCTGGCCAGCCCTGGCCTGCTGGCAGCGTGTCTGCTCCCAGCACAGGGGGGTTCTCTTGGCCCTTCACTGGTCATTGCTGGGAGAGAAGGCCAGGCTGGCATTCTGGCTGCACATCCCAGCCCTCCCATGGGGCTCTGCCGTCCTTGCCAGGGGTTCCTGATCTGTCTCCTGTGGGAATTCAGCCCCAGAGGGGCAACTGCAGCTGCAGGCAGAGACTCCCTGCCCGCACTCAGAGGCTGGGCTCGCCAGAGCTGTTGCACTGCCCCGGGAACTTCCTGGCTTGGAAAAGCTGCTTCGGCTCCTGCCCGTGGTCTGACTGTCCGTGTGCACTGGGAAATGAGCTGGGACAGGGAATTCAAAGTGATTCTTAACCTGCACTGGATGAGGGGGGCTCTTTTCCTTTTGGAAAAATGCAAAAAATTGGTGTAAAGATGCAGGCGAACCCCACCGAGCTGCATTCCCGGCTGAGGGAAGGTTTCTGCTCCTAACTGAAGAAGCTCTTGGCAAAGAGCTCAGCAAAGCCAGCTGGGTCCACCCTCAGAGCATCTTCAGAACGCTTCTCAGCCCTGCTCTGGAAACTCGGGGTGACTTCTCCGAAAGCCTGGCGGTGTCAGTCCACGGATGTGTGATTTTGATGCCTCCAGGGCAGCTCCCTCTGCATCCTGCCCTGCCCTCTCTCTCATCCTGGATCCTCTCCTCTCTGGGGGTACCTTGAAAAGGGATAATTCCCTCTCCTCCACAGTGGAACCTTTCCTTCCCTCCTGTATACACAGCTCAGGCCTGCCTCTGACTGCTTCCCCTCTGCCACAAACCGAATTAATCCCCAGACCCGCGGTGTCCCTGTGGCCAGCCGGAGCACAGCCCCGCTGCCTCAGGTCACACACGCTGACTGATGCTACCTGAGAGAGAGAATCTCAGCACAGCTATGCTCCAGATAAACGAAGCTCTGCCCTCCCACTACTCACACAGAGCTTTGCTGAATGAAAAGTTGGAATACCTAGAGCTGAGCAGGCTGTGGCTCTCCATGGAGGGCCGAGGAGCTGCGTCACTCCCGAGGCTGGGGCTCCTGGCTCTCGCTTATCATGGCACACTGAAGCCAAGAGGCGCCTTCTCCTCGAGTGGCACCAGTGCTAAGGCCCTGCACGGTCTCCCCACAGCCCTGTTGGAGTTGACAGCTGTGACAAGACATGCTCTGGGACACTCTGGGCACGCTGGCACTGTCAGCTGCTGCTCTGAAGTGTGGGCTGGCTGCAGACAGCTCTTGGAGTGCCTTCAAGTTAGGGAAAGCCCCCAGGAGGAGAGGTGACACTGGTGAGCAGGTCCTTCTTCACGTGATTTAAAAGAGGGTTGAAAATCATTAATGAAGGTGGTGGAATGGTAAAATGTAACGTGAGCAGGTGATTTATCTCGATGCAGAGACCAAAGGGGAAGGTCAGGGACGGGGCTCTTGAGTTCTCCTGAGAACGCCCTGCGCCTCCTCGCGGGATGTCTGGGGCTCTTTCCCTTCTGCAGTCACAAGGGAAATGGTACTCCACACTCACGTGGGCAGGGCTGCCAGCTCCAGGACTGAGCTGAAGGGATTGACATTCCCCCAAGGGCGGCGAGTTACTGACACCTTTCCTTAGGTTAAAACACCCCCAGCCTGGGCCTCGGCTTCCAAAAAGAAGGAAATTCAGATCCTCAGCTCCTGCTGAAGTCCAAGCTCCCGGCCCATGCTCCATAAGTTCCAGGTGTGGTTCACCTGGCCCGCCTCAGACAGCCACCTCAGGAGAGACAGATCACACCCTGAGTGCCTTTTCCTCTCTGCTGAGAAAACTGGGCTGAAGAGAGAGGGTTAGAAGGCAGAGCAATGCACAAGTGGCACTGGAACGCTGATTCCCCACCGACAGTTTCATTTGTGCTTATCGAAGGGATGACAGAGGAGCACCTGTGTGCCCTCTCAGGACTCGGGTAAGAATTCCCACTAGTGCCAAGGGCTGCAAATTGGCAAGGAAGCTTTGTGCCACTCGAGCACTGCACACCCCAGGGCCACAGGCACTCTTCTCCTTGCATCACCTGCATCAGCAGCCTCAGATAAGACCTGATTCTGTATCTCTTTCTGCATTCATCTCCTGATGGCCAGGTCACCCTGCTCCTCCCAGCAGTGCAGATCTGGGGGGGGGTTGCTCACCTGTCCCCTGGACAAACCTGGGACTGCTTGGTTGCAGTGTAAAACTGCTGCTGAGAACACATTGCTGGCGTTACCTGCATTCAGTATCACCCATCCCCACGACTCCCAAGGGAGCAGACCAGAAACATCCCAGCTGCCGCTCTGTGAGCATCCTTGTCCCTGCAGAAAGGGAGGGCAGGGAGGCTAGGAGCAAAGGCAGGGCAAGGACAAGCAGGGAATGAGTGGCAGAACTTGCCACGGCTCCCGGCTGCTCTCCTATCCGGCTCACCCCGCCCAGCCTTGCCAGGAGGCAGCACAGCCCAGGGTTTAGTGAGGAGTGGACCAGCAGGGCTGCAAACCCAACGGGATCTCAGCTACAGAAGCGTGGCAGACCAGAAGTTTGGGAACAGCTATTTGTGTGGCTTGTTTATAGACAAGGCTTGTAAAATTTCTGCCGCTGTTGTATCTCTGACAGGCAACCTCAGGCTGCAATAATATCATAAATTATATTTAGAGGCTGGAATTGCGTTGTCTTGGCTTTTCTTCAGTTTTTTAGCATCTGCAGTGCCTGGAGGAAATTCAAGGCTTCTTTAATCCTGACTTAACTGGGATCCTTGTATCAAAACACATGTGAGCGGCATTCCAAGTACAACCATTTCAAATCCTGTGGCAGAAAACTCCTGAGGAAAACGAAAACAAGAACATCCTCTGGCTTCCAGGAGGCCTTCAGCTCTCACCAGCGACCTTGTTGTGGGAGGGGATGAGTCGGTGCCAGGCATTTCTGGGGTTTCTCACACACACGGAGCAGTGAAGAAGCACCTTCCCCACTGCTCTCGAGTGCATGGGTGGCACAGCACACACCACCCTTGCCGGGCTTCCTTTCAGCGAGAATTGAGACGGTGCTGTTCTACAAGTGCAACCACTTGTGAAAATCTGATTTTAAGTACCAGTGGTCACTGAAAGCGGTTTCAAAGGCAGTAAGAAACAGCACGGTGCGAGGTACGTAAGGGGGCACGGCGAACTTGGGCTCTTCACCAGCACTGCCGGACGGAGAATTACTCCCTGCAGCAACCACAGCACCCGTGCAGCACACTCAGAAATGCACACAGCAGCCCTGCAGCACACTCACGCTGCACACAACTTCACTGGTCGGCCAAGAGAGAGGGGCAGGGCGTGATTTAATCAGGGATAAAATGGTCATTCTTCAGTGATCAGCCCAGTTTCCCTGAATGCCAGCCTGTGGGGTGTCATGTGTGTGAAATTCTGCAGGCTGAGGGGTTCTCAGAGTTTGAAGTCACTCGGACTTAAGCAGTGCCACAAATCTTTGTAGCATCTCAGCATCTGTCACTGCATGGAGATGAATCTCTTCCTGCCCAATCCAGGTAGGACACCAGAAGAAATTCCCAGTAGGAGCAGGGGTTCAAGGATCCACCCCAGCTCTTTGCCCAGGGGTCTGTGTGCCTAGCAGCTCCAAGCACAGCCTGTGTTCCTGCAGGAAGCTGTGGCACCACAGACCAGGCTGCTTTGGCCCCTCTCCACCCCTGCCCTCTGCCAGCCCACTGCTTCCAAACTGCTCAACCCTACCATGGCAGTGCCTCATCCCACCTCAGCTCCTGCTGCTGCATGGGGTGAGCACTTGCCTGCTCGTTCTGCTACCCACAAAGTTCAGGCGATGCTTTCCAAACCCTCCAGCGGCCAGAAACGACATACACATCTCTCCATGGGACTAGGTAACAGCCAGAAACCCAATAGACATATCTCCAGGGGCTGGGTGGGCTGAGATTTTCCTCCCTGCTCCGTCGGAGAACAGGGAAAATACTGGAAGGATCTTATCCCGGTACCAGAACAGTGACAGGGCCCTCTTAATCATTCTTTTACACACTGAGGCCTGGCCTTCCCAAGGACATCATCACCAGGGCTTCCCAAGAACACTCTCAACTTGGCAGAAGAGAGCCTGTGACTGCACCACCGACTTGGAAAGAGGCTTCCATTTACTTCCTCCCTGTGCACAGGTCCTGAACTGGATTGGACAGGAAGAAAAGCATGGTCCTGCTTCTCTTCATATGCCTATTTTTCAACAACAGCTCTTGGCTCAGCCTCAGTCTTCCAGAAGGATTCCTGTACGTGCAGAGTGCCTCAGCAGAACCAGCCACCCTGAATACCTTCAGCAGTAACAGCTGGTGCAGGCTGCTTCTCTGCTCTTCCTTGGTGGTGTCCATTCCAGGGGAAGGGAAGAGGTGCCTCATTTACAGAGAGAGGTAATTCCATGGGACTTGCCAAGCTCCAGCAGGGTGCCCAGACCTCCCCTGGGCTCCATGGGGAGATTCCAGCAAAGGCGTGCTGGGCACCTCAGAGGGAAGCGGAGCAGCCATTTCACGATCTCTCAGATGCAGAGCTTAGGGAGCAGGTAGGTCTCGGGGAGAGTGTCAGCGGCTCCAGGGCCCAGCAGGGTACAGGGAACGGCACTGCCTCGGGCAAGCAGCACGGCAGAAGGGAGGGGGCAATGGCAGAGCACTGCATCCGAGGCCCTGCTGTTCCCCTGGCTCTGCGTCACCTCCCAGTCCTGTACTGACATTTGAAGCTGTGGAAGGATCACTGGGCTTCTCCGTGCTGGGTCAGAACTTCCTGGGGTGTTCAGCTCCTTTTATAGGGGCATAGAGCACACCGCAGGGAGCACAGGATGTCCTGCCCAGCTGATCCTAAAGCCCCAGAGAGCAGCAGTCTGGAAAGCTGAGCAGTGCTGAACACCCAGACATGCACAATTGCGATAAAGCCAAGCTGGCCTGTCCCTACTTGGTTGTTATGTTTTCTCTGGGGTTTGTACAGCATCGCTGGAATAACCCAAGGGCTGGCTGGGCCTACTGCCACTTCCACCAGGGCCTTGTTAGCTTGATCTCTGCCAAGCCATGCCTGCGGCTCAGAGCCTTTCCCTCAGGTGTCACACTGCGACTTGCAGCAGCTGATGAGATGCACAAAATCCGATGCTCCTGGCAGGAGAAGCCCCAGAGGCACTGCCCCACTTGCTGGGATGCCAGCTTAGTCCCTACCCCCTCCCCTCATCACCCTCCTGGCCTCTACATTGTGCTCAGATCTGCACCGACCTTTCCATGTTGAAAGCAGTGGGAGTGCAGGCATTTTGAGGGGATTGATCAGGAGCTGAAGGAGTCAGACTAAGACCCCAAAAGCGCCCCTCAGCTCTGCAGCCTTCTGGCATGACCTCGCTCAAGTCACTTCATCGCTATGTCGAACACCTCTGGCTGTGACCATGGAATGTTTTCCTGGTCTTTAGATGGGGAACAGACACGCAGAAAAGGATGTCTACAGCACAGGTTGTGTCTGCCACAGGACAGAGAGGATCCTGGGACGGGCCACTGTGGGCTCTTACCATCACAGAATACCACAATGATTCCGGTAGGAATGAACACTAAAGGTGATGCAGTCAAGGCAGGGACAACTTCCACTGTCCCAGGGTGCTCCCAGCCCCATCCAGCCTGGCCTTGGGAAGAGCCAGGGATTCTGGGGCAGCTACAGCTGCTCTGGGCACCCAGTGCCAGCGCCTCCCCACCCTCACAGGGAAGGATTTCTCCCTAATACACAACCTAAACTTACTCCCAGTATGTTCAGAAGGGGTCCTTGGGGGATCTGAAGCCACAAGAGGAGAGCCAGTCTGGGATTTCCTTCACTCTCCCAACTCCAGTACAGAACGAAACACCCAGACTGGAGTGGGGCTGCCGACGCAAGGGCCAAGGAAGGAGACTCTCCCGCTGTACTCACCAATCCTGTCCAGCCTGTCCAGCGCCACGGTCTCGAAGGCTCTCCTCATCATGGGGTACTCCTCCAGCACCTCGTTGAAGTTATCCACGGCCAGGGAGTAGAGGCGGCAGTAGGTGTCCGCCCGCACGCTGGCTGTGCGCCTGCCGCGGGTCAGCAAGCAGATCTCTGCGGGCAGAGAGGGGCTGAGAGGATTCACGGACACCTCCACCTCCCTTTCAGCCTCCCTGCGCTGACTCTCAGCCTCCCTCCCGCCTCTCATCCTACACAAAACACAGTCGGAGGTAACATTCTGTATGTGCACCTGCATTCCAAACTGTTGGGGGCTCACCGGGGGCAGCTGCCGTGCACGGTTGCCCCTACGGTGTTCTGCTTTCCTTCGGGGGTTCTGCTGCTCTTCAGGGGTTTTGCTGCCCCAGTCAGCCACACGAGGTTTGTTCTGGGGGATTAGCAAAGGTATTCACACCAGAGGAGCTGTGTTCCTGCAGCTCCTCGTGGGCACTGGTAGCAGAAGGTCAAGCCGTGCTTTCATTGAAGGCAATTCTCTCTCTATTTGTAAAGAGGTTCTGGGCTGATCTGCACATTTGGTGCCTGGCTGTAATTTTGACCCCGTCCCTGGAATATTCGTCTTGCCACATTTTTCAAAGATTCCCATGGCTATGCCAAAAGCACTGCCAGGGAAAGCCACGACAGTGGCACCTCCCAGCCCTGGGTGTGTTGACACTGCTGCCACCTCCTCCTCGGTGCTCAGCTGGGGAGCCCTTCATCCAGCCACCGCTCTTGAACCCTCAGCAGAGATCTCACCAGTCCTGCATTGCACGGCTAACACAGATTCCAGGCAGCTAGGACAGGCACTTCAGGGCAGAGGAGGTGAGCTGCAGCGACCGCCCCCGCTCTGTGTGTGCCGGTTGCCAATCCAGCTGCCTCACTCTTCAGATCAATGCTTTAAGCGGCAAGGAGAGTACCCCGTTCCCTGTGTGTGCTGGGTGCCAATCCAGCTGCCCCACTCCTCGTGTCCATGCTGAGCCTACCCACAGGAGCACCACAGGTTTTGGGCCTGCTCCCAGGCTGCTTCCCAAGGAAATGATGCGGGGGGACAGCGCCACGTGTGTGGGGAGTTGTGATGGACTGCCACGGGCAATGTCAATCCTTCCTGTCATTCAGGGTGTCCTGGCTCCAACCCTAACCCTGACTAAGGGTCCCCTGACTCCAGATATCGGGCTGCAAACCCCTCGTGCCCGAGCGAGTTGCAGACAGGCTTCTTCACTCGAAGCAGGAGTAACAGAAGTGAGGGAAATGCATAACACGAATTTTTAAAGGAAATGCCTCCTAGAAGGGAAGACACGGCAAGGCAAGCCATGTTTTTCTCTGCCTTCCTCAAGGGTGCTGCCTTCAAGACTGGTCTTGCAGCCGGCCTGAGTGGGACTCGCTGACAGGAGCGGGGGCTTTGTGGCACTCAGGAGAGCAATGCCCTAAATCCTTCCCCAACTCCTGCTGGTCCCACTGCTCCAGAGCTCTGCTGCTCACACATTTTGCCCGTCTGCTTACCTCCAGGACACTTTGCTGAGTCACACTCGGAGCAGATGAGGGACTGTTTTTCCCTCCCTGTTTGTCTAGCCCCTCGTGCCGAAGACGCCAGACAGCATCAGCAGGACTGTGCCTGCAGAGCTAAAAACAGGCCAGCTATTGCCCTTAGGTTCTCAGCTTCACAAAGCTGCTGTCAGAAGGTAATTAACCTGCAAAAACCATGTTTCCCTTCTCCGTTTTGCTGTGATTAGTGACCCAGGCTCTGCAGTGACCACCAACAGCCGGCCCCAGCACT
Organism: Oreocharis arfaki; assembly: GCA_013398015.1. Classification (NCBI taxonomy): domain Eukaryota; kingdom Metazoa; phylum Chordata; class Aves; order Passeriformes; family Paramythiidae; genus Oreocharis; species Oreocharis arfaki. The sequence goes on from VZRR01000839.1 coordinate 184,925, forward strand.
GTCCCCTCTCTGGGAAGACCTCAGGCGGCTAGAGACGGAGGAGGAGGTGCCGGCTGTCAGTCCCAAGCGGATCCAGGCTAGATTAGGGAGCTCAAGAGAGCGGCAGCGGTGTGGCTGCGGGAGGGTGAGTGAGCAGCACGCACCTCCAAAGTAGGAGCCATCGGCCAGCTTGGTCTCCTTGTTGCCCTTCGTGAGCACGCTGACCACTCCGTGCTGGATGAAGTACATCTTCTTGCCGATGGTGCCCTCCCGGATGATGTAGTCTCCCGGCTGGAACACCTCGAACTTCAGCTTGGTCAGCATGGACGTCACGAAGTTCGGGTCTGCGTTGGCAAAGAGGGGCATGGAAGCCACCAGCTTGCGGCAGTTGAAGTTGATGATTTCCTGAACAAGTGTGTTTTAAGGGAGAGAGAGGAGGAGGAGGAGACGGGGAGCAGAGAGGACACATGCTCGGTCAGTCAACACTTAATGAGGATCCCTCAGATGACCTGTTCACGTCAAGGGGAATGAACCTGCTCTGCCTCGGCCTAGCTGCCTTGGTGCTGCCGGACGGACTCTGGGTGGTCACTGCCCTCAGCCTTCTGCTTCCCCCGACCAGGGACAGCACTCAAATCTCCCAGACACACAGAGCATTCCTGTTTCTGCAGGAAACCCGGGGCTGTGAGGGAGGGCAGCAGGGGAGAAACGCTGTCTGACAGAACCCTGGGTTCCTGTCTATAACTTACCTTGGCAGCCCCACAGGCCCTGCTTCCCTCGCTTGTCAATGAGATGGTGAAGAGCGCCAATGTGCCCAGGAGGAGAACGATCCCGGGCAGATGGGGGCAGGGGCGGGAGGGGAGGGAGAGGTGCTCAGGGCCAGGGGCCACTTGGCCAAGCACGGCCGCAGAAAGGCCTGCTCAGCTGTCACCGCAGCCCGGCTGTGCCACCCACCCTGCTCCATGTCACTCGCCGGGGTGCCCTGTGCCCTGAGCGCTCCCACTCGGGGCGTGCTGCAGATCCAACCCACCAGGCACAGCACTCCACAAGAACGGGGATGACGGGAGTGGGATGAGAGGGAGCCAGGGAAGCAGCCTTCCCCCACTACGGGCTTTACAGTGGCAGAACCGGTTTTAAATTCTGGCTGGCACTGGCTCAGCTCTTCTCTCTGCCCCGGAGGGAGAATGCTGGGGGAGAAGACCGAAGGCAGGCCCTCTCTGGAGCCTGAGTGTGACACACTTGGGACATACAAGGGACAACCAGCAGGGCCAAGCTTCGGCTGGGAAGGAATTGGGGCTTCTCTGAATGCTCCTACTTCCTCTGTCTCCAACTGCCTGGTGGACGGGGCACCGATGAGGCCAAACACAGGAGGTGGGAGATTGCTGAGCCTCTGGCCCGAGAGCTCCAGAGCTGCTAGAGGCGCTGGCAATGTGCCCTACCCGCTCCCTGCCCCCTTACCTCGCGCAGGGGCTCGCTCAGCTCCCCCAGGATGCTCTCCTCATCGAACATCTTGCCCTGGTAGCGGTGCTCGTAGTAGTCGTGGATGCGCTGCCGCATGTCGGCGGGCAGCTTGTGGAAGGACATGTACTGCTCCACCTGCTTATACTGCGGGGAGAAACGGGCAACGGTTACCGGCACGGGCCACAGTAGAGGCTGCTCCAGGCATCGTGGGCTGCACCTGCTGCTGCACCCGGAGCAGGCCCGTCCCGAGCAGGAGAGAGGGACTGGGCGGATCGTGGGGGCCGCGCGGGCTCCATGTCGCCCTCTCCAAGTGGCTGCCCCATGATTATACATCGAAACCCATATTCAAGCCGGTGCTGTATGTGGTATGCTGGGAGCCCCTGGCGCAAGAGCGCTCTGCGCTCTTTTGGAAGAGAGAGGCCTGAGGGCCAAAAGAGTCACCCCAGACATAAGCAACCTTTTCCTCGTCATGTTGAGCAAAAAGGAGTCACTCCCACCATGCGTTGTTTCTTTATGGTTAATATCCTGTACCCTGATGGCTAAAGGGTTCCTACCCCACCCCCTGCCATTCTCAAATGACCCTCTGCTGTTACCTCTCACGAGGGAGACCTTGTCTCTGGCCTCCCCTTCGTAGAGGCTGGACAATAAAAGCTACCTCTGCGGAAGTGCCATATGAGGCTCCTGTCACTCTCTCCCTGCCTTTGCCTAGGTGAGTTCACAAAGAGCTGGATCACAAAGGGCTGATATCACTTGTAGCTGAGAAGTTGCTACACTTGCTGAAATCAACGTCACACAAGGAAGTTGCTGAAACCCCTAGAAAAGCTTTTCCGTGGCGGAACGCTTTTATCTAGGACAGTCGCAACACACAGGGTTGTCCCCCACCAGACACCAAAGGCCACACTTGTGGGGACACCTGCTCTTTTCTTGGGTGCTCCCGGGCACAACTGGCAGAGGACAGGCTGAGGAGTGCCTGGGTGGGCACCTGCGCCCAGGAAAGCGCGCTGCGTTAGGCCTTGCATGGTAGGAGCAAGGGATTCCCAGAACCCGCCAACGGATCTTTTCCCATGGCACCTTTGCTTTCCCGTGACCTTCTCTCCTCTTCTCAGTTCCTGTGTCCCAAGCAGTCACCCCATCCCATCCACATTTTCACTCGACGGCTGGCACTAACACCGTGTCAGTTCCTGGGGGATACAAGGGCACGCTGACGGCTGGCAGATCAGCTAAGGGGTGCACGGTACTTTTTGTGACTAACGGATGCCTCCCCAGGGGCCAGGGCTGCACCAGTGCCCTGCTGCCCTGAGGTGCTGCAGGGAATGGCCACACTCCCTTCACTGGTGGCAGTCCAGCACAGGAGCTGAGTGGGTTCTGCACTGACTGCTGAGTCAAGGGCTGTGCTGCTCCTTTCCCTGCCCTCGTTCCCCACCTCTCCTTGCTCAGCGTGTCCATGAAGGTGCCTTTTGGTGGAGCTGGAGAGGCTGATAAATGAAGCTCCTGCTCCGGGCACAGCTCGTGCTCACACTAACACCTCCATCTGCACCCCGAGGAGAGGGCATCACTTCAAGGGCCAGAGTGGCAGAGGGGCACCCGGGGCTTCCTGGCATCCCTAACACACAGGACCTGACAGGAAACATTCCTGATGCCTCCAGCTTGACAAAAGGCAAGGGAGCCACCACCAGCCCCTGGCATTGCCCACTGCCCTGCGTCTCCAGCGTGCCTCAGGCTCTGCAGGGACTGCCCGGAGGACCCGACAGAGAGAAGGGATGGGAAACAGCAGATCCTTTGTGGGCAATTCCACCACAGAGCATTTTGGAAGGTATGGGCTTCAGAGGAGAAAGTCTCAGGGTGTTTGGCTCATGTCACTGCAGATGTATCCTGCCACTGGAGAGGTTCTGCAGCCTGAGACACCCATGAGAGCTGCAAAGGAGGCACGGGGTATGTGGGACTCTCACCGTGCAAAAGAAAAGGTTTATTAAATTCACCTAAAATCCCCAAAGATTTTTTCTAGCTTAAATGCTGAGTATCTGTTGAATAAATGATTTGCCAAAAATAGCCCCTGACACTCTCAGCTGTAGTGCAGTGACTGAGCTGGACACTGACCAGCGTCACCAGGTGCCTCTTCTCCCTTGCCACGCCCTGTCCATCTTCCACTGCCCTTTGCTCCCTGGGAAAAATATCCCCACCCTCTAAAAGTCCGCCAGGACGGGCTGGATTGGTTGACGGGGACTCTGTTTATTCACCATGAACCTGGAATTACGGCTTCACAACAAAGAGCAATAAATTGGTACTCTGCAGTGTCCCCCGGGACAGTCAGGATCCCCTGTCGTGCTGTCCCCGAGAAAGGCTTCAGGGAAAACAGGACAGATTTACCTGTCCACAAAATAAAGGTGCTGCTTCTAACCACCAACAAAAATGAGGGTAACAAAAACAGAGTGAAACAAGGAATCATCACTCTCTGCCATGGCTAAGGAGAGGGGCATCAAGCCTCCCCTGCCTCTGCAGGTGCTCCTTCTTCTCACCCACGAGGGTTTTGGGGCAGTCAGCGCTCCCTTTTGCAGAAATCACAGCTTCCAAATTTCCATCTTTGAGGAACTGATGATTCCCTGGGGCGCTCGCGTTTCCCTTGGAGCTGCTGCAGGCCCCACTCCTGAAGGATTAAGGGGGTGATGCCACACTCCTCTGGCCCTCTCTAAAGCCACTTGATGTAATTTTGCCGCCTTTCAGCTTGGCCTACCCTAGAGCCCCTTCCCCTTCTCTTTCCTCGTCCTCCCCTGCTCAGCCTCCCAATTTTCTCTTTGTTCCCAGGCTGACCTGTACTTAGAGCTTAGTGGCCTCTCTGGGTTCAACTAAAAACACTCATTTAGGAATTATTTGAAGACAATCGTGCTTATTTAAATCCCAGTTCATTATCTTAAATCTGTTTTTCTTCAAATTGCTCTTGAAGGATGTATTAATATATCAAAAGGAAATCATTTAGCTGAAGAGTTTTGCCTCTGTACTTGGCCACTTTCTCTCCTGTCACATCACTTCCCTCCCCTCCTACCAGAGATCAAATCACTTACAGCCCAAAGCCAGCTAAACAGGTTTGACTCCTTCCATGCCTTATGTGCCCCTCAGAACTCCTCCTCTCTCTGGCAGGGATAAATCACTGAAGAGCCTCACCCATCCCTGCCCCTAGAACGTGAAAACCACCAGGCACAGAGGCGATTTTCTGAGTGTCCTGTGCAAGGCTCCCTGATCCCAAGGAATCCCTTCCCACCCTGCATATCCCGTGATTCTGGTTCTATTTGCATCCTTCCAGGATGAGGCTGAGATCGCTGTGGCACGGGGAGTAACTGCAGTCACAAAGATTTCCTTGTCTGTACCCTATGTAATAACTCAGAGTTGAGCTTGTGGAAGGAGAAGAAGGCCCCAGAAGACCTTTTCAACTCAGGGATGGACAATGGTGCTCTGGCAGCACGGTATCCCGGAGTTTGGTCCCTAGAGCCCCTGCCCAGTGCTGGGGTTCTCCCAGGTGTATCACTGCTCCACGGAGAGAGGATAAGCCCATGGGATTTACCACATGGAGGGTCCTGACATGATGCAGAGAATCTTTGTTTTAGTTCCCCTAATCTCTGATCAGAAGTCAAGCAGCGCAGCTCCCCAGCATTCAGGCATCACCAAACACACAGAAATGTTCTGAGGGGTTTTCTCCCTTTAGCCATGCACATTCCCACCTTCATTATCTACTATGTGGCCAGAACTACATCTGATTCCACAGGATCATTCTTAGTGGAGCCACAGGACTGCAGGAGGGGGTCAAAGGGAGAGGAGAGAAGTCCTGTAAAACAGTTTGGGTGCCACATTCTTTCTGCAAAGGCCTGATGTAATGTCCTTTGTGACCCTTTCCAAAGGCTGGAGTAATTAACTCCTGTACCAGGGGCCTCGCTCATTTTGCCACCAGAAAATGAGTTTTAAGTGGCACCTGCTGGAAATCCTCGAGCATTTTTCCCCTTACTGCACGGTACCCTTGGGTATTATCTTACCCAGATTCAGGCTCCTGATCTCTTGCTGTGGTACCGAGAATTCCTGGAGCTTTTCTCCCCTTTTTATCCAAAATTGCTTGCCCTGGGTATGGCTGGGAGTTGCCGCCCCTTGCTGAGCATCATGTCCTGTTCAGGCAGGGATTGTGCCTTTGAAAATGCCATTCCTTGCCGGGGGATGGCACCTGACTGAGCAGGATCAACAACGGGCTTGAGTAAGCCCTTTGTGTGCCTCCAGCCCTCTCTTCTGCTTGGGGTTCTGAGGAAAGCAGCTCCAGGAGCTGTGGGACAAACCCCTCTGCATGAAATCTTGTGAGTGCTGAGCCCGGAGCTCTAACCCCGTGCATCCCATGGGAGTAATGCAGTAGGGACAAGCCTGCATATCTTGGCTGTGGGAAAAGCCTGTTTGCCCTGGTAATGATCAATGGAAAGAAGGCCTGTCTGGGCTGGACAGGCCAGATCCTACCACAAAGAACCAGGCCGGCACGGGGTAATTCTGTGCACAGTCAGTCCATATTTGAAAATACCACAAGACTTTGTGGAGATGTGGGGTCATTGCACCCACACGCCCGAAGTGTGACGGGGCAAAGGGACAAGAAGTACTTTCCCCAGAGGAGTGGAGGGAGGGAGATGAGTTGAAATGGATCCCCAGGGCTGGAATGGGACAAGGGAACAGGGAGTGCGCAGGGACGGATGAGGGCTCCTTGGAGCAGAGGCACGGGCGGCTCTTCATTCATTCAGTCATTTATTGGCTTACAGCTCGAGCGCCAAAGTGAATTCCCAGACTGAAAATGAAGCCCGGAGCCCCTGAGTGAGATGGGGAGACCTGCCGTGGCAGGGAAAATCCTTCGCCATGAGAGCCCGTGGGTGAACGGCAGAAGGGCCCGTGTGCTTCCCCGGCCCAAGACGGGGCTGTCAGAATCTGATCTGGATCTCCACTGTTTCCGACGTATTTTGCAGCTCCACAATGGGCCTCGGATTAGAATCCGAGTTTGAGTCTATCCATGGAATATTTTCCTGCACTAGCAGGAACTGCTGCCTTAACTGTTTGGTTAAGGCAGTTTGCACCGCAAAGGCACTCTGAAAAGGAGCCATTAGCTGCTCACTCACAAACATTTCTGCTTTGTTACAACCCAGGGTTCTTTAAGGGAAAGGATTAAACAACCCTAAAACATCTGAAAAAATTCCTGAGTTCCTGGCTCATTATTTCTAACACCCCACTACCTGTTCTTCATATTCTCTTGTCTCTGCCAAGCAGCTAGAACACTCCGACTGAAGAAAACTGCCCCGGGGCTGTGCTGGAACCCCAGGCCACGGCACAACAAAGGCTGTGACACAGTCAGTGAAGGACATCCTTTAATGACCGTTGTTATAAACCGCGGTGCTTCTTTGACTGACAGTAACGTGGGACGCTGCAGTGCTCAGGCCGCCTCTCCACAGAAGGGAAAAAAAGAGAGTGCAGGCATGCCATGATAAAGCCAGGCTCTCCAAGCATCTTCCAAATATGATATCTGATTTCCTTTTGCATTTGATTAAGTGCTGCAAATACCTTTAATGTGTGGAGTGCTGCACTCCATGCCCTGTCCTTCACACACATTACCAAGGAGCAAGGGAGCTCTGCAGCTTCACTGAGCTCCACATGGACTGCTGCCCAAGGAGGAGACTCCTGCAAAACGCCCAGGAGCTCCAAGAATGTGGGAACCGCCCCGAGAACGTACTGGTTACCGTCGTCTCCGGAATGTCAGTTCCAATTTTGCCCAGACGGGTAAAGGATATGAAGTCCCCCCGATCCGGGAAAGTGTGCCCATCCAGGCTGCCAGGGTCACGGCAGTGTCTGCGTGCCCCAGGCTCAGCCAGCCCCGGAGCTCAGCCACAAGAACGGCTCTAGCACAGGGGAATGAACACTGCTGGCAGGCGGTGCCCATAAGCAGGGCACGGCGCCGGGCTGCTGTGTATATCCTGGGGCACGGAGGGCATCTGTGCCAGCAGTTCCCCGCAGGAACTCGCGGGGAGGCAGCTCCGATCAGCCTGAACGCACCGAGGGCAAGTGAGGGCGCCTCTTCCCCGTGCTGGCTCTGCTCTAGGTGTCGGAGGGTGGAGGAGGAGGGGTCCAACTCCTGCCCGCTGCCCGTGCAGATATGCGGTTCCGGCTGAAAGGCGCTGGATCTGCATCTGGACACTCAGCAACACCTGGAAGGTTTTCCTCTGGTCAATTTGTCTAAATATTCGGAGACCAATGCTACTCTGGAGTTCTGCAGCACCCTGGAGCTGAGAGTTCCAGTTTCATCACCGACCACCAGAAAGCCTAACACACCCCTAACCCCTGTTGCTGATTCAGCTGTGGTCTCTTCTCCCAGAGGGAGCAAATACTTGCTGAGCCCCAGGACTGATTGCCAGCTCTCAGAGCAGTAGTCAGGCTAAAGGACCTGTCTGGATTCCCCTCCAACAGATGCTGGCCCAAATACACAAAAGTGATAGAACTCTAGGGCTGTTTTTTCTCAGCCTTTCCCATTACTAAATTTTCCTCAATTTCCCTTTGCTGCGTTCAGGGTGCTGACAGAAGAGGTGACGTGTAAAAGAGGGCCAGCAAAGTGCATGAGATGAGCTGTGGGCGGAAGGGCCATGCAGCCCTCTGAAGAGCTGACGGATGATGTCAGCACACTGCATGGCTTTTGGAGTGATTTTCACCTCAGCAGTATTTGCCTGTCGCCCTGCAAGCGTGGCGCAGCACGTGCTGTCTCCGAGTGATGGCAAGGGAAACAGCAAGTCTCTTCCCAGAGTAGAGAGGCATTTTAGGAACAAGAGGCACTGGATTGAGTGCTCAGAGAGGAGGGAGTGTGGAGAGCAGAGAGCACAAGAGCAGCACAGATCCTGAGGGGACAGGAGGGTTTTGAAAGAGAGATTATGTCTTTGCTGGGCTCTGCAGTCCTGAAAGGAGCAATCCCTTCTTGTCAACTCCCCCTCTTGTCGTGCCCCAGAGCTGAGCTGAGGGCGTGCGTCTGATCTTCCCTTCATGTGCTGGGCTGAGAGCGTGAGCCTAGTTGTCCCTGCCCTGCTCCCCGCAGCGAGCAGCACAGTCACCCTACCCAGCCCTCCAGGAGACAGGGTGCTGGGGAGATTAGAGGATGTTCATGGTGACTTGACAGAAATACTAATCCAGCTCAGCTGCAGAATTAGGCAGAGAAATTTATAAGAGTACCTGCAAAGAGCATGGAAATAACCTACATATCTGGCCACTTCATGCCTCTCCTGCCCAGGGAACACTGTCTCACATGAGTAACAATCACAGAGGCTGCGGGTAATTTTTCACTCGGGCGAAGCGAAGGCTAGAACTGACCCATGAACCGCTGCACAGGGTGTTGTACACCTGCTGCTGTCCTTGACCAGGACACCAGCGCTGGCACTAACTGGGCTTAAAAATAAGCTCTTTCGACCAACTAAGGTGGCATAAAAGTAACGTAGAACAGATTACCTCTCTGACGGGGTGAAAGCCGGAAGATCATGCCCAGCCGAGCACAGTGGCAGGGAGCTCCTGATTGAGAAAGGGTCTATTCTGGCTCAGAGATGTCACATCTATTCAATTACAGCACTAGGCTGCTCAACACCATTGTGGGAAGTGTTTCTGTCCGAGTCCCTCAGGAAACACCTGCAGTGGTGTTGCCTCACGTGCAAGACATAGCAGTCCTGGATGGAAGGATACTGTGGAGTTAGGCTCCAGACTGAGGTCAGGAGAGAAGATTAGCTTCTGAAGCTGCCATTGCCTGTCTGTGACGGTGGGAACTGCGGTGACTCAGACACGGCTCTTCTCAGTTTACCTGGGGGACTGGAGATCAAACTGTCCCTTCAGAGAGCCCAATCTAAAGAATATTCCGGTTTTCGGGGAGAGGAGGGCCTGCCCAGCACCATGGCTGTGCCACCTCCAAGTTCTCGGCGTGCCACAGAGTAGACTCCCCTGGCACCAAGGAATCTCAACAGCTCCTTGGCTTGGAGCAGGAATTCCCGCTGACTTCATCATGGTTCCTGCTGCTTCCCTGCCTTGCAGAACAAGGGCAGCACCAAGTGAGAGCCTCCATGAGGAGATTTCGACAAGAGAGGTTCAGAGAACCAGAGGTAGAGCGACAAAAGCCCTCGCCTGAAGTCAACAGAAAGGAGAGATTGGCTTTCATTCCCCTTTTGCAAAGGCCTGCTTGTCCAGGATATGAACCAGTGCCTTGGCAGGGGTCTGGACAATCTGAAACGCGCTCAAAAACTCACCCCTGAACCTTGTCCTGAGGTTCACCTTCAGCAGAGCCTCCTGGGGCAGCTCCAACTCTACCCTTGTCTCCTGTTTGTGTTCGTGCTCTGCCTTTCCTTGGCCACTCCCAAGCACAGCTCCCGAGGGGCTGAGCTCTGCTGAGGGACAGGCAGAGACGGCATGGTGCTCAGCAGAGGTGTCTCAGTGGCAGCTGGCTTCTACCAGGAAACCTCCAAACTTGTTGAGTTTCTCTCTCTAATCTGCTTCACCAGACGCTTTGTCCCTGGAGGACTGAAAAAAATTGAGTTGCAGGGCTGCAAATCAAGCAGCATCCTCATTTTAATTTTGGCCACTCGGGTTCTAAGGAATGCAGAAAATAAATTCATATTTGTTTTTAGGCCATCACTTGCCCTATTTGCACGAGGAACATGAACACTCTCAGTTGCAGAGGATTTGATCCTGGGAGGATAGCTGGGGAAGTGAGCCTGCCTTAGGAATACACCCTCTCTTCAGACCTCTCCCAACTGCCTTCCTCAGAGCTCCTCTCCTGGCTCTGTTAACTCTCTCACCTACATCACCACATTGTAACCAGGCTTTTAACACTTCCTGCCGTTCCTGCAACGTCCTGTGCCGTCCCAGTTGATTCCGTGGGGAGGATGGAATCCAACTGCAGGGTCAAGCTGTGCCCTTGTCAGAAGCGCAGGCTCGTGCCGGAACCCGGATTGCCCAGTGCTGTATGTGCTGGCCAGGTGGCTGCATTTGCAAATCAGCGCTTGAATTCTGTGCTACTTGAAACTCTCTGCATGCTGAGATCTCCTCAGCCTGCATTCCCCGTTCTGCCGCGTCCTTCTCTCCGGGGGGAGCAGCCTGGCTGAGATGTAACAGAGGGCTCATCTTGATGCTCTGGATGCGTCCCAGGCTTCCACGCTCGCTCTTCTCCCGGGCGTTCCCCCTCCTTTAGTTCCAGCTGCGGTTTGAGATCTTCACTCTACTCTAAGCATGACTCAGCCTCTGCTGTTCTGTGCTCTGCCTCTCTGCCCTTCTCACTTCCCACTGCCATCCCCATGTCTCGAACCTGCTCCAGGGTCATCCCACCTCCTCCCTGTACTTAAAATTCACTTGGGCAGTGCCTGCTGATCACAGCTCCCCTCTCACCCACACTGCAAGTGGCAGGGTCAGAACAAAATTACTCATCCTAATTCCAAATCTAATGTACCCTCAAGACCCTGGCCATGAAACCTGCTAAAGCCCAGCAAGTGAGGGCAGATGCTTCTTTTGGAAGCACTGCCCAGCTCACAAAGACGGTGACTCTGGGAGTGGCAGCCTGGTTGACTGTGACAATTCTGGCTGTGCCTCCAGTCTGCAATCCAACAACGGTGCCATCAATTCCACAGCCACCCAGGGAAGGCACTTCGAGCTCTCGAGCCTTGCTCTTGCCTTCGGGGGGTGTTCAGCAGCCCGCTCAGGAACTGCAGTGAATTGGGTCGTTCTAAAGAGAGCAACTGCTAAACAAATACTGCACCTTCTGGAACGTTCCCTGGGTGTTGAAAAGAGAGGTGGGAAAGGAAAGACTGACTCCCAGTTTTAGGTACTGGTGACATTGGTATTGCTGGTGTACGGACACAGGCAGAGAGAGCAGCAATGCCCTCCTTGCCCTGCTGCTCTTTCCTTCTGAGCTTGTCGAAGTGCAGGGATGGGGATGAATGGACAAGAAACAGCATCCTTGTCCTCTCTCATTAACAGCCTCGGCTCCCTCTGGACATCACAGAGGCTACAGTGGGCAACTCCAAACAACAGGGAAACCACCGTGGACACGTCTGGACAGCTCAGATTCGACGCCATGGTCTCTCCAGCCAACACAAATACCACCCCGGCCCCAGCATGGCTGCCCTTACCTTCTCCTGGTACTGACGGCGAGAAGAGTCCAGGGACTGGATGAGTGCGGTGGCGTGGCCGATGAACATGGCATAGCAGGTGGCGCCCACGATCATGCTGAGCATGGTGAGCCACACGTCCGACATCCCCACTGGTGCCTGCTGCCCGTAGCCGATGCACAGCATGTGGCTCATGGCCTTGAACAGGGCGTGCGAGTACTGCTTCCCCCACGAGTCGTTCTGCAGGGACACAGCAAGGCGTCAGCGGGGATAACTGCGCTTCGGGTATGAGCGTGGGGCAGGAGAACACCCGAGAACACCTGTCGGCAGCTCCTCGGCGTGTTGCATAAGAAATTACGTGCTTTGTTGGCCTGGAGGGCTGGGGGGGTCTTTGAAAGCAAGGAGGATTATGGAGACTCAACCCCCAAACCACTCAGAGCACCCATAGCTCCCAGATCTCTGACTAACTCTATAGCACTCAGAGCCCCTACACATCAATGTCCCGATGGCCCCTGTAAGTCCCGTATTCCTCACTGAGTCCCTACATCTCAGAGCCCCCGTAGCTCCCGTATCCCTCACTGATCCTACAGCACACAGAGCCCTTACACCTCAAAGCCTTCAGAGACCCACATGCCCAGCTCACTGCATTAGGAAAGTGAGGCGGGAATCGGAGGTCTATCACACTTTGGCCCCGGTTTTTGGCTATTCCATGTGCTTTTCCAGCAGAGAAGGGAGCCAAGCGGCCCCCTTGTATAAACCCCCCTGGGATAAACTCGGACGATGCACGGGGAGATTTCACAGTGACACAGGTGTAAGAGAGAAACTAAGGAAAACCTTTCCTTCCCCTGGGAAATGGCCTTTAAGTGAGACCTGTAAGGGAGAGCCCAAGCCAGGAGCCAGCAGCGGCAGCTGAGAGAGAGGAAAATCACTGCCTGGCCATTTAGGAAATGGCCACGGTCTCTGGTCATTAACCCGAGGGATGAGTAGGGCAGAAAATGAATCTGATAATGCCTGGAGAGCAAATTCGTAGTGCAAAACGGGGCTTTTTCAGGGAGCTGAGGAACTGAAAATGGTCTCACTAGAGAGCAGCACCATGTGCCAGGAGAGGTGTCCTGAGGCACCATGCGCAGCTCACACAGTCAGTACTTCGGCAGGGACATCACGGCACAGGGACAAAAACCAGAGCCATTTTCCGGATGGTTCTGACAAGCCTGAGCTCGTTGAAAAGCTCAAGGTGTTTTTGCCACCGGTGGGAATTGTGTGCCAGCAAGCTCTCCCAGTGGAACCTTGTCGAGTGACTGCTCTGCCGTCACACGTGGCTCTCAGGAGGACGTGAAAGTGCCTTTGCTGGGTGACACCAACGGCAGCACTGGGCGCTCCTCAGCTGCTCCTGTGAAGGGCCACAGGGTATGGCTGGAGATTTGCAGACACACACTGTGGCAACTTGGAAGGTCATTGCACAAGCCTGCCGGTGGCTGGTCAGTAAACAAAGAATTCTCCTCTGACCTCCATCCTCTGGAACTCCCTGGACACCTCCTGGAGGTGTCTCATCACAGTCGGACTGACGGCATCTCTGTAAGCAGCTGTTCAGTGCTGCTGACTCCCAGGGAAATGTTTCACTGACTTTACTGGGAGAGAACAGCCACAGAACTGGCTGGAGGCCGTAGCAAAGGGCTGAAGTTTCTGCCCAGGGATGCTGCTTGCTTAGGAGGTAAGTACATGTACAAAAGAAGCTGACGGCCTTTTCCGGACAGATTCAGTTCTGTTATGCAAGACAGGCCTGTTTACCACTGCAAAAAAGAGGGAAGAGCCACACAAGTGACAGCAGAATTTTCACGGAGTGGTGGCACTGGCACAGCCAGGAGGGGCTGAGCCTGCGCCCTGCCGGTGTCAGGCTGCCTGGGCTCACCTCCCAGCAGAGAAGAAAACAGCGAAAAACCACCCTGGAGCAGAGAGATAGGGGAAGGGACAAACTGGCCATTGGTGACCGCTGCTGGCTATGCCCAGGCTCGTGGTGAGGAGCCACAACCGAAGGAGCCACATACAGGAGAGGGCAGAGGGAGTTGTTTCCCGGCCATGGCAGAGGGAGGGTCCGGCCACGGGGGCGGCGGGAGGTGTCTGGCCAAAGGAGTGAGGCCTCTTGCCCCGTTGCCTCCGGGCCTGTGTTTTGGCAGCGAGGCCTGGCCAGGGAAGCTGTGGGTGCATCCTTCGCCCCAGGTTCTGCGGCATTTTGCAGGCACACTCCTGATCCGTGCAGGCAACGAGTTCTCATGCAGGTCCTCCAGGCATCCTTCTCTGGCAGGCGCACCCTGCCCTCAGCCCTGCAGTCTTGGCAGTCTGGAGCCATGGCCCTGCGCTCAGGAAGCGGCAGGTGCTGTGACCTCCGTTGCTTTACTCCGGCTATTGTCCCTCTTCCTGAGACAGCAGTAGGGATCTGTCACACGTTGCCAGATTTGGCTTAAAATGCTGCGTCCGGCAAAGGTGGGCAGCATATTCCCAGCTGTACCGGGTACAGGAGCAGTGCAGATCTCCTGCCCCAGGCCTTTTTGAATGAATTTTTTGGCCCTTTCCTCTCTGAGAGAGACAGGAGTGCTGCTGCCCTCCGAGTGTAGTGTAGCTGTAGTTTAACAGGGCGTACCTGAGAGCAGGGACAAAGCACTGGGCTGAAATACCAAAGGGAATCTGGGCAGCAAGAGCAGTAATAACTGAGCTAGAAAACTGGCTGCAAGAGTCTGTGAATATCTGGGTGCCAGGCAGGCTCGAGATTTAAAAGCCATTATTCCAGCGACTTGCTTCTCAGGAGTGCTGGTCTCAAAGTAGCTTGCCACTGTTTCTTAGGATTTAGTCATCCAAAACTCCGACAGTCGACACGCAGAGCCTCTGCAGCTCCCCGGGAATCACAAAACCTTCGAAGCCCAGACCAGCTGCCAGCAGCAAGGGGGCTCCCTGCGAGGACTGGCTGAGGGTCCCGGACCGAGGATGGTAGCCTGAAGGGGCACGCTGTGAAAATGGGCTGCGGGTGCCACACCGAGGGAGGACAGACTGGGAGTCGTGAGCTTCAGGGAACACTCAGCTTTGCAAACAAACCCCTAGCACTGAGGCTGTCAACGGCTGCTAGGAGAGAGGCCCTCCTCTAAAGGGGAAGACTTTGGGAACAATGACCCTCCGGGTACCGAATGGAAAGAGCACTATATGCTCTGTGAGGACCCTTCACTTACAGCTCTCGATACGTTTTGTTTTCAGGATTTTGTTTTCCCCAGGATGAGCAGAGAGCTCAAGCCTGCGATACTTTAGGCCAACCTAGAAGAGCTTCCAGCTGGGGAGTGGACACGGGTTCGTGAGCACCGAGTGCCTCACGCTGCCGCAGCTGGTGCCCAGGAGAGCCATCGCCTATCTAACACCGCAGTAGAGCAGTCCCCACACAAAAGGGCTGCACCACTCCACAGAGAAACGGCCCTTGAGGGGAGGGAAACGAGGCCCTAAACTGCAGGGGGAAAATGACTGTCGTTAAGCAAACCGCAAAGCAAGCAAAAGAGGAGCTATATACCTTTGCCTATCACAGACAGGGTTATATCAGAGGCACTGAGAGAGTCTGCAGAAGTGACCGGAACGACTTTGAAGAAGCCTCTCAGACTGTTTTTTTTTTTAACAACCACAATGGCAGTGCTGGAAGGACTTCTCTGATATCAGAGTGTGACCGGTTCGGATCCACCTTCGAGTGCTTGGAGACACCTCTCGGAACACCTCAAAGTCACTGCTGGGTAATGTAGAGCCTCAAAGAAGCACCTAAAGGCAAATCGTGGTGTTTGACAGCGTGTTTTGGTTGTGATGCTCACGGGATTTTGGCTGACTGAATCCTCACTGGACAGGAGGAGTGAGAGTAGTAAAGGCACGAAGAAGCACTGCAAGTTCTTGGGACTGGGGCACAGACCTTGGGCACAACGAAATGCCTGACTCACAGCAAGAAGATTTAGACAATTCATCAGCTCTCTCCAACCATTCCTGCCCACCGCTGGAACTGCTGGGTTGGGCGTACACACCTGCAGGTCCCTTTAAAATAATGGGAATGGTGGGGGAACAGGTGGAGGTGTCTGGTCACATTTCCCTTCAGAAAGGACCTGCCTGTTCCAGGCTTGTTTCCGAGGGAGGCTCCACGTGGCTTTCTGCTGAGAGCAGGGATCTCTCGGTGCTCTGAATGCCCCTGCCCCAAATGTCCCAGGCAGTCTCTCCTGGAGCCCTCCAAAGCACCCTGTGCCTGGAGATCCAGGCCTGAGCAGCCACACCTTGTCTAGGCACACAGCTGTTCACCCACATTTCACCTCTAGCTCTCCCGGTTGCCAGCTCTGTGCACGGGGTGATTTTTTCTCCTTCCCAGCCGTGCCGCTGTGCCCACCTCTTGCTGATCCCAGCTGGGCTCCCTGTCGGTGTCCCGCACTATTCCCGCTTACACCGCTCTGCCTTGGCCACCCTGTTGGGGACTGTTTTCGGCCCAGCTGGTGCCGGCCACATCGCTCCAGGCTCCCACTCCCGGGGAGCAGCCATGGCCTCGCTGCTGACAGCCCATCAAGAGCCTGGCATCTTCTGCAGAGCCTCCCGTGCCTGCCGGGGCAGGGCGGGCGGGATGTGCAGGCAGCTGCGTTCGGGGGCAGCTGAGGATCACGGAGATCGGCGCGGGAGTCCTGTGCTCCGCACACCGCAGCCATTGCCCTTGCCCTGCCCGGCAGCACCCTCAGAAATAGTCTGTGACCGGGAGGGGGGCTCCCTGAGCCGTTCTGCTCCCTGAGCCATTCTGTACCGCCAGCCATCCTTCTCCCTCTCTTCTGGCCCAGTGGACCCTGGGCACAGCTTGCTGGGCAGGGCTCAGAAGTGCCGTGGGTATCTCTGCCCTCCTGTCCTGAGTT
>VZRR01000839.1:201716-220559 GCA_013398015.1 Oreocharis arfaki
GCTGCCGGCTGTGACCAGCGCTGCTCCAGGAGGAGAAAGCTGCCGGCTGTGACCAGCGCTGCTCCAGGAGGAGAAGCTACCCGGCGGCCGAGGAGTCTGCACTGGTGACTGTGCTGTTTTGTAATTGCTGTTCATTGTTTTGTTTTGTTTTATACATATATAAATTAGTAAAGAACTGTTATTCCTATTTCTCATATCCTTGCCTGAAAGCCCCCTTAATTTCAAAGTTATAATAATCCGGAGGGAGGGGGGCTGCATTTGCCTTTTCAAAGGGGGTTTCTGCCTCACATAAGCAGACGCCTGTCTTTCAAACCAAGACACCTCCCTAAGTCGTTCATGGCTCAGCAGTGCCTTGGGGGATCTTTGCCCTCTCTGCAGTGTGCTGGGGGATCTCTGCCATCCCTGCATGGTTAATGGCTCAGCACGGCACCCCAGTAGGAGCTGTGTGCTTCCAGCAGCTCGCAGGGCTCGGCGCTGCGAGAGCAGAACTCTCTGCTCTCTGCCCAGCCTTTAATACCGGGCACTGCAGGAAAGCTCATGCTGAAGCCCCCCCTTTCATACAGCAAACACCTTGCCCTGCGCGGCGGAGTCAACCAGACACCAATTCTTGCAGATGGAGCACAGGGCGTGTGGGGAACACGGAGAGGTACCGGATCCCGGGAGTTGTGGAGGCCCTGAGATTGTTTGGCCTCACCAGACCATTCCCAGATGTCCTGGATGAGGATCGAAATTTTCGGAAGTAGATGTGGGGTGATGAACCTTCTTTTCCTGCTGCATGGAAATCAGGGCTGGTATGCAGTGCCAAGTGGTGAAAACCCCGGAGCAGAGGAAGAGCAGCACCAACAGGCTCATGGACAAAGCCTCTGAGGCATCTGGGCCTCACTTCCAGCTCCCGTTGTCTGAACCAGCTTCAAAAGATTCCCTTTTGCCCCGATTTCTGGCTGCTGCGTGTAATCAGGGCAGCCGAGCATCAAGAGTGTTTATCTCCTCCGACCTCCAGACAGGCCGGTTAAAAAGTGTCCCCAAATCCATCCTCCCGGCTCTCTGGCACAGTGGCCACACTGGCCTCGCCACTCCCAGCCCTGCCCGTCACGCAGAGCCACGCTGCAGCCTTCCATGCAGAGCCCAGCACGGGAGCAGAGTCCAGAGCTGCGGTTTCTTTTTTCCTCATTCCGTGGCCTCTCTCAACACTCGCCTCTAAATGAGATGGAAATTGTTTCATTGATAAAGCCATCCACATCCACCACTGCTCCCTGAGACACACCTAGAAATCCTCTCAGGGGATTAAAGAACAGTATTGTAAGAAAAACTATATGGTTGCAGAAGAACTACAGCACTCTTTGTTAAATAGTCTAACCCCAGGCTGTTTTGGGGCTGAGGTGGAAGAACCCTGAACTAGAGGTGGGGCATCACTCCAGTTCTTCATCTCACTTTACTGAGGCTCCATTTTCAAGGATAATGTTTTTTCCCCCTTCTTTCAAGTGGAACAAAAGAAAAAAAGAAGGTGATTTAGCGGCAAGGAAGAAGCAGAAAAAATATCCCCCAAGGCATGTATAATTCCCAGCTTCAGAGGCTCTCAAAGCTGGGAAGACAAGGTTGCAGCATGAGAAAAACTGTCCTCGGATTTGGGGCTTTTTCCCCTGCCCTCCTGGAGCCAGCGGAGCCTTGCTGCCTCTGGAATGCGTCCTCCTCCCTCTCCAGCCTTGCTGCTAAGGTTTGCCTCGGCTAAACCTTTTTCCTCTGTCCCATCTCCTTCCACTTTTCTAGGCTCTTCCTCTTGCGTGTAACTTCAACCCCAGCTTGTGCCTCTTCCCGGAGAGATGGAGGGGCAGAGCTAGGAGGAGCTGCTGCCGTCGGCAGCCAAATGCTAGGCTGAAGGAATCCGGCCCCAAACCTGCTGTTCCGAGACACCCTGCAAGGGCAGAGATAAGTCCCTTATACCTCTGAGCTGCCCTGGGTGAGGGGCTGAACATCCTCTCGGCCCCGGACAGCAGAATGGGCCCAGATCGCTGACTGCTGCTGCCAAACGAGTAACTAAAGGCAGCGCGGGGAAGGCCGGCAGCACACGCAAGGCTGCAGGCTCCAGGATGGGCAGTCTGGCACCTCGCAGCTGCAGGAAGCGAACCAGCACTGCGGAGGGCAGGAACGCATAAGAAACCAGCCAATAGCAGAGTTTTCCGTGGATGCTCCCTCTTGCGGGCACGGGCAGCCTGTGCCCGCAGCCCTGCACTTGGGAGACACAGCAGGCTGGGACAGCTTCAATACAGTTTTCATTTGTTCTGTTCTTCACCAGTTCTTCATTATTTCCTTTATTCAGCAAGAAACTGGCTGGGGGAATGTGGAGGTTAAGAATTTCAATAAGAGGCAATTTTGTAAGCTTTGTCAAGTTTTGCTGCTAAACAGCTGGACATTGTCCCATTGAATAAAAGCTCCTGCATTCTGGGCGAGATGGATGAAAGGTACTACTAACTCCCAGTGCTTTTGCCATATGCTGTCCTACTCCCTCCCAGCAACAGCGCCACAGCCTGGGCTGGCACTGGGCAGTCTGGCCGCTCAGCCGGTGACCGTGGCTCGCCCCAGGGTCAGTGGGTATTCACACCGACCCTTCTGAAGCCATGGGGCAAAGGGACCAGTAATTGGAACTACGGATGGGCCCCAGCCCTGTCTCTGGGAATCCAAACACTCCGATTCTGGCGGGAAGCCGTTTCCAAGCCGGCTCCTTGCTGCTAGGTGCCAGGAGAGGGAGCCTGGCTCCTGCCTTCAGCGGCTGTGCCGGGGCTGGTCCTGCTACGAGCCCCGAGACAGTGCCCTTGTAGGATCTGCCTAAACCCCGGGGCAGTGTCCTTGCAGGCTCTGCCTCTGTGCCCACAGAGCTGGAAAGCGGCGGGCTGGCCCCGCGGGATGTAAGGAGGAACGGGAAGACGGGGATGGCCGAGGAGCCTGAGGGGTGTCCCCCAGAGGCTGGATTTAGGGCTGGGAGGTGGGATAGGGAGCAAGGAACACTCCGGAAGGGAGACCCGCCCACCACCTCCGAGCTGATTATTTATCATTATTTATTATGGGCAGGGAGGTGGGTTGGAGAGCACTAGATATTCCAGAGGGAAGACACCGCCCACCATCTCTGAGCCGGTTTTCATAATTATTTTTTATGGGCTGATCAAGGAGATGAAAAACACAACACCGGGCCCGGGCTCTGCTCATCGGCATCACTCTGTGGGAAGAGGCAGTAGGAGGAGAGTGGAAAGTGGGAAAAAACAAACTATGGAAAAAGGAGGAAAGGCAAGCAGGTCAAGTCTTCTCCTGCCTGGCACTCACCACCATGCGGTTGAGGGACACCCAGCAGTCGTCAGGGAAGTCCTGCAGCATGGGCACAAGGAACTGCAGGCAGCCGTCCCAGTGGCACAGCAGCAGCATCATCCCGATGAGGTTAACGATCCTCACCACGGCGCTGGCCAGGTCGTAGGTCATGTGGAAGATCTGCGGGGCCACAGCAGCAGGTTAGAGGGCAGCTTCAGCAAGCACCACCCCAGTGCCACTGCACAAGTTGCCAGGGGCCTGAGCCCTGCTGTACAGTATGCAAGCAGAACCAGCTGCAAACAGGCTAAAAAGCAAAGGGTCATCATCCATCACCCCTCCTGACGTGCAAATTTGCGCTATAATTTACCATTCTAATCTCCATAACTCTTTCTACAAAACCAGTTGGTTGTAAGTATTTCTGGAACACCGGCCACTCCTCAGGAATAAACACTGTCTTTCCATCTTTGAGCTGCAGTGCCCTTCTTTGATTCCCATTCCTGATGGATATCTTTCACAGTGACCCGTGGTGGCAGCTGCCTTTGTGCAAGATGTCAACTGCACTCTCTGCAGGGCTCGAACAAGGAAACAAGGAATGGAAAAAGGAATGGCCTCCAATTCATCGGAGGCCTCTGGAAGACGACTTGATACATCTCTTTTCTTGTGTTTCTGTCCAGGTGGGCAAGGCAAAGAGAGCCATGGCAAAGAGGGCTGGGTTTCCTCCTTTGCCTGTTCTTCACGTGACAAATCCTTCTGCAGGCACAGCTTTCTGACAGGACGGGAGGGACACCACCCTGCTCCAGGAGGGTGCAGGTGCCTCCACCAGGCGTCACCTGCCGAGGGACAGGAGCGTCAGGGAGGTTTGTGACACAAGGGACGGCATGTGTCATGTATGGCCAAACCCACACAGCTCCTGGCTGCTCCAGCAAGGACAATGCTGTTCCTCCCCCCACCATGGCACTGTGTGCCTGCCACCTTTGTCCACGCCAGATATGGGCCCACAGGGAGGCAGCTCAACAGCTAAAACTGCAAAAACTTTTTTACCAGGGAAAGGAATCACGTTTTCCCAGCTGGACCTGGCTCTCCCCTCTGCCGTAGGAACTGGCTCTCCAGTTTGAATGCCTGTTCCACACAAGCCGCGTCCGCCTCAGAGTCACACCCACTCAGCTATGCCCACCTGCCCAGTCCGCGCCAGGAGGGACCACAAGGGGTGCAGGTACCCAGAAAGATGAATGATTGGGATAACTGCAGCTAACGCTATTATTTCCCTGCATCCAGTCTGGAGCCCAGACCATCAAGGTGAAGAAGGCAATTCGAGTGAAATTTCTGGGCTGAAAAGAAGAATGTCTGCAAAATGCAGCATGAAAGACCGTTCTAGGAAATCCAGCTCTCGCTGTTGACTCGATAGGTCAGTGTGAAAGATAAGCACATAATTCCTACAGAATAATATCTCCTGGCTTCCTCTTTTTTATTCCCCCTGGGGAAATGATCATTCTAATCTAGGTAACCCAGAGCGAACCCATCCTGCTGGATTGAGAGCCCGGGACTGTGCATTTAATGAAGCTGGAGCGCTGTATGCAGAAGGATCGTTTGTGCCACGAGTGTTTTCCGTGCTAATAACTTTTCTTCTCACACCTCCGGGTGTTTTTCTAAGAGCTCCAGCCCTGCTGTAATCCAGGGAACTCCAGCCGGGGCCAGGGAGAAGCCCTGTCAGACTGAGCTGCCTCCCTTCCTTGGGTGGATAAAAAGCAGAGAGTGCAGAGACCGAGGGCACGGATGGCTCGGGGACCAGGTGATGGATAGGGAGCTTCTGAGAAGACAACTGGGATCTGTCCGAGTCAGGGGAGGGCAGAGAACATTTATCTGGTGCATAAAGAGAGAAGAGAGGGTGGATTCAGCTCCTGCTTTGCACCTTGGGGTCTGGACAGGAGGCACTAGCTGGGAACAGACAGCGAGTCCTGCACCTGGCTCAGGGACTGCCAGGAGGATGGCGATTATGAAGTTCACAAGTCCGAGCTGCAGGTGGGAAAGCTCCACCTCTGAAGTCCCAGGAGCTCCCAGCCCCTACCCGCTCCCTCGAATGAATTTGCGTTTCCGTGCAGGAGAAAATCAGTAGGAAATCCCTGTGCAGCACACTGGAGGAACCGTGCAGGGCTGCGGACTAACTCCTGCCACTGAGAAGAGCCTGCTGGAAACAGCTGCCGGTGTTGCAGGAGTTCTGATCCAGCAACGTGCCGGAGAGCTTTGCAGTGCCATCCAGCATTTCCGTGGCTCACCAGTGAGAAGAGAATCAGGAACATTCCAGAAGAGCTGGTCCCTGCACGAGCACAAGAACGTGAGCGGTAACTGGAAATCCTCTGGTTTCCATCAGAGCGCTCAGGACTCCTTGTCCTTGTACAACACAAGCCAGGCTGGGTCCCAGAGCAGCACGGCTCCCTCCACCCCAGGTCTGCCTTTGCTTCTTGCCTCTCTGCTGCCTGCGCTGGGAAGAGGGACCCAGGAGGAGAGCAGAGCATGTATCCACATTTAAAGGATATTCTCGGATAGAATTAATATCCCTGCTTTTTGACAGACCCAAACCATCTCTGGCTTCAACATCCCTGCTACAGTATCAGTGCTGCCCTTCCAGCCGAAGGACACCTTGCAATTTCCTCGGCAAGGTCAGCTTGGGAAAGTGGGAGGACCAAAACTTCCCTCAGAGAGTAATTCCTGGTTATGTAAGAGCCCCATCTTGGAAATTGCACTTAGATGGAACTAGCGATAGGGATCCTATGAGAAGGAATCTGGGATCGTGTGAGCCCCAAATAGCTGTGCCGACCTGCTCCACGCAGACTGCAGCAGCATTCCCACAGACTCAGCTGTGGCGCTGAGAGCAACAACGGACACCTCGAGAGGTGGAGCCTGGCCCTGGCAGTGCCTCCAGTCGAGGCTGTGGCTTTAACTGGGCATACTGCTCTGTGGTGTCATACAGCTCGGGCACTGGCCAAACCACGGCCACCAGAAGCCCTCTGCTCCAGGCTGGGGTCACCATCCCTATTCTCCAAGCTGAGAAACATCCCTCTGGTTCTGGCTGGGGCCACCATCCCTCTACTCCAGGCTAGGAACCACCACCCCTCTGCTCCAGGCTGGGCACCATCCCTCTACTCCAGGCTTTGTCCATGGGGCTGTCACGGGGCAGTACTGGGCAGGAGAGCCGCGGCTCCAGGAACACCCTGCCTGGCCCAGCCCACTGCACTGCCCCGTCCCTGGCACTGCTGGCACAGCTAAGCTTGTGTGGCTGCATACCTGGTCTGGTGTGACTGCACATCTGGGCTGGGTGTGGCTGCACACAGTAGTTCATACACAACAGTGCTGAATCCCCTGGGGATAATCAAGGGCCTGTGACACTGCTCCAGCTTAAGGGAAAGCACAGATTTTACTCATCATTTGTGGCTTACAGACCCCCAGACCTTAGGAGGAAATACAAATGTCTGAAGAGAACAAAAGCAGGCTCACACTCTGTTGTGAGCGCTCCAGGGTCACAGTTAAGGCTGCTCTCAGTGAGGAAACCCGTGTTTACTCCCAGTTAAGAGCAGTATTTTTGGGCCGTGGGGAAGGCAGCTGACACATCTTTCATCCTGCCTGCTCTCCTTGGCTTTTGAAGAGGTGAAGATCCATTCCCTCCCAGAGGAATTAGCTGCATTTTCCACGCTCGGCGTTAATCTCCCTACAGAGCGGGATGGGCGGGTGCTGAAAACGCCTTCCTGAGCCGGCAGTCCCTCTCGGCCAGCTCCTCGAAGGTGCCTGTGCTGAGCCCCGGCAGCTGCTGCTGCTCTGGGGCTCACTCAAAGCACTCAGCCTGCTCAGCCCCGACACCAGCCGGGACAAGGGGCTCCTTCATTTGCCAGCTGAGGGCGGCTCTCTGAGAAAGCAGCGCTTTGGGCCACCTGGGCATCAACAGTGCCCCCTTCTGGGAGTGGTTGTCACCTCCTGCACACCCGGGATGAGTCCTGAAAGACATAGCCCAGGCAAGAGGGAAAAGTTTGGGCAGCCCCAGCCTGGCAGGCTGCAGCGAAGGAGAGACAAAGAGCATAGAGCTGACAAGGTGGGCTTCCCCATGAACTCAGACCTGCCCGGGCACACAGAGCACTGGACATAGCCGAGGCACACAGAGCCAGCCCGGGGCACACATGCGCAGGGATTAGGGGCCGTGAGCCTGCCCCGCTGCCGGAGCAGCCCAGGTGTTAGCACAGCCAGCCAGGCAGATTTCACGCCCGGAATACAACAGCCCTTCTTGCTTCTATGGCCTTTTCCCCTTCAGGTCTCAGGGGGCTGTGCTGACGTGAACCTGCTATTCTCAATCTCCACGGAACACCCGAGAAAAAGCAGGGAAAATCCTCGTGCCTTGAGAGCCGAGGGCAAAGTTGTGAGCCAGAGCTCGGTCTGGCAGCTCTGATCTCCTGCTCGTGGGCTGTGGCTGATCCAGGCCCGAGGAGGTTCCAGCAGAGCCTCAGTGTGTGTGTGCAGACAGGATGCTGGAAAGCTCTGTAACTGCACCGTGCAAGCCTCCATCTCCTCCTGAGATGGTTTAACTCTTGGTCCTGGGAGTTCTTCCCCGGGTAGGAGTTCCAGGAACGGGGACACGGAAGTGCAAAAACCCTGTGCAAAAGGCAAAGGGGAAAAAAAAATGGCATTTTCTCGTCTTCTCTCTCCGAGACTTGTGTCTACTGGAAAATATTCACAGCAGAGGAAGTTAGCTCAACTGGAGTAATTAGCACGGAGAAGGCTGGCAGAGCTGGCAGATGTTTATGGATATACAAAAACCCCAAAGGTCCTACTGCCAGTGTTTCTCCTCTTGCACTCTCGGAGTTGAGGTTGTCATGACAGCAGCCCCCCTCCCTCTCCTCTTGCCACCATTCCCAGCTTAGGCTTTAATCTTTATAATTTTAAGAACTTTTGTCACCAAGGCAACATGACACCCTCTTTTAAAAATATTTTCTAGGGCAACTCGAAAGGACGGTGTTTCCTGCACGGCTCCCTTTAAACCTGCAGGGAAAACCATCTGGGGCAAGGTAAACCATCTGGGGCAGGGTTTTTGCTGGGGGAGTGTGAGAGTGCCCCAGGTGTGACACGGTGGCACTGCCACCTCCTGGGGACAGCGGCACAAAGCCTGGGGCCAGGGCTTTTCCCAGAAGCTCTGTGGCTTCACTGGGGGCTTTCCTTTGCTTTTCCCTCGGGTTTATGTTCCCCCGAGCCCCCAGGTCAGGTTTGCCACAGGGAACTGGAAAAAGGGAAGTAAAACAAGCCCGTAGAGCTGTTATTACGCTGGGGGTCTCTTTCTCAAGGGGAATTCGCTATCTCACGTGCTGATGCTGCCTCTTAGCTCTCGTGGCTGTTATCTGCATCTCTGGGAATTGTCGTCCCCTGTTAGTCACTGCTGGAAACAGGTCACGGGCGGGAATGGCCACAGGCATCACACAAAAGGCCTGCTCTTCTCAGGACCTGCACGCAGATATGCCGGGGAAGGAATTTCTGGGATTCTGTGGGGAAAGCAGGCCTAAATCTCTGAGAGAGGGACAAGGCACACAGGTGGCTGGAAACCGAGGCGTGGATATGGCTCCGGGAGGGGAACTGAGAAGTATGCGGGGCCGTGCCAGGCTGTGTGCGGGGCAGTGCCAGGCTTTGTCCTGGCTCAGGGCAGGATTCCCCTGGAACAGGGACTGCAGCAGCACGGAGAGCTCCTGGAGGGAAAACCACCTGAGCAAAACCTCCCTGGGCTGAGGGAAAGCACAAGGAATGCCCCGAACCCCAGGGCACAGGCAGTGCAGGCAGCTGGCCTGGAGCAGCAGCGGCACACCCATCTGCAAGTGCTGACCGGTCTGTGCCAGCGCCCAGGGCTGTGACACCTCTGCTCCTGACCAAGCTGTGCCGGCACCCAAGGCAGTGCCAGCCTTGCGCCGGAGCCGTTTCCAGCGAGGACATTAGAGACCTGTGCCAAGGAAGGGGATCCCGACCCTTTTCCTGCCAGCAGAACCCCCAGCTCCCCAAACTGGGCCGTGGCACGGCTCTCTGGGAGCTGTTTGAGTGCCACGAGGTGTCTGCTGTGGCACAGCTGACGGTCCCTGCCCAGGAGGCAGATGTGCAATGGCAGGAAAAGAACTCACTTGTTGTTTGAGAGCTGCTGTCCGCAGTCCATCCTGTGCTCCCTCAGCAGCACACAGGATCTGCCTCAGTGAGTGCCAGGTGTTCCACAGGTGCCCGCTCCCCCCACGCAGTGCGTGCCCCGGGGGGCAGGACCTGCCAGCTCTGTTTGTATCCATAAAGACACAGCTGGGTTGGCCAGGAGCAGCCATGTCACGAGAACAGACTCTCGAATGAGACAGAGAACTGTCTCCTAAAATTCCGGCTGCCAGTGGAGCAGACCCTCTTCGCAGTCTGAGAAAGCAACCACAGGCACCTCTGTTTCCTTACTCCTTTCAACCCCACTTGAGCTGGTCTGTTTAAACTCCAGAGCAGCCTGTTTAAATTCCATGCCATGAACATCCGACACTGAATGTGAGCTTCTCCAATCCCACCCTGAACTGCAAACTTGCCGAAGAACTACAGAACTGCTGCAGTTTGCGCCTGATAAATTTCCAGCATTTCTTTGACACTCCCTGCCCTTCAGTAAGACAGCACAGGCCACCGTGTTGTCCCTCTGCTAATCCATTGTTTGTCTGCAGGAGCGCGGGGGAAGCGAGACCCGAAACCTCTGTGCCCTACAGGAGCATGCGCCTGTCGGTCTGTGAGAGGGCCTCTCTGCTGGGCACAGCGGGGACAGGGCAAGCAGGTGTGGCCCTGGCACCGCCCTGGGTTTGTATTTGATTATTCTGTGTCCCAAAGCAGGGCCCATGGCTGCTGCAGCCGGCCAGGATGCTCCGTGCTCTACAGGGACGCTGGGCGCTCTAGCCTAACTCAATCCCGCGCTGTAATGGAACCACGGCAACGGGGCACAGCTTCTAGCCAGGACTCCTGGGATGCTCTCAGGGGCTCGAACGGCCGGGCAGGGCAGCTCCTGGCAGGCCTGGACCAGGGAGTGTTTCCTGTGCCTTGGGGCAGAGCGCGGGCACAGCTCAGGGGGCAGAAGATGCTCAGCACCGCGGCCTGGCTGAGCCCCGGCCCTCACAGGAATCCGCTCTGGGCACGCTTTGCTTCTGCTGTATTTGAGGGTGGGCAGGAGAAGGGGCTGGGGCACTGCCCTGGCCAGAATCCTTAGCTGCAGCCTCTCGGGCATTGGAAGGAGCTGTGCCAGGCCGTGAGCACGAGGAGCACAAACTCCTGGGGTTTGTCAGTGCTGGGCTTTCCTCGACTGCCCTAAGCAGTGACAGCCGCCCTGCCCAGACTGACACAGAGGTATGTAACGCAGGGCCCAGGACGAGAGATAGGGACACCAGGGTCCTCCCTCTCTGCCGGGGCAAAAACAGCAATGGGAGCTTTTTCTGCTGCACCTGAGAGGGGACAAATCCCACCGGAAGAGCACCGGGAAAGAGAGTGCTGAGAAGCTGCACCTCCCAGAACCTGGGAACACACACTCGAGGCTGCCCGAGCCCAGCAGGACAGCAAAGGGGAAAAGGCTGGGTGAATTCTCTATTTCCTTGAAGAATCCAGGGCAAGGAAACGTGGTTTTTAGCAAAAAAGCAGCACAGGTGATATTTATGAAAGCAAGAGTGATTAATGCCTGCTGTGGTTGTATATAGATTATATAGATTATATAAAAAGTGCACTCAGGCAGAACAAAGACGGTGAAAAGCAGTATTTAAACTGTACCTAAAATATTCCAACCCTCCATGAATATCTGCTGAGCAGGAAGAGTCCCCAGAGGCTGCCACTCTAATTAGAAATCCTACAGGAAATGCTGCCTGCTGACAACAATCGGGGCAGGTATCCCGGGAGCCGCGTCCAGGGAAAGGCAGGAGACCTGCACAGCCCTTGAGGGTGTACCACCTCAACATCCCAAGACCCCAGTGACAGGAGAGGTAACGGCCGGGCAGGGGCGTTGTGGGTTTAGGCACAGTGCAGGGCTGTGAAACCCATCCCAGTGTCTGCAGCTGGGTCGCGGGGCCGGGGCTGCGAGAGGACGGAGAAATCCCCTCCATATTCCCAGGATTTCTGTCCTGGAAATTCATCTGTGGAGCTGGGCCACCCTGTTCTAACAACAACCCCACAGCACTGACCCGAACCTACAGCATCACCTGAACCTACAGCCCTGACCCGAACCTACAGCAAACACCCAAAGCAACAGCTCCCAGTAAACCCACGGCTCCCAATAAACCCACAGCTCCCTCCCAACCCTACAGCTCCCACCCAACAAACCCACAGCTCCCTCCCAACCCTACAGCATCACTAAAGCCTACAGCTCCCACCCAACCCTACAGCTCCCTCCCAACCTTACAGCATCACTCTACCCTACAGCTCCCACCCAACCCTACAGCACCCCGACCCCAAAAGCCAAAGATGAAGGAAGTGCTTTGAGAAGGCCACGCCCTTCTTCAGGCAGGGATCCATCCTTCTCCCCAAGAACCAGAAGCAGGGATTCCCCAGGAGGTGTGTCCCAGCGCCAGCAGACCACGGCACGATGCTCCCACGAATGGTGATGAAAACCCATCCAGCCCTGTGTCCTGGCTGCAGCACGCGAGACGGAAGAATAAAACTCCTTTTTACCGGTGTTTCCTTGCACAAAGCACACTGTGGGTTGGAATCACTGAAACGAAGCCACTTGCTTCCACCCCACTTCTGCTATGTTCATTCTAAAACGGCTTTGCTGCTGCACCTCTTGGAGTTTTCCTGATAATCCTGCTGGGAATGGGGCCCCGATTCTCTCCTCTGCTGGCCTGACCTCCCTCGCCCAGCGCACACACGGAATCATTTCTTCTGTCTACCTGGTACCTCCGGGAACACCTAAAGTGCCACCACCGGAAGGGGCTCCCTGGGGAAGGAGCTCCCAGGAACCCCCAAAGTGCCCCCCTTGCATGGTTTTCCCTGTAGAAGGAGCTCCCACGGCTGAACAGCTGCTGTCTCCAGGAGTGTTTTCTGGACTGCTTTTGGAATTTGCTGACTTTTCAATTCCACTGGCTGCCCCCATCTTTCCTGAACACAGCAGGAAAAATAAATATAGCACTCATCTTTCTTTAGCTGTTTATTACTACTATTATTGTTATTAATTTGTAATTTTTTTTCTTTTAATCTCTTCCCCTTCAAGGAAAGAATGCCAAGCTTTTCCTTTCTTCTAGGTTGTTCTCATCAGATTTCTCTGAATCCACTTTTCTCTCTGGTGTAGCAGTAGCCGAAGTAAGCAAAACTGGAATATTTTTAGATTCAGGTAACCTACAATGGCGATTGATATTAATTTTAGAGCCTGTCTCCACGGTGTGCTCCCTCAATCCCTGCTCTCTTTTCATCCCCTCCAGCAGAGGAGCAGGAGGGAAGAAGTTTCAGGAGGGAAGAGTTTCTACAGAGCAGCTCCACTACGAAACGTGAACGGAGCTGCTTGAAGTGCTCGTGTTTACCCTGCTCGGTTCAAGTTCAAGGAAACTTAGTCCTGTGGGAATGCAAGCCCTGCTCACTGCACCTCTCCTGCCCTTCCCTCTACGGTCTGGATCATTCTCCAGCTCCAGGCTGGTTTAACAACACCTCCCTGCTGTGACAAACCCCCAGGTCAGCAGCAGGATATGTGCCCCCATCAGAGGAAGAAAATGGAAAAATGCTGCAGGTAGCAGTACTGAGAAATGACCTGGGGCAATGAAGCCCCCAGTAACGGTCATTCGTTAGAGCCCCCCGCAGCTCCACTGCCCAGCCTCGCATCTCAGCGCCTCTGGGGCTTCGATCACAGACACTCCCTGGGGGAGACAGAGGCTGCTACAGCTCCGGGTCGTCCAGAGCGGCGGTGGCCCTGTCCCACAGCTGCATCTGCTCTGTAACGCAGGGCAGGGCCCCACTGAGCCCGGGGATGTGGGGCACACCCTGTGCCAGCCCTGGCAGCGGCTGTGACACTGCTTCACACCAGCAGTGGGTTTGGGAGGGCTCAGGGATCACTCCTGCCTGTGGCAGTGCCTCACACCAGCAGCAGCGGATTCAGGAGGGCTCAGGGGCTCCGGGAATCACTCCTGGCGGCTGGTCAGCCTCAGTTTTGACCTCTCCAGAGCTGTGAATGGGAGCTGTGCAGAGGACAGAAGGGGACAGCACTCAGCCCATTCACCGTGGAAGTGACGTGTCCTCCCCCTTGGCAGGTGCTGGAACTGGAGCAAGAAATGGAGCAGCTGCTCGTACAGGATCAGACAAGGGGACCAGCAGGGCACGAGGGACACTTCTCAG
The DNA here is from genome assembly GCA_013398015.1 of Oreocharis arfaki. Classification (NCBI taxonomy): domain Eukaryota; kingdom Metazoa; phylum Chordata; class Aves; order Passeriformes; family Paramythiidae; genus Oreocharis; species Oreocharis arfaki. Next base: position 215,340 of record VZRR01000839.1, read on the forward strand.
GCACCATTAACTACCCCTTTCGGAAAGCTCTGGCATGCAGTGAGTTCCTTGTTCAAACAACACCACCAAGTTTTCTCCGTGTACTCCTGGTGCTCTCCCCTCCACCCAGGGAAGCGGGATTAGGCTGCACGTGAGGATCTCTGCCAGAGCAATGCGGAGTGAGGAAGCTGGGCTGTTATAAAAGCCACAACTTTGGGGTTCTCAGCAGCCTCTGAACATCAAAAAAACCAAGGTTAAACTGAGCATGGGGTGAAGCAAATGCCAGGCAATAAAGTGGACCTCTGCAGATTTCCAAGCCTGGATGGGAGGCTCCAGATGTGAGTCTGGCTGCCAGTTTGGGGCTCAGAGCCCTGGGAACCCAGGGCCGTGCCCCATACCCGTGAAACCTCACAGAGTAAGAGTTTGCCTCCTCCTTCCACTAAAACTGGATTCACAGCACCATCGTGTTCCAGAGCTGTGTCCCTTCTGGGTGAGAGCTGGGAATTCAGTGAAGCTTCTCCTCATGACCTCTTAGGGAGTGGATGTCCAAATTCCTCCAGGGTATCTTCTCGGATGCGTGCGGGCATGCCCAAGGGAAGCAAACCAAATAACCCGAGGGATGAAATACTATTCAGCCCTCAGAGGGAGGGCGGAAAACGGAGTCAGGAACAGCTGTCTGATATCCCGGTTCTTAGTCTGGATCTCCGTACACCACCAGGAACTCCAGGGTCTGGCAAGACTGGAGTGGTTTTCAAATGTTTAATGAGTGATTGAAGCTGAGCTCTGTCCCTTCCTAGCACAGAGAGATGTGAACATCAGGATTGCATTACGGAGTCCAGCTGTGCTCCAGATGTCGGGGAGGATGCCAACACTTCTGACAAGACAAGGAATTTGGTGGTTGTCCCTTCTTCAGATCTGCTGGGTGGCGAAAGGGAGGTGAGGAGGGAAGTGCTGAGGAACATGAGGGATGAGGTGAAGGGGCTGGAGCAGAACGTACTGGGATGCAATCAGAGGAAACCCTAAACTGAATCTTAATAGGAAATACTGACTGCAAGGGCCTTTGCCCCATCCCTGGCAGTGTCTGAGGGCAGGCGAGACGGGGTTTGGGGCACCCTGGGATAGTGGAAGGTGTCCTTGCCCATGGCAGGGGAGTGGAAAAGCATGAGCTTTACGATCCCTTCCGACTCAAACCAGTCTGGAATTCCCTGATCCCATGCCAAGCAGCATCACCTTGCTAAGGGAAAGGCAGGAGCCTACGTCATTTAGAGCTGATGGGGAGCACAGCTGTGGCTGCAGCTGGATCTGCCGAAGCCAGCTCCCAGCCGCTCTGACCACGGCTCCGGGAAGCAGCAGGATCTCTCCCATTGTCCGTGCTGTGGGAGCCGAGCCTGGCACACCTGGCTCCCAGTGCTGCCAGCAGCAAGCAGGGAGGGAACAGCTTGGCCATCCCGCTCCCAGGAGGCTCCAATGACTCGGACACTGCTGCCTTTGCAGTGTGACCTCCTAGGCCTAGGCTGCCACTTTCCCAGGCTTCATCCCGAGTCAGGTACAACCGCTCCCATGGGGCTCTCTCAGTCTCTTCCCCACTCCTGCCCCGCTTTTTCTGGCCCCGTGTCCCATTACTTCTCCGGTGCCAGTGCTGGCATGTGAAGCTGGCAGCTGCCTCCCATCCATCAGCACATCCCCCGCTCCGTGCCAGCTGTCAGTCGAGCTGACACATCTATGTCACTTCCCAGCGTGCCGGCCGCGCAGAGCGCGGCAGCGCCAGCCTCAGGCACTGGCTATCTGCCGGTGGCAGAGCGAGCTCGGCACCAGCTGCGGAGTGGCAGGGCAGCAGGGAGAAGCCCCGGTGTGGGGTGCTGGTGTCCAGCCCTCCTGCCGAGCAAATGCCTTTCTCCAGCCCTCTGAGCCTGGGCTGTCCGCTCCAATCTCTGTGCAAAGGGGCCCTCCCCACAGAGCTCCTTCTTCCCGCTTCCCAAACAGCAGAGGGAGTTTTGGTGTGGTATCCAACAGCTCCCGAGAACGAAGGAGCACGAGGGATCACAGGCAGGCAAAATTTGTTCTCTAAATGACCAGAAGAATTGCTGGCTAATCAAAGCAGGCACTGCTCCACTGATTGTGGCGCCGGCTCCTCTCTCTTCCCAGATCCCCATTAGCTGATCAGGGTCAACAGCAGGGCCCTGCAGCTCTCCCCCTCTGCCGGAGAGCCTGCAAAGGCGGAGGGGAGGAGCAGCACCTCCTGGGGCAGCGTTCCTCAGGCGAGGACAGGGCAGATCCCCCCCGGTGCTGCCACCCTTGGGAGCTCTGGCAATGCTCCCGGAGCCCGAGCTGTGCTGGCAGCCAGGAGCAGGGGGCTGCAGGAGGCCCAGCCTTGGCAGAGTGTGACCTGCTCAGGTGTTTGGGGTCCAGGAGGCCATGGCTGGGCAGGGCGTCACTTGCTCAGGTGCTGCAGGTCCCTGCTCTGGGACATCTCTGCCACCCCGAGGGGCAGAGGTTAGCCCGATATCTGTAGTGCTGGGGAAGCTCCAGGAGCAGAAGGGATCCCTCTGCCCTGGCTGTGCAGCTGAACATGGGCGGGGAGCAGGGTCCAGAGAGATCCCACTTGGAGCTGGGAGCTCTCTGGAACTGCTGCCAGCAGCTGCGGGACCCCAGGCCTCCGTGCAGCACGGCCAGGCTCAAGGCTGCAGATAAGGGGAGAGTGCTCTGAGATAAGGCTCTTCCAAAGGCAGGGGCTCCTGGAGGAGCTTGCTGTGTGCTGTGGCTCTGGGAGGGGAGGAGAGAGAGGCTAAAGGCCATACGAACGTGTTCCAGCCTTGCTACAGACCTCACCGCCTGCATTCCCAGCACCACCGCCAGCCAGGATGGGACTGAAAGGTTTTTTGCACCTTCCCGAAGTGGGCTGTGTTCTTCCTTCCCTGCCAGCTGCTCAAATGACCTTGAAGAGCAAAAGGAGAGGGGCAAAAAGTCCGCGTATGAGAAGTATCATCGTCACGTGCTTTTAGCTCATGTCCAGCAGTGTCACTGCCACGGGACACGAGAGGAGATCCTCACATATCTTGGGGTGTAGCTGCACTCTTACCATCCATCGCGGGGTGAGCTGCTGCACGGAGAGCCAAGAAACATGGCAGATATTGCTGCTTGGCACAATTAACTGATCTGACAGCAGCCCCTGAAGATCAAACAGACAATCTTGTGCCAGGACAGACTGGAGGATGCCACAGCCTTGCCCAGCTCTCCTGTCTCCCTGCACAGGAGCCCCCTTCACCATGCTGCCCTCCCTTCCTGCACTTCTTCCCCTTTCCAGAGCTGGACTGGCTCTGCCTTCTGCTCCATACAAAATACTGAAGTGTCTCTTAGGTCTGGAGGGAAGAGAGCTGAAGTGGAAGTCTTATCTGTCCTTCCCACAAGCCTGAGGTGATTTATCAGCTGAAGAGGCTCCTGTGGGATGTCTATGGCTGCTGGCAGAGAACAACTGAGGAGGGAGCTTGGAGTGCAGAGAGACAGGGCTCACACCCATTCCTGCAGGGAGGAGCATTGGAGGAAGAACAACCACCTTGGATCACAGATTTTTCACTTGAATCGTGCGTTTTTCTCCTCTCTACAACTGTGTGCGAAGGACAGCCCTTGTCACCCTTCCTGTGCATGCAGGAGTAGATGGGAACAGAGAGGGACGTGTTCATTCCGCTTTGCACCTGCCATGGATGCTCCAGCACATCCGGGAGATACCGGGACAGGGAAGTGCTGGGCTCACAGGACACCCAGAGTTAAGCACTGTAGTCGTTCACTCAAAGGCAGCTGAGGAACCTCTCATCCAGCTGGGCAGAGCTCCTGACAGAAGCCTCTGGACTCCGGCTGCCTCAAGTTTGTGTAATTAACAGCACAATGCAAGCCTAATTCCCTGCAGCCTCAGCACGAGGCACACAGTTGGGATAAAGAGTGATTAGTGGCTGTTTGGGTGATGCACGCTGGAGAGGAGGCTAATCAGCCATGTTCCAGGGACAGCCTCTCCAAACTGGGCTGCACTGAGCAAATGAAGAGGAATTAACACCCGGCACTTTGCTGGGTGAAAAAAAATATATAAATGAAGAAAAAACAAACACAGCTGCTGCGTCTTAACTGCTCTCCAGCCTCTCCAGGGACTTGAGAGAAAGCAGGCCTCTCAGCTACTTTAAGGGACGTTATCATCGCAGTTTCTCTGCGGTGTTTACAAGGAAGCACCGCTGCTGCTGGTTTGTTGCTTGTCAGTGCCAGCACAGAGAGAGGCTGTCCCCAAGTTCACCCTATGGAGCTCCTCCACACTGCAGCAGAGCTCAGGTGATCCTAGGGCAGGGCAGCTCCAGCTGCTCCCTGCTCTCGGGCTCTGCTGTCTTCAGCCATCCGCAGCTCCCGACTCAACCCTTACCTCAAGATCTGCCTCAGACCAGCCTCTTCCTGCTCCAGATCCACTGACCCTGATTCTCTCCTGGTGACCCATCCCGGTGGATCCGAGCCTTAGAAACAAACACCCTCCCCAAATCTCTGCCTCTCTCCCAAGCCCCAGGAATCGGACATCCCTAGAAACTACGATCCCACCCTCACTCTGCTCATGTCCCCAGGCCCACTGGACACATCCCAGATGGATGTGGCTGAGATGAAGATGTGCATGTCCCACCCTGGCTCAGGTCCATGTTTGTAGCGAGGAGAGCGAGCAGCGTCCCCCAGCTCTGGTGACGGGCCCTGCCCAGGGCCACCTTGCAGGGAGGAGTGTCGGTGTCACAGCTCGTTGGGGTGGCTCAGGGTGGCCCCTGGGGTGGCATGATCAGCAGCTGTGTGATCCCTGTGGTGTGACTGCGTTGCTCCTTCATTCCATGGCGGGGACCTGGTGGCACTCAAGGCGTGTGGCTCAGCCTGAGCCCAGAAGGGAGCCACGAGAAGAATTCTGGTGTTGTCTTCACATCACATCTCTCACTTTCTCTTCCCAGCCCCCACCAAAGGCACAACGTTCTCCCTCATAAAGAGTTGATGAGCAAATGGAAAAGGTACCATCACCAGCACTCAGCGGGGACAGGGGCACATTTCACTGACACAATCTTGTGTGCTGCCACCCAGGAGGGAGGGACAGGGGTGGGAGAGGGGCATGTCAGTGAAAAGCAGGGCAATCACCCTGCTCTCTTGCTGGGGAGCCTCTGGACAAGCATTGCCTAGCTCCAGCTTTGGCAGCTGCTGCTCTGCAGGACTCCTGGGAAGTTCCGGGAAGGGAAG